>OZ014462.1:11444944-12044944 GCA_963966035.1 Acleris laterana | reverse complement strand
CCACCCTTCTTTCATACGGTCGTAAATTACTTGTTGCAAAACAAATGAATAACCCTTTTCTTCTTTAAAATATTAACTAAGCGTCCATCATTGTTCCTAGTCCATTACTGGTTCCGTCACCCTAAAGATTAACAAATTAAATATTTTTAGTAGGTTACAAACGATGCTAAGTTAGATTCCCAGGAAGGGAATATTTGTGAGAAGGGCTGGGTTCTTTTAAGTGTTGAATGTTTGTTATATTTAATTATGATAAAATTTAAGATGGATTCGTTTGAACAGCGTATAGCTTAGCAGTTTTTTGTATTTGTTGCGGGATCCTAGGGTTGTTTTTAGTGAATGATTTGATTGTGCTGAATTACAATTATTTATTTGATCGTAATTTAAAGTGTGTACAAGCGCAAGAGATGTATGTGTGTTCGTTCCTTGATGGTAAGGTAAGATCCTCGTTGGTCAACTGTCAGATTTTGAATGTCCCAACCACCGCGTAGTGACGCCACGAAAGCTGCCTTTTGTGGATCGGTAGCATTATAAAAATTTTGAAAAAATTATATCAGCGGGAAATTCCGCCATTTTGACAAAAAAAAATGATGTAGTGCCAATCGATCCCATTTTTATAAAGAATTCAAAAGAGTCTTCGTGACTCGTACCAAACTTAGGACACTTACTAGGAAAACCAGCATCAAAAGAAAACTTTTTACATGTCTACCGTTTGTAGGAGAAACCTCACATAATTATATATTATGTACACCAATCAGTTTTATTATGTTTCTGAGGATAACTTTATAAATTCTATAGATTCCAACAAGCCTTCCGTGTTCTAAAATAAAATAAAACGCTCTAACTTGACAATTCTAGGGTCATAACATAACAAACAAAGAGGCATTTACAAATTCCACAATAAACAATAGAAGATAAACATTATTAAGACGGACGGACAAACGTCACTATTATTATATAATAAGTTGTTGGTCGTCGTAACTTCGCTGTACAATTGTATGTAACATACTTTAGGTAGAAAGCCAATAGAGTCTTCAAAATGGTTGTAAACCTGGTGCGAACCGTCGGGAAACCTACGAAAGTGCCATTTTTGTGATAGCTACTCTCTACCGCTTAAACTACAAATACTAAAAATATGAAAAACGTCTTGAATAAAACTATAATTAAATTTAAATGAAAAATGATCACGACTAAGTAGAATTAACCCTTTAAAGGGCAATTTTAAAACCTGGTACCAGGGTATGGGGTTAGATTGATAAATTTTAAAATTAAATCTTCTGTAGCTCCCGCATTTAATCGTTAAATAAATTATTAAAAATATCATATTAGCGACTACTTATTTGGAGTAACTTAAAGCAGCTTGAGGCAGACTACGGTAGACGGCTTATTAGAAAAAAATAATTACGCAGCCTCAAATCTTGTTTCTTAAAATGGGGCTACTTTGATTATCCTTGTGTTTATATCACAATATCAAAGTCACCCCTGAAGCATGCCAAAAATTAGGGGTTTTTTGTTTCGAAGTTTTTACATCCAATTTATCTGAAAATACTTCAACTTTCAACATTTTGGGCTCTCATATGAGACATATGAAAATAATTTCGCGAAAGAGCTAAATAATAACTTAGCAATTCCACAAAATCGACGATTAAAAAAATTATCAAAGTTGCCCCGCGTTTCTAAAGTCACCCCATTTCACGGTACTAAAAATGACCAGTTACAACTAATACTTTTTGTGTTTTTTATTGAAAAGAGTTTGTGCAAATAGGAGGAATCTAATGAGGCTAGAATTCAGGTCTATTTTTAGTTTTGCCCTATAAAGGGTTAAGTAATTGATTTTTGAGATACAAGCGAATGTACGGTCAGCTGCAGAGAAAAATAACCCCCCCCCCCCCCCCCCTGCATACAAGTTTCCTAGCAAAGAGGGTTAGATTTCTTTGAAGCTGACTGTACATCACCGAAGACAGCACCAAATAACAAAAAATAGAGCATTCGTTTATACCTACTTGTTTTTTGTGTTTGTCGAAATGACGTGCACTTTATCTCGAGAAAAGTCAACTTTTATCAGTTTTCACAAAAGCAACAATTTTAAGCAATCCTGCAATATAAACTTAAATGGTGAAGTAGTATCGTCGTATATTTAAAACACTGTAAATATCACCAGTGATCAGCAAGAGACCAGTGGTAAATGAAAAATATATCTTTAGTATCTACTCCTCGGGTGTTACGAGTATTCTATCAAAAACAACGGACGGTCGGACGAACGAGCAAAATCGCAGCGGCGCGTTAAAGTAGTCCCATCAGAGTGAACAAAACACATTTATACGTTAAATGTTATCGACAGAAGCCATGCTGCCAAATTGAAAATGCACGCGCTAAAATGTGTTTTGTTCGCTCTGACGGGACTACTTAAACTCGCCGCTCCGTCATTCACACGTTCGTTCGTCCGACCGCGTTTTTAAGAGAATCTCCTTGCTGGTGCCTTTACCCTACCTGTTTTATTCCCAAGAATAAACGCATGCAAATCCACATTTTAAATTCGTCGCAGTAAAGATTATAACAATGTCGGTCGTAACGTGTTCGTGAATGTTAAAAGAATAAAACAATGGGTTCCGTACCGTGCGTCCTGAATGCCCAAACAAAGGGATTACTTCCAAAAGATTAGCGGGCTACAGAAGGTTTCAAACTTATTTAACTAACTCTTATATACAGTGTGTTACCAGCACCCTGGCTTTTTTTAAAGTAGGTTAAAACAACGTATATCTGTAACGAAACTATGACATTAATTTAATTAATAAACACATTTTCAGGCTTTGTTAACTTTCTAACAAAATTTTTATTGCCAGCAATGTAAAGCGCAGCGATTTGACAAGTGTAAATGACAGTCGACGGATACTTTGATTATTATGATCTGCCCCCGTACCACGACATGCCTTGTACCAAGCAACAGCAATACTGATAACGATGAACACGCAGCACAAGCACTACATTAAAAATGGACAGTATCTAAGAAAATTAATTGTGAAGTTATTTTACTTAATTTTTTATTGATAATACTTGCAAACAATTGCTAAAGCAGCATAATTATCGGCAGTTTTAATAAATGCCCGCATACCGGTAACACACTGTATATGTATAGCGGAGGAGTCCATCCGTGTGTGGACTGTGAACGTATAAGGCTGCTTAATTGAAAAGGCACGCGTTAAAATGTGTTTTGTTCGCTCTGACGGGACTACTTAAACTCGCCGCTGCGATTTCGCTCGTTCGTCCGACCGTCCATTGTTTTTGAGAGTTTAACACCCCAGTAGACATCTATTAATTCTTGAATTATTTTAACGCCTTGTCGTTCCAAAATTTTGATCTTGAGTAGGACACATCAATAGAAAACTGACGTTTCTGAAGCTATGTAGAACGAGCATCTTTCTTTTAGTTCAATTTATGAATACGGCTCTAAGATTTAAAGTCTATACTTAATATTATAAAGCTGAAGAGTTTGTTTGTTTGCTTGAACGCGCTTATCTCAGGAACTAAAGGTCCGATTTGAAAAATTCTTTCAGTGTTAGATAGCTTATTTATCGAGGAAGGCTATACGCTAATATAATACTCACATAAACGGAAGCGAAGCGAGGGCGGGTCGCTAATCTACAAGTAAAACTGTAGGTCTCTCTGTACGACTCTACGCTGTAAATGCAGTGGGTGAAAATATTTCGCTAAAGCCCGAACGAACGCAAGTGCAACGAACTCCGTGAGACGCACGATGCGCCATCTCGTTTCGTCTCTGATCGGAATTTTGAGCTAGAAAGGCTTTAATTGTGGGAGTTGGGACGTGAATTAAAATTATTTAGTATTGAATATTAATTCTAATAGAGGTAATATCAAGATACATTAAAGACACCAAGGAATAGTTGACCTACATGAATCACATTTTAGTTTAAAGCAGGGATTGTAAAACCTGTTAAATTGAATACCTGTATATAAATTGTCAAAAGATTACCGCTAAAAAAATAATACCCATATTCGAATTAGCGGTAATGTTGTCATTCCGCTTTTGTCTTTTTCACTATACATATACTTATGCACTATAACAGTTTTCTTTACCTGTATTTAATACTCAATAGCATTGTTGGCTAACACTGGTTGAAATGTCTGCTAGTACTGAACAAATAAATAGATTTTCGAAAACGTGAGGGACAGTATTATACGAACTAAAACTTAAATTTCGATCTTAGGAGTACGTGGGCGGGGTATGGGAGGACTCTTTTTTAAATTTTGTCTTTAAACTAAATATAAGAACTAAAAAAGAAAGAAAAAAAAGCATTCCGTTTATCCACAAATTGGTAATATAATATTCACGATAAAAACCACATGAAAATCTTGTATATTATAATGTATTGTGAAGTAGAACCATAAAATAATAGATGAAAGACACGTCAATGACGTCACGATCAAAATGAAAAGGACAAACCGATCATATGGTAATCTTATCGGTGATTGTCAAACTTCAAAATTAGAAAACTTGCTTGTGTGGACAGTGACAGGTATTACCGGTAATGGTTTTATTGGTAAAGTATCAAATAGAGGTAATGTTGTCAATTGTCGAAACCGCTAATACATTTGAATATCGGTTTTTATTATACCGCTTATTAGAGCTTTAGTGATATAAATACCAAAATGGAATTATAACCGGTTATACCTTATTTAAAACCGGTATTGAGAATACCGGTAACGATCCCTGGTTTAAAGACTGTGAGACAGACAGATGGATTAAGGATATAATGTACATACACGAAACACTACTTTTTTGTATCAGGTGCAAAAAGGAGCATTAAATGCTTTACAAACTTATCATAGTTCAAAAAATCTCAGGTGATATTAAATTGAACAGTTTGAAAAACGTCAGGGTAGTGATTCTCTGAACAACGATGGTCGGACGGACGGACGAGTGAATGTCCAAGCGGCGAGTTTAAGAAGTCCCGTCAGTGCGAACAAAACATATTTTAGCGCGTGCATTTTCAATTTAGCAGCATGGTTTCTGCCGATGGATCGAACGTATAAGGCTGCTTTATTGAAAATGCTCGCGCTAAAAGGTGTTTTGTTCGCTCTGACGGGACTACATAAACTCGTCGCTGCGATTTCGCTCGTTGGTCCGCTCGTCCATTGTTTTTCAGAGAATCAGTACTCACCCTGTACTTAACATAGGTTTGGACACTCTGGACTTCAAGAATTTATCAGGATCAGAATCGGAATATTTTTTATTTAAATAGGTTTACATGATAAACTCTTTTGAAACGTCATAGTAGCGACTTAACCTAAGTTTACTCCAGGTTCAATCGCGACCGATCAGAGAAGAACGTGTAAGAAACTCTGTCGGATTGTCTTTTTTTTGACGTTTACTTATGTCGTAAGGACTTAACATTTACATACATACATTAAATCACGCCTGTTTCCCAGAGGGGTAGGCAGAAACCACTTCTTTCCATTTGCTACGATCTTGACAAATTTCTTTCGCTTCTTCCACATTCATACATCGAGTCATGCACGCACGTAGGTTTCGGGTACTTAAGATTCGGCCCATTTCCAGTATTTCTCCGATTTGACTCGATAAAGTACGCCTAGGGCGGCCCCTTCCGACCCGTCCACTCACTTTCGATCTGTATATCTTTCGTCAATCTTCTTTCATCCATCCTTTCCAAATGAGCAAACCATCGAAGCATGCTCTTTTCAATCTTAGTCACTACATCTTCTTTTATTCCATCACAAGCAATGGGACTGATCCCAAGCATTAATATCATTAATAAAGTCTCAAAAACTATAATACGCTTTAGAAATTAGTTTACGTTTAACGTAACTCTTAGATTTATTAACTGATAGATCAGTAACATAACTTGGGAGTTTATTATAGAACCTAATACAATTAACCATGAGTTTTTTATTTTATGAAGCCGTGTTTATAAAATATGGATAAATTGATCAACCTTTTTTGCCTTTTTATTTCAAAACAGAAAATCCTGTCCACGAACACATGTCGATGACATCGCTCCAGCTAATGCAATTACTGTAATCACTATAATTACATTAGAACAGGAAGTGGCTGTCTGCAGGCTTCAATGGAGGATGAATCGACGAAACTAGCAAGAACTATATTCTGTTACACGTAACGTTGAAAAAGTTGCAAAATAAAACGATGAACACAGCTAAGTAATAGATAAGGGTAATTCTAAAATATACAGTTTTTAAGAATAGGCTTAAAACGTCTACAGTTTCTCTGCGACTTAAGACCACTTTATCAAGTTCACAAAAAAAATCGGGGCTTCATCAGTACTACTCAGTTACTTTTGTACAATTTGTTTCTCTCATTTTATTATGATCAGCAGTCACCACTATATCCATAATCGTGTCTTTGATTTGGTGATGATTGCAAGAATCCACTCTTGGATGCAGGTGGCTCGGGACCGATTGTGGCGTATCTCTAGCAATGGATATCTTTTGATTGACTTGATCATTGATGATATTGATGATGATGATGATGATGATGATGAAGATGATGATACAAAAACATGTCAATTAAATAAAATTTAAGAAAGACTAGAAGATGAAGATATAAAACTAAGGCAGAAGAAACATTTGATGTACAACCAAGAAATGAAGAAACACGTGACACCCTGGTGGGTTTCAAGCTTTATGATAACGTGCTGGAAATATATCTTTCAATTAAACATGTTTTCTAATAGCTAATAAGTTTTTATGTGGACGTTCCAAACATTTTATGTTAATTGATAAATTAACAAGCTTCTGGTTTATAATCAACTACCTATGTTGTCAATGCCAAGTAATCAAAATGTATTGGTTTACAATTTAAAAAAAAGCAGCATAAACGGCTGTATCTTTGGATTGCGTTGGCTTAGAAGTTTAATTTTTTCACAGCTCCTAGGGGCAGTAGACTTGAGTATTTGATATAAATTTCAGCTTGATACCTTTACGCGCTCCTGAGAAAAAGGGTCATGACAGACGGACTAACTTTTGTGATGTAAGAATTAGTTAACACATTTATTGATTAACTAAATAAGCACAAGAACTTACAAGAAAATATCCAGTCGACCCCAAACAAGAAAGTTAACATATCGATAACTCAGCCGTAGTTAGCAGATTTTACTAGACGACGTTAATCGAAGATTGATTAACATCGATTTATATTAATGATCGGCAATCAATCGACCAGTATAACCCTGTACAAGCCTTAGGTATGACTAGATAGATATCTGTAATATCCGAAAATTATACAATTTCCAAAAGAACTGCAACGAACGAATATCTTGCAAAAACGTTGCAAGAAACGCCCAGTTTCAATAAAAAAAGCAACTACAATGATGGCGACTTACATATAAATAGAAAACAAAATAAACCCTACAACATAAGTAATACTACTCATTTCTATAAAACAGAAGTAGCTCCCTAACAACACTATCTTTAGGAGGACCGTCGTAATAGCCATAAAATATCTATTGCAAATGCAACCCTGTTCAATACACACAAGGGTTGAAAATTGAAAAGCTTTTAAGATACAAAGGGCCTTTTTGAATATAAAGTTGGATGCCGCCCTATGGGCACCTGCCGCCGTTCGCGAGACGGAAGTAGTCACTTGTACAGTCAACGCTGTAATAAGTGACCAGTCGATTACAAAGATATGTATACAATTTTGCACCTTACTCCATTGTAATAAGGTAGAACTGTAGAGGTTATGTTTGCACCTTTGACTAGCTTGTCAATTTAACTGTCGATTAAAAGCTTTCTACCACCATATGCGGAATATCATACATTTTATTTTTTATTATCCAGTAGTTATTTAAACTTCGGATGCGTTGACGTCTTTTATAACGAATGTATTAGCTTTAATAAACACCAAGATGAACATTTCAAAGACAAAACTAACCTATGCTATAAATCTAGCACTATCTAGTTGCTGACTCTTAACAAAGTGGAAAGTCAAGTTAAAATCAACTTAATGAAAATGAGTCTATAAATCTAAAATCACGATAAATGTCAGTTTAACAAACTTACAACAGATGGATTATAATGTAGTAGATACAGGATAATCGAACGAATTATTTTAATTGTCAGGACATGTAGATTAAGATAATTTATACACCCAAACATTTTAGCCTTACTTAATCTTACTAAAAACAGATGTATAAAAAATCTACATAAATATTTGGATCATGTATTCGAACGGCGATCGTTTATCTCTTTTTAACGCACCCAAAATTGCGGGACGACAAGCATTAATGGATTTAATGTCACCGATTCGGATAACGTTATTAAATAAAATAACGTTAATAAATAACGTATGTCGGTCGTAAAACTCCTTCAGTTCGCGTGTTCCGAGGTTTTAAAATCACTGGCCGAACACGATCGCCGTTTGGGTCTCCAGAAAAAAAAGTTCGATTTGTTAAAGCGTTAAGCGTTCTTTTTTCGAAAATGGAATTGCAAAAATAAACATTTACTGTATCTTGATATTTACAACATGCAATGGCTGGCGGGCAGAAGCGGACAACCTTTTTTTACTCAAACTTTTTAAATTAATATCTTTTAAACAACTTGTGTTGGTATTTGTACTCGTATCTATCGTAAAGGATATTAAATGGCCATTTAAAATCGTAAATCTACGTCCAAGATACTAAGCCCGAGTACTAGTTTGCAAGATGCCACACAAATCACAACAAACGCTCTTCATTATCCGCATTTCACTCTGGCAAGGCCCGTATCTATTGGAATGCACCCACAAAGGAGTATACCAAGTTACTAAGTCGCTTCACTTTGTACGACCGGCTCAAAACCAGTCCGCCCCGGCAGGCCGCACTTACAACCAAAAGGTACTATCAGCCAGTTGACTGACACCTAAATGCCACTTAAGCGTTGTTCTCTCAAAAATGTTATTAGTATTAACTTGTTGAGGTTTTTGTAAGGGTGCTACTAGTCGGAACCACTGTGCGCTTTGACCTTTGAAAAACATATACAAATTAGACATTTTACGTTACTGTATTTAACTGTAATGTTTTGTTTATTTAGATTTGCAATATAGCTTTTTATTATACAAAGAATTCACAAAATTATACACAAATGCGAACTTACTTCTTTAAGGCATTTCTTACAGTTAATCTTTATGGTATTGCTGAAAGAAGTACTTAAATGATGATATATAATAAGAAAGTACAACGTGAAATGCTTTAGAGTTGAAAATAACTTGGCATAGAAATTTATAAGCAGTCGCACGGACAAGATTCCGAGTAAATTGTCGGTATATTTTAACTCGTATATGCCACAGTAATTACAGCCGTAGCTGCGAATAGCGCCCGCGCCGGTCTAAGATCAGTAATGCTGTCATTTAGTCTTTAAACTAGAATTTATAGTAAACGTCGAAGAACGCTAGCGTATTCTTTAAGAATACTTAGTTGTTAATACGTTACGTTTAGTGCTAATAGGTTTTAAATAGGTAAATTTGTTAAATGTCGCGGTTGGGTAGGTGTAGCCTTAGCTATACCTTATACCTTACGATACCTTAGTATCTAAAAATTTGCAAGAAAAACCTAGGACCTAGCTTAAGTATGAAACAATGATACATTACTTATGTAAATAAATACATACTGAAATATAAAGAAAACATCCAAGTCTCAGGACCCAAAACTCGCGATCGTCTGACAAAAATTCTGGTCTCAAAAAAGCTTCGTACGCAGGGTTACTATGAACTAGGCATGGTCAAAATTAGAAAGAAAGTTGATGCAAACACGTCACTGGTGCAAAATTTAATACCATTTGCAATTGTTGTCGTTTTCAACAAGATAAATTATACACGTATATATGCAAATGGACGTGCATTAGCATACATACGTGTATATTATATTATTCAAGTAATTTAGTGGTGAAGCTTTAATGATTGCGTTTATAAATAAGGAACTTTACTACACAATTTTATGTTTTATAAATTAGTCTTACCAACTCCATCCGAAAGCTTTTCTTTTAACGTACCTGTAACACGAAAAACAGTAATTAGTCAATCATAAATACAGTTTTATCATCGAATCTTTATTTCAGTTTGATTATATACAAGCGCCATTTGTTAATGGTATAGTTTCACACTCACAAAAATAACGTATATTCAATTTCCCTGAAAAATACTCTGAAAAGGCGTAGGAAAATAGTAATTACAAGATCTTTCTAGCGCCATATGCTATTGTACTGCCTCACAATGCAGAGGAATCTTTTTGTCCGCGCTATCGGCTGTTTGCACCACTGTGCCCGGGGAGTAGGGCTGGCATCGGTTTAAATGAGGCCGGACAAAACCGTCCAAAATCCCGGACATTTTTGTTGGGAATTTTGGAACGCGTTTGAAAATTACATTTTGACATAAAACAAAATTGGTCACGTCGTGGATAAAGATAATAGTTTGAATGATTAGTGAATACTAATGTTGAGGTGGTCCAAAATTCTATAGAAACTAATTAACTATTAACGTCCAAAAAACGTAGTTTAAAATGTAACAAATTGAATTTACATTTAATTTAACAAAGGTTGCTCCATTTTTTTGAATATCACCACATTTACTGAATCAATCAAATCTGCTATATCGTTCTCTTAAACAGTGCGCTTCTTAGCTAATCGGACCAATTATTAACCGATGTGTTTACATTTTCCCATTTTTACTAGTTGGTTTGACGAAGAAGCAATCTGCGATTCGTCCCCAGCACTAGTTTCCCTGAGTTCCTGTACGAGCTGTCCGGGAACGGAGGCGGCAGCCCTACGGGCATATTTAGATGTAGACTCCCACTTGGCTGCTATTGACAACTTTTGTGAATTTTTGCTCAAGTTGAATGGTGTGACGCGATAACACTTAAATAGAACCTACTTTAACTTCACAATCGAAGTTTAAAATAAAGGTTTCAAAGCATACTCAATCAGTGCCAGGCTGGATGATCACACGCAAAATTGACTCAAATTGGAGGTTCGCTGGCGTTGAATGAAAGTAAAAAAATGTAAAAAGCGGTGAAAGTTAAAATTAAATCTTTGAATAAAGGCTTTTGTTACTTCACAGGTTGGCAATTCCTGAAATTTTAAATGAGAAACCTTTTGAAATATTACTATTGAGTAATCATTTGTGAGTTGCAGCGCGTGTATGGGTGTGTGTGGTGAAACCAACACAACAGTGATTCGAACATATTGACGCGCACACGTCACGGGGCCTGTGTGAGATTGGACGTCAGTTGCGAGTGTCATCCATTTGTTCAGGCTTACACACACATATGCATTTAAGCAAACAAAAGACGAAGGTTTTTTAATAATGTTTGAGAGAGAATTGTATGACTGGAATACAGGTGAGTTGTTTATTTTTACGCGAGTACCTATAACAATTAGGAGTATAGCAGCGAGGGTAAAGGAAAAAATAAAGATATTGGAGATTATAGAGAACAGAAGAGGAGGCATGATTGGCCATTTATTAAGACACGACATGCTGATCAAAAACATTATAGAGGGGAAGATTGAAGGAAGGAGGGGTAGAGGACGACCAAGAAGAAGCTACATGGACCAAATCAAAGAGAAGGTGCATGTCGTATCGTATAGGGAGGTCAAGGAGCTGGCAGAGAGGAGAGAACATTGGAAATTACTCCACCGACAAGAGCGAGGCTCTTAAATTAAGAGAGAGAGAGAACAATTTATTGGGCATTTTTTGTCATGTCCACCCAATACCCAATGTCTTCGTTTGTTTTTTTCCCCGAATTTGAAAACTGTAGCGTGAAAAATACTGCGCCATTTCCATGTCTGTTTACTTTTTGTAAAGTTTAGATTACAAGAAACATTACTTAATTTAAATATTTTAGAAAGAAAATCTTGTTCTTAAAATAATAACAAGCGAAATTACTAATTTATTAATTAATTTTTTTTTTTTATTCAACATTTATTTATAACAGAAATATTAAGGATTTATGGACCTATGATTTTAATCAAACCTTTTGTGTTCTTTTGCAATCAACTTATATTTGCTATATCAACATTGACTTATTAAGAATAAATATTGACACCAAACAAATAATTACAACGTAACAATTATAAATTGGCAACACTTTTACAAGCTTTTGTTTAGTTTAATTCAAGCTAAGTAAACTATGCAAAATTGACTTTAGAATTTAAATTAATTTTCTTATTAAGTTAAAATTTATAGTTGTACAACCAGAGTTGACGCTTCAACTTTAACAACATTAGGAATATTTAAGAAAAAACCAGGTAAAATGTGTCACTATCAAGTAAAAAGAAGCTCCTTAAGGCACATTTTACGTCCTCTTTTAACACCAGTAATTTGACAATTGCCATCACAGCTACCCGTCCATTAGGTTCACATAGAAACTCATCCCACTTGGCAATAGCCACCCGGTGCTTTGTCCCGCTCCGTTAAATCGATAGAACACAATGACACTATTGTTGTTTCGCGTCTGGTCACAAGGGAGTAGGGACCCAAGGATAGTGAGTGAGCCACCGAGCTTTGAAAGCTTTTTACAGCTTTTAGACTATTTTATGAGCTAGAATCGAGAAATAGATAAATATTTCTGGGTTTTAAAATCTTGATCCTTCTCCGGGTTTAAGGATATCTTCATTCAAAATTTCATCCAAATCGGTACAGTGGTCTAACCTTTAAATCATATCAAACAAACATGCAGACTGTACTTCCGCATTTACTTATATTAAGGAAATCAAATAAATTTATGCAATGATGAATAAATGTCTTAGATAAATCAACGGTTTATTAAGTTTATTTATATAGGTTTAATTGATAAGTTATTTTTTATGTTTCAAACTTTCACTTTTCTTTATCTCTCAAGGGTTTGCTGAAAGAGATCCTTTAAAAGATAAGTTCACCTTTGCACCTACATAAGTATATTTTATAATCTATATTGTTTTTGTTTTTCTTTTGTACAATAAAATATTTACAGACAGGATACTTCTTCACTAGGTACTTCAAGACAGAAGTAATAGGACAAATAATAAAATATAATAGACAACAAACGTGATATAAATTACAAAAACAGTGACCTAAGTAATAAAGTAACCTATTTCAAGTACGTTAGTAAAACAGATATTAACATCCTTGTAAAACATAAACAATGTATGGATTACATACATAACCATGAGAGAGAACAATGGAATTCAGCGATGAAATGTTTAACAGCCGACTAGAAACCATTGCTTATGCATCCCTCTAATCTCGAGCAACCTTCGGAATTAAGCAACTCTCCGAAACAAGCTTGTTACACGACCTAAACAAAGAGTATCGCTAAATTATGGAAGCCCAGCGCCGAGGATGACCATTTAACTCGACGGGTAGGCGATATAAATAAAAATGGCTTCCATTTACATTGATTCGGATCCTGCGTTGAAGGCAAAGGCAGTTATTTGGAGTAATAGCCAAGGCTTTTTCTATTACTTTTTTACGGACTTCGTCTTGTATTCTACTGATATCTTATAGCAAAAAATCTTCGTTTTTTACGAAAAGTGACTCATGCAATGACTAATCGATATCAGTTATCCCTACATTGATATAGTTTCATTTAATTTTCATACCTTTTAAAACACTTACAAAATACTCAAATAGTTTTATTAAATGTATTTCCAAATATATTTCAAATAAATATATTAATATTGTAGAACATCCTCTACACTCGTACGATCACATCGTAGTACAGTCAACAACAAAGCGAAGTATCCACTTTTTCACCCTATTCCATTGTAATAAGGACCAAAACTGGATATATCTTTTTGTAGTCGACTGTGCCACGTCGTTTATCACGTTTAAGAACGTAAAAGTCTTTTTCATCATAAGGATTATTCCAGGTACATAAAAAAACGATCGGCATCTTAACGTCTGAATCCAATGCCTCAAATATAACCCATAGATCGAACATAACGCCAAAATTCACTGTGGAAACATTAATTTCGTGGAGGAGCACTTTAGTAAATTCGCTTAAACACCCCAAAGCGTAATTTACATCTTATCTCTGCCGACAGGAGGGGGGGCGGTTTTTTCGACGGCTCGAACATACCTTGATAGGATGGTGACGGTTTTTTCCAAGTCTCGAACGGTTTGATAGGGAGGTGATAGATTTAGTGGAGGTGTCCCTGATGGCAAGCATTCATCAAAGCTTTTTTGTAGTCAATCATTTGTGAAGTTAGCTTCAGATTTTGTTGAAGGTGCGATAAAATGATAAGAACTTTCGTTTAAGTTACGAGTACCTTTACGTATGAAAACATGTTAAAACATATTTTAATTTACAAAAAGGACTACTCGAGAGTATAGTCCAGAGTAACTGAAGTAAGTATCAAGAAGGAGCTAATAAAAACATTACATACTTAAATGAGTTTCTTCAAATTTTAAATTCCAATTTAATTTAATATTATCATATTTAAGATTTCCCAAACATTTGTTGCACTTTTAAAGCTTTTGTTTAAAATAATGAAAAATCCGTAACTGGCCCATGATTTATAATTATGCCTTTGTCGTAATTTGTGCTGTGGATATATTGTTTCAATATTAAAAAAAAAAACTGTTTGAAATTGAAATCGACAGAATGTTACACAAATTAACCAATTTCTTTAGCCTTCGTGCTTGTCCAATGAGTACTTTTAAGCAACAATAAACATAATTCCATCTTTGTCCTCAGGGATAGCCACACATACGTCTTAAGGTTGCAGCCTTAACATTGTAATCTTGAGAATGCAAATCTCTATGGATCATGGTCGTCGAGTGGCCATCCTGCTCGTTAGCCTTCTCGTTTCCGAAAAAAAAAGGACTTAGAGAAATACAAACTTAAGTATATAGAAAATATCTAACAACCAGATAACTACAAACAACAGATAATTCTAGATTTCTTTAGACAACGTCTTCTTTAACAATGTCTCCTAATGATTAGATTGAGCCTTACTTCAATGTACTCTATGTAGATGACATTATAATTCAAAGACACGCCACGCCGTGCGCACGCTTACCTGCCGCTTCATTTGGCTATGTTAATACATTCGCCTGTTCTTCAACACATTTTATTACCATTTTATCGTCATACATTTCTTTTATTACCGCTGCGTTTTGCATATTATGTTCGTCTTATTTACCGGTGCAGGTTACAGCTACATCTTTGTTTTCGTAGTTTTTGAATTTACGTTGTCATGTCTTTAAGAATTTATGTGTATTTTAATTTGAATATAAACAACTTTACTTTTGAAGTACTATAGTTAAGACGTTAGAAACTTTTTTAAATATGTTGAAGTCAATAACTGAGGTATTCCATTATAAACGTCTGTTAACGTTGAGTGAATGAAATAATATAATCGGATTCATTCGATGGGTAAAGCAGTTAAGGTTTCGGTTATTAACTGATCCGTTGAGTAATCAAGTTAAGTACAAAATTTAAAAGCAAGAAATCATATTTTCGTAATTAACAATAGATTGATTCTCATACTATTCTGATAATTGAGCGGTTTCTATTTCTAAAATCTTACAAAACTAAAGCAACCGAGGCAGACAGCACAGTGGTTCCAGATCGAGTGGCTGCTGGACAAAATGAGAAACAAAAATGGTCCAAAGACGGCGACTATTCTGACACATATTAATGGAAGCCACACAGACGACGGCCAGATAAATAGTCACCAGCCATTTAATGAGATAAAAACGTGACTAAGATTATTTCCGTTATATTTAAGGCATTTAAAGTATGGTGCTGTATTTAGGACGCTCGTGATTTGGTTGCAATCCGAAATTCATTAACGTTATTTATGTTGAGATTGAGTTTCTTGGATATTCGAAGCTTTCTTTTGGATCGTTTGAACTGTATGGCGAATGAAGGAACCGATGAGTGCGAGTCGAACTTAAGAAACGAGGGTTTCGTACCGCTCAGTTCCGAGCTTATTTTTTAATAATTTTTAGAATTTGTACTATTCTGACATCAAATTTGACGCTTGTTGTTGGTCAAAAAAAAGAAACGCATATTATTTATTTTGTAAGTACTTAAATCAGTTATGAAAATATTAAAAAAAAAAACAATCAGTTAACTATCACGGTTTAAGAGATACGGCTCTTCAAAGTAAGGACAACGAAGGCTAATTAATAGCGTACACTTTGCGTACTTCTAAAAGCATATAAATGCAAGAAATGTAAATTGGAAATTAAAAAATGATCCTAATGAAATTTTGATAAGGTTTCTTTTTAATGCTCAAATTGAAGAACCGACTAATGAAATTCATATTGCTACTTTACTTGAATATAGATACTCGCAATTTTATTTAAATTGCCTTTAAACACCCCCTTGTAACGAAAAAAAGAAAGTATTCGCGCTAAGACTCAAGTCTTTGAACTCTCCGACAAGGTCACGAGACCTCAGTGGAGAAAAAACTCGTTTCAATAGACCGGCCTCTCCATTGCAGTTTTTCAATTTCAATAAGAACTTAGAGAGAGATTTCGATTTACTTTTTCGTCCATTTGACAAGTTTTCTTCAGGAATTTGCAATTCAAATTCTTAAAAGGTAATAACATCAAGCAAAATAAATTATCCACTTAAAGTACCTACTTAAAGTAACAGATGACTCACAACTGCTGCATTAAGTCCGTTTAAACAAATGGAAGGTATAACATATTGAGACCGCAAATACACTCGACAATATTTGAGTTGCACTTAACATCGAGCAAAAAGTCGAACATCCGGGCGAGTTCACGCCAAAACCGCATGCAGCCGAAAATGTAGTCAAAGACCAAAACCAAACAGCCAGGCACAAACATGTAAACACTCCGGAACCACTGCGCGACTACGCTTCCGCCCGCAGGCTGAACATGCCGAAAAAAAAGAAAAAACAGTCCCATATCAACAGAAATCCCCTCGAATTTAAGCGGTAAGAATACGTTCGAATTTTCGAAATTGAAACAAAAAATTGCCTCCGTCCCAAGACTGTAAAAAGTAACCAATAACAGGTGGTTTGTGTTTGAAAAAACATGACTGGCCAGTTTTTGTTGAAATTAAACTTCGAATTAGAGAAAATTGTTCGTTCGACCGCGAATGTGTTTGGTTTTATTCCTTTTATTTCAAATGTTATGCGTTAACGATCATGTTCCTGCTTTGAATAAAATTGTTCGATTTTCAAATAGCCGTTATGAAAACAACGGATCGTGTCAATTGTGTTAATGGAATCCCGCTTTTTATATCAAAAGAGATTTCAAAGGAGGATTTAAGTAGACACTGCAGAAAGGCTAACAGGTAAAAAATACTGAACAATTCTTTCGTTTATGAAACGATTCATTAAAAAGCTGTTGAGCTGCTTGTTATCTTTATCGAGTGTTTAGTCTTCTTAAACTTCTTCAATAAAAAAACGGGTTGGACACTCGATAGTTCGGTAGCAATTTCTTTGGCGAACTCGTTTTGTAACTGTTTTTAATTTGCAATGCTCTGAATAACGGTCGTATAGAATTACATTCGAGTGACTTAAATAACCGTGTATTACTGTCATCACTTGGTTTGAATTTTATGCGTCTGCTTCTCAAATCTGTCTCATAACTGTTAGTTATTATAATAATCAATGTTGTCCTAAAAGTTGTTTCGCCCTGTGAATATTGATGATTTTATTAAACAATCGTTCATTTTTTCAATTGGTACTTATTGCAAAAATCAATACTAAGACGCCCTTAGGATTTAAAAAGACTTAAATAGGTTTAAAGAGGCTTTCTCTTTTCAAGTTGTCCAGACATACAGGACCAGAACACGAGGCAAAGTGAATCTTAACGTTTTAATTAAACAAATAACATAAAAGCTCTCTCGTGTACGACAGTAAATACGACAAATTGATTCGATGTTCATCAAATTATTACTTAACATAATTACGGAACCCAGGGGGCCCTGATGGTAAATCACTTGCGTCATTACATCGAATAAGACGAGTAATTTAATTATCAAACTCGAAGGCACTTGACTCGAGTGCCTTGAACTTCGGGACGGTACCAAAAATAACTTACACTAAAGTTATTCCGACAATTTGACACCCCTGACGCGTCTACCTCACCACATGCACACAATTTGTTTACGCACGTGCCAAATTACGCATGTGTGCGAGTAAAAAAATTATCAGGGATGTCACATGCTAAATTATTAATCGTCAAAATGGTTTTAAGAGATGTTTTTAAAACAAAAAAAGGTAAGGAAAGCCCGATAGAACCATAACTGTTAAAGTAGGAATTGTATTGAAAAGTGTTTACAAGGTGGAAGCTACGGACTACAAGACCTAAAAGTGCTTGGGGGAGTGCTAACATAAATAATGTGCTTGTGCAAATCCTATTAGGGTAGGCTCTGCTTACACCGAGACTTTTTGCAACTTGCTTTGCGTACGGGGTTTTAACGTAGGGTTGTTACATTGCCGCCGACTGGAATTTGTATGTAGTTTAAATACGGCAGGTGGGTCACCGGTATGGAACGGTAATGCGTTGGTTTTTGTGTTGTGTTTTGCAACAAAATTGTCATTTACCTAATCTTGACTGATTTAGTTTGTAATTTTAGTGTACGTTTTATTTATTATAGTTTTAAAGTTATTTGAGTTAAATAACTCATTATATTGTCTTTACTTTTATACATTCATACTTCGAGTCATGCACGCACGTCGGTTTCGGGTACTTAGCGAGTATACATGACTAGATGTATGGATGTGGAAAAAGCCAAAGAGATTTGTCAGGATCGTAGCAAATGGAAAGACCTACCCTTTTTGGAAAAAGGCGTGATTTAATGTATGTATGTATGTATGTATTTTTATAGATTATCCCGCTTTCGTTTGCTATGTTAATACTGCCCAAAACTGAGCCAAGTAAATATTTGAACTATTTTTTCAATTTTGTGAAACACAAGTGGTGCCAAAAATAAAACAGTACATCTGAAACATGTCTTCATTCTTAAAAATACTAAAAAAACCTTCACAGTCATCATCTGTCGTTCAACTTCACGGACATTTTAAAGGTTATATAATCATCTGGAATATTTCGAGCTCGCAGTGGGTGTCCAGTCCGACTTGCCTTGCATCATCTCACCTTGTACTGTTCTATACGGGATATCAGCAGTTTCTTATTACGGATGACCTAATTTGTTGTAAGAAGGAATAGGCTTGCTGACTTAAAATCAAAGTAACGTTTTTTTATTATTTT
Organism: Acleris laterana; assembly: GCA_963966035.1. Classification (NCBI taxonomy): domain Eukaryota; kingdom Metazoa; phylum Arthropoda; class Insecta; order Lepidoptera; family Tortricidae; genus Acleris; species Acleris laterana. The sequence continues at coordinate 12,025,743 of OZ014462.1, read as the reverse complement.
TCTTTCGTCTACTAGTTGTTTTTTTAGATAGTTTTTGTGTATGCTCAGACTTGCTCTTTTGAGGCGAAAGTCACAGTATTCTATTTCCTATAGTTCCCAAACATAGCTTAAACTTTGCAACAGTTAAATTCTAGTTGCTAACATCGAACTAATTACTTAAAGGTTTGGAAATCAAAGTGTAAGCTAGGTGCTGTCAACTTGAGCTAGTTAGTGAAGAGGGCGGCGTGGGGCTTGGTTACGGTCTCGGTTTTGGTATTATTATTTTGGATGAGGACTCTGGCAGTGTCCCGAACATGGTCCCTTTTTTGTGACTCGTTTTGTTGCGGGTTTGTTGGAATTTTGGGTATGGTGTAGTGTTTACCAAGGTTCTAGAGATATCATTTACAAATTGAAGTTTGTTTTAAAATAGATTTAAAAAAACACACTGTTTAAGATAGGTATTTCACGTATGATAAAGAATAAAGCGGTGTATTTACAAAAGGTGTTGGTTGCCACATATTTCATTACATACCCAATGCAATTACGATAAAAATACTAGCCTAGTAATAAGCTACATACAAACGTTTCATAGCATTACAAAATTACTTGTTTTAATTGCAGATAGGTATGGTGGAATAAAAGAAGATGTAGTAACTAAGATTGAAAAGGGCATGCTTCGATGGTTCGGTAATTTGAAAAGGATGAATGAAAGAAGATTGACGAAGAGATATACAGATCGAAAGTGAGTGGACGGGTCGGAAGGGGCCGCCCTAGGCGTACTTTTTCAAGTCAAATCGGAGAAATACTGGAAAAGGGCCGAATCTTAAGTACCCGAAACCGAGCGACGTGCGTGCATGACTCGAAGTATGAATGTGGAAGAAGCGTAATAAATTTGCCAAGATCGTAGCAAGTAGAAAGAAGTGGTCTCTGCCTACCCCTCTGGGAAACAGGCGTGATTTAATATTATGTATGTAATTGCAGATAAGAATAAGACATTTCTTCCGGTAACCATGATTTCATTGATACGAATAATCAATTTTACGTAAATAGATAAGAGTTTACTAAACTGCACAATTTTATGAACGTCGCCTAGTTTTTGTAACTTTTAGTCACATCCCTAGACACATACCAGCGTAGGAAATTGACGCTTCTACTGTAGAACTCCTATTGTAATTGCGACTTTATAACTGGTGGCCGAAGGTTGAATTTCCTTCAGAAATCAAACTGTAAATGTGTCTTTCTTTGCAGCAGCGTACTACACGGGGTGTTTCCGAAACTTCTCCCAAGCGATTAGAAGTAGAATTCGGCAGCTAGCAGCTTTTCAACTAATGTGGTTCGGCGCTTATTGGAGAAGTGTCGCTACCATTATTACTTAGGTTTGTCTAACTTTGCAGACTTATTACGGTTGTTACACAAATTAATGTTAGAATTTTCTTAATTAAGCAAAGTCATTTTCTTCTTAAGTATAAAAATTAAGCCAACGAAAAGGTTTAGCACTGAAATACCTTGTCATAATAAGCATCGAACTGAACATCAAATAATGCTAAGCGTGGCGATTACGATGACGATCACAATGACAAGGTTCTAAGTATGCTCAAGGACTTAAAACCTTGTTAAAACAAGGAGCAAAAGAATATGCTCAATATTTTTTACTACCTCACTGTATTTGTTAATATAGTAAATATGTTATATATTATAAATAATACTGTCGTGCACTACTTTCCGTATCTAAGCAAAATATTTAAAAATTACGTTTTTATGTTTGTATATTTAGCGAGGGGAAATTACTTTTTTTCAAATTTAGAATTAGTGAGTCAGTTACGAACCTTTATAAGTATATGTAGTATGCACAAAAACAAGAAAGTTTAAATGAATATTAGCGTTATTTTTATATGCGCAAGTTGTGGTTACGGATAAAGGACCAATCTACGATCATCGTCTTTGCCATAATCGACATTATATTAATAGCGATTCTGCTCGAATTTGAATGATTTTCCATGGCTAAGCGGTTTCTTTAACTTCGTCCTTCCGTGTTGTTTTATTCCTTCTGTTTTAGACTAACTTGCGTAAAATTTCCTTTTCTTTGTACAACATAATTTAGCGGGGTAACGTTGCGAGGTGGAATTATATCCGCCCTAACGTAAAACCCCTATTTTTTACTCTTGCCTCATCAACCCAATCCTAACGTTTTATTTCCTCGTGTAGCGTCAGTCGGGTGTTATTCTTGTAATCTTGTAACTCGCCAGCGAGTTACAAGATTAATTATCCGGTGAGTTCGTAGCAGAGATGGGCAAAATTTATTCGAATGACGAATAACGATTGAGAATAAAAAAATCATTCGCGAATAACGAATAAATTTTCCGAATGATTATTCTTATTCGTACATATGGCGAATAAATTATTCGCGAATAAATCATTCGATGAATAAATTATTCGCGAATAAATTGTATCACGAATAAATCATTCCCGAATAAAATACTACGAATAAATTATCCTTGTTTAAAAGTCAATCGCTATAAGATCGACAGGGGTATTAAATTAAATAAAGAAATGAAAAATATATAGTGGTTTTGTGTGGTCTTGTGATACCACATCACGGTTTTCACTCAAATCCGTGGAGTTTAACGAGCTATCCTTGCTGGACTGGATATTATCGTCATCGTCATTAACCTCACTCATTTTTTTGTTAACAGACTTCAGAGATGCGACTGGTTTAGACCAAAGTATGCGAATGACTAATTTTTGTGAAATAATAATGAACACGGGTAAACAAACCGATAAGAAAATTGAGTTACGTGGTTATCTCGTTCATTCATATATCCATCTCTTTCTGGTTGGCTACCTGCGAGACAATCCCTAGACCCTAAAATATGCTCCAGTTGCATTTTAATGGTAAATTTGAAAGTGTACTATAATATTATTCGTGGTATTTATTCGAATAAAATAAAGAATAATTCATTTATTATTCGAAGAAGTGGTAGAATAATTTATTCGCGAATAAATTATTCGCGAATAAATTTATCGCGAATGATTGTTTATTCGAATGATTATTCAAATAAAAATTTATTCGAATAATGCCCATCTCTGGTTCGTAGGCATAAGGCAGGGTTAGTTACAATTTTATAATGTTATAATTACACTTAGGAGCAATAGTATTGGGTCAGAGTGCATTTTTCATACAAACGAGGCTATTTCGAAGCCTTGGTTCCTCGCCAGGGGATGCTTGTAGTGAAATCTGATGATGGACGTAAGAAAATACCATTGTGAGAAGTGTTCTATATGTGTTCTGGTTTGGGGATAAGACAGCCGGTGAAATGATTTACAGTCTTAGGATTGCATTGCAGTCTTATGAATGCGAATGTCTATGAGGCACAGTTTCCACTTACCATCAGGTGGCATGTGTGCTCGTTTGTCTTCTCTATGACATAAAAAAAATTGCAACAATGGCAATGTCGTGCTAGTTGAAGAATTAACTTCGAAAATAGTACAGGTTAAACAAATTTCGATGGTAAAAATACGAAAATCTTCGATAAGTCTGTAGTCATTACACCACGCTTACGAAGTGGTCTAAGGTTCAAATCCTGGTAAAGGCAAATATGTGTGTGTTGAGTACTAGTATTTGTTTCTGAATCTTGAATGTTATCTATGTATTTAAGTATGTATTTTCTATATATGTAAGTTTGTCGTTGTTTAGTACCCATAGTACAAGCCTAGAGCTTAATTTGGGGCTAGGCCATTTTGTATAATAATGTCCTAAGATATTTATTTATCCAAACTACTCGCAGTTCAAATAAGGCTGGTTCGAACTTCAACGAGAAGGAATAACTCCATAGGTCTAGTTTATGGGGACCTTTAGGGGTCTCCGGGTACCGTTAATAGCAGTAGTTGTTGTTTATAGCAAAATAAATGGTTCTGGTCGTTCCGGTTTTATGAGAAATTTGGTTTTATTTCCCTTTTGGATGTAACCCGATTAGCGTGACTGTGATGTTCAGGAGTATTGGGGTATTTATATACTAAAAAGGCATTCTTATGATGTAAAATGTCTTAAATTCATTAGTTACCGTTTATCGCAATTCCCTCAAAAACTAACCAATTTTCCGGAATAAAGCGTAACAAACATATTTTACTAAATCTTAGCCATCTCACTTCTATATCACGGAGAAATGTTCTATGTAGGTCATCGATATGGTTATACAAAAGTACAAAAAAGTTCAAATAACAAAATTTTTACCCAAGAAACATAAAATAATATCAACGTACGGTAGCCCAAGAAAGCCGTCTACCAGTTTTGACAAAAGTTTCTGTGAGATCTAATTATCGCTAAGGTTGACACTTGTCACTGTCATACTATTATTGCAAAGAAAAACCGAACTTGTTGTATCATGACACGTGCAAATGAACTTCAACCGTAGGGAGACCACATCTTTGGCCGACTGTACGTCACTATTTAACCTAGTTCAGTAATTACACTGAATATTGACCAAAACACCAAATAATTTCACTGAATTGTACAAAGAATTAACGAAAGCAAACTTGCGAGTTGCCAGTTGCAAGACCGATAGCACCATCTAAAACCAGAACGTAACATGGACTATCAACTCTATAACAAAACCAACTTTATTCATGACAAAACAAAGTTATTGTCTGGGCTAGCTAGGGAGTGTAGTACTGCCCTCATTAGAAAAAAGGGAGTATGTCTCATAAAATCGCGAATGTATTAGTGACCTTAATCCATAAGACACAGGGTTCAATTGGCTTTGACCATCAAATTGCGCTTGCGTCCTTTTTATTTAGGAAGGCAGAGTAGGGGGCCAACTTTCTTCAACTTTTCCCCATGGGATGTGTTTCGCTGGTTTACTCTAGCCGTTTCCTCGATACGTTGAGCTGGTGGCTCCCTGGGCTGTCCAAATGACATACAGGCTGTAGTTGTGGGCAGTGAACGTGACAGGTTGGTTTTCCTGGCGAATTCCGCGGATTAGCCACGCTTAGCCAGGAGGTTAATGATGGATGTTCGAAGGGAGCTTGGAATTGTCTGATTTTAATGGCCTTGGAAATTAGTATCTTAAAATGTATTCAGAACGATGGGCCATGGTTGCCACCGACTGGACCCCACAAGATGGCCACCGGAGCAGAGGCAGACCAAAAAGGAGATGGCGGGACGACTTAGACGCGTTTCAAAGCGAATGGCGGGAGCATGCACTCAATCGGGACGAATGGCGGAAAAGAGGGGAGGCCTTTGCCCAGCAGTGGGACACCCAAATAGGCTAATAAAAAATAAGTTTTCAGAACCTAAGTTTAAATTTAAAAAACAGACAGACAAGAAAGTTACCTATCCACTAGATATAAAACTAACGTTTTGGTACACAGAATAATCTGTATCCTTTCTATTTTCCAAGTAAGTAAACTAAGTTTAAATGTTCACGTTAGCTTAAAAACGTTTTTAAACACAATTTAACATTCACTTAAATAAGTAAATCAACTTAAGCAACAGTATTTCAAAGCAAAATAGGTATTTTTAAGCTTAACGCCAAGAAGAGACAATTTGTGGAAACACTCCACGTTGCCAAATTCTTAGAAAAAGGGAGGTTTATTTTAGATGTTGGCAATACTAGTACAGCCACGTTGTTCTTAAGGACTTCATTTTCAACTCGACGGACGAATTATTAACCGGCCAGTTTATGTTGTTCCATCAGAGCGTACAAACCACATTTGACTAGATTGAAAAACGCTTGTATGAGTTCGCCCGCTCGATCAACCGTTTGACAAGAAGCCGGTTTCAAGAGAACACCTACTAACTGGATGCCGTTTAATTTGTATAAAAAATTATAGCATAATTCAATTTATTTACATCCGTATAATAATTTCCCTAAATAATCTATTTAGAAACGATAAGCAAACGGCCTATATAAGAAACCTGTATATCTGGTTGTACTTTAATGTTAACATTAAAGTGTAACATGTCATTGAAGTATCGGTTATCGGTAGTGGCATCTTAATGTTCACTTTAAAGTATCGGTCACCGATACTTTAATGTTAACATTAAGATACAGGGCAACGACAGATACAGGTTTCTTACATATTGAAGAAAACTTACGATAAAGTTATGGATGCGACTGTACGCATAATTAGGCATAATTAGGTTCGAAAAGCATAATAATTTTGTACTTATGCATTTCTGAGAGCAAACTGGCACGCTGATGGTAACTGGGATCTGTGACTGTGACCCATATAAGTACATTTGCATTCTCAAGACTACAGTCTGAAGACTGCAAATTTGCCAAACCTGAGGACTAAGATGTCAGATTCAGGTGAAATAGAGGGTCAGTAATGGTGGGCTCGAAGTTATTGAAGGTAATGTATATCATAGTATGATAGTTATACCTATTTTCATGCATAAAGACTATAACCAAGCACTAAACGTGAGTCTTAAAACGCATTCTAACCTATTTTCAAGGAATTCACGTAAAACTAGTCAACCATACCACATTGTTTCAAACTACATTGTTGAAATAGGTAAGTAAGCACATAATTGACTTTTTAAGGTGAAAGCAGCAACTTTAAACCAATGACTCTGTATCGGGTCGATTTTATATGACAATGTAGAACTCGGGCACTGTACTCGTGTAAGGTATTTAAGAGCCAGAGTAAACAAATTTGTATGCAAAATGGACTCGTTTTGGAGTCATTGGGAAGTTAAAATATTTTGATTAGGAAATAGGTAGTACCTACTTACCGCAGATTGGTAAATTGGTGTCGCCTGTGGTTTTTACGTAAATACTAGTTTTTGTTTAAGTGATTGTGGTTTTTATGGCTTAATCTCGAATAGATTTAAACGTTTAGTGTTGCATAATAATTACAAACTGACTTACACAATAAAAAAAAAAGGTGATCTTGTTACAGATAATATCAAAAATATTTGCAATCTGTCTTAAGATTACAAAATGTGTATGGATCTCAGACCCATACACATGCCATAAAAAAAAACGGTAAGTTACTCAAAAGTATGAGTTTAGTTTACGTAACATCTTTTTTATGTCAGCTTTTGTGAATATTGTTATTTTTATATTAGTTTTACTTAATAACACTTAATAATTTGTCCCAATTCATTTTTTACATTGAAATCCCGAAAATGTTGGAAATCACCGTAACGAGGTCATTTTCTTCGTCACATCACATTGGGACGGAATGATTTCCCCGGGGACAAGGAATATTAAATGTCGATTATATTATACGATTTTATAATGATTGGCATCGGAAATTTAATGATAAATAATGAAATGATGACTGCCATCATAATTACTTCCTTTCTGAAACCAATCCTCGTTTAAATAAGTACTTTCGATGTCAATTTTCTTGCAATCGTAAACAAAGAAGGTTAAATAGTTACTTAAAGTCATTTATGAAGAAAAACATTGCATTAATTCATTCCAAACGCGTACAATCAATGGTTGTAAAACAATTTCGTCAGGTATTTCGAAATCTTTGTCTGAAAAAAGTTATCGCCATGCAAAGACAGCGGTGATTCAAAGAAATTATGCTAAAGTCGTCTATGTAGGCATCCCGATATTCCAGATTTTTTAAAAAGGATATCCGATGATATTGTGCTTATTTTTATTGGATTCTAGACCAGTGTTAATATATTTCTGCCCATTCTCCTTTACAAATAATTTTTCCTTCTCAACTTGGTTCTAACGCACAAGATTCTATGCCAAATTTCAAACACTTGGCTCTGTGGTCACAGATAAAAATCAACATGACCGTATAACATCATTCGTAAATATAAAATCGGTACGCATGACCGCGTGTACGTTATTTATAAATATTTAGCATAGGACTCGTGCTGTATTTTTGTCCACAAGTCACGCTACAAAAACAAATCTTGATAACAGGCAACACTGTCTTCTAATTTAAATTTCGAATTGCTTGTTCGATAAAAGGACTACGAATGCTTTACTATCGTTATCGTGACTTTTGTTTTCGGCCAGTTAGAGTTGTAACTTTTTTAGAAAAGTTTTTTAATGCATTTCCAGCCAGTTAGTATTTACTTTGGCTTTGCTGTTAATTTTTATTTTTCCGTACTCAACGGTGCTAACGGGACTCATACCTACTAAGATTACCAACTAAGCCTCAGCGGTCTGCCTATCTGTCAGCGGGCTATATCTCATGAACCGTAATTGGTAGACAGTTAGACACTGAATTTTCAAAAAGTGAGTGTTATTGCTGCTATAACTCACACACATATGTACATGAACTCACGCCTGTATTCCCACAGGCAGAGGGTGGGAGTTGAGATGTTTACCATGTGTATATTAGTGACAGGTTGCAAGCCCATCGCCTAACAGTACTATAAACCTTTATTCCCTTAGCTCGACTATAACACCGAAAAATAAAAATGGGAGCCCCCATATAAGAATGCTCCGGAACATTTCGTGTGCGAACCCGACTCTCACTTGGCCAGTTTTTTTGTTTAAGTCAGTCATTTTCTCAAAGTGTCAGGTGCGAATCGATTCTAAAATCTTCATTCTCATTTATAACATATACGTCGATAAAGCAGTCATAAATTGAAATTCAATTACCTTTAGGGCCCTTTGGTTGCCATATTTTTATTGACCGTTGAAGTTATGGCGGCAAGAAATGGTGCGCCATTTTTGAAAATAATTCTTGCGAGCAACAAAGCGGTTTATTTATTTGGACATTTGTTATTTTTAATAGGATGAACATGTTAACGATTTTAAAATGTTATTAAACGAATACACTACTTAATAAGATTATTTATGTGACGACTAGCCAGCCTATTTTTATTCGTAAGAAGGCAGTAACTGCCAAGCTACGAATAATTTACAATGCTAAACAAACATACCACGATCGATCAGTCAGTACCATTGCACCGTTGGAATATTGATCATTACTTCTTTGTAGTTCAAACTATTCACTGACTTGGCAATATAACAGGGTGAATATTTGGCGTTTCAACCGCCGTCATTATTATTTTCGCATATTATTCAATATAAACTCAATAACTTTCTTGTTTTTTTAAATGGAATGGATACTACCCCCGGGTCCGCTGATTTTGACATCAAAAATTGCTGGTAGTTATCATTATTTTCGTCAATGTATTAAAGAGAATAATGACGGCGGTTGGAACGCCCGAATATTCACCCAACAGCTTACTTATAACTTATGCAAGCACCAACAAAATAATTGTGTTTTTTTTAATGTATTACTTAAGTCCTGTAAACATAAATAGGATGCATTTTATTTAAAATATGATATGGCAATTTAGGTGACCCTACTTTAAAAATCGATGTTCGAAGTTACGTCAACTCCATCCTTTTCTATCGATTTAGCTCCGAATAACGAGTGACAGGGATGGAGCTCACGTAACTCTAAACTTTGATTTACAAAGTAGGGGGCCTCTGTGTGCTCGTTTGCTTTTTCCAAACAGCAAATGTTGTCTGCAATTTCTCATCTCAAAACAAAAACAAATGCAAAACAAAGTCGAGTATACGCCCTGGAGCTATTCCACTCGATAAACCCATATTGCTGTTTTTTTTATGGCATAGAGAAGACAAACGAGCACACAGGCCACCTGATGGTAAGTGGAAACTGTGACCCATAGACATTCGCATTCACAAGACTGCAATGCAATCCTAAGACTGCAAATGCGTTGCCAACCCTGAGGACTAAGATGGAATGCCTCTATGCTAGTCATTTCACCGGCTCGGCTTTCATTTCTTGCTGCGCTTCTTCTCCGGCAACGATGGTCTTGCCCAAAGCGCTATTAGATTCACTCAATAATTACCGAAATATCAAAGAGCCTCATGTCATGTGGCCAATTTACTGAATAATATTTTGAATTTTGACACGTTTTATTGTTTTTAAATCGGCCGCCATTATACTGTCAAGTAAATGACAATATGATAATTGATAACAAGTCAAAATCAATATAGTTTTAACAAGAAAAATACAGCCTCTGGTCTCGCAAAACCAGCCCCCACATAGACAATTGGGTTTACATTACAAACTTCACGATCATCCACATTGCTGGGCCTCATGGTGACCGCGTAATGTATACCGAATGGTCACCTTCTCGATTGTTGCGTTTATAAAAAAGCTGCGAGACGTCTGTTTGAAACTGCAAACGTTCATAATACCATTAAGTGCATCATAACTCTTTTAAAACGTACCGAATAAAAACCGTTAAGTCAACGCTAACCGATGTTTTCCCACTCCGGATTTATGGGAACACTTACCGCTTCGTTTCTGGAACGTTCTAGAACACTTAAAATTTTCCCTCGCGGCCGCAGTGCTCGCGGGTAATTAGTTGCCAAAAATAATAAGTCGGAGTCCGTTGGTCTCTTGGGAATAAACCAGAACGAGGGCAGAACACTTAACTGATTAACAATTAGTGTGGTTAATATCTGGTGAATATACGAGTAGATACTTTGGAACAATAACCAGTGACACTAGACCAAACGATTTTCGATAACTGACAATATGTATGGAATTGACGTAGGCGCTCGACGCGACCGTCTGACAGCTTACGTCAATCCTTTACATTTTGGATCACGATAACGAACGCCGAATGTATCTATAGTCTATACTATTAGGTGTTGAAAAAAATTTAAACAAAACAACCACGTGATATAGTTCGTCAGCGTTTTGATTGGCTGTTTAACAATGTCACGTGATTTAGATTGTTTACATTTTTGAAATATCTACAAGCATAGACTATAGTCTAGGGCCAGCCTTGAGCGTAAGTTGCTATTTACGCGATAAACCGCCTCTCGTTTGCGTCCATGTTATTTATACAAGAAATTAGCAACTTACAAAGGCTTAGAGCAGAATTGTGTTATGTTCATAACTAGAAGGTTTTACCTATGTAAAGTTTAATAAATAATTATATTTGATCATCATTATCATCAGACTATACTCGGCCACTAATAGATACAGGTGTCTCCAAATGTTCGCCACCAACCACGACCCATGGCCATTCTCAACCAGTTCTGGCCAGCCACCTACCGATGATGTGAGTTTTACGGGTTAATTCAGATGTTCGCATTAGTAGTCTTACAACTTACAGAACTATAATTTTTCAGTTTTTTTGTGTGCGTAATTGCGATAATTATGACTTAGAAAGTATGAGGAAAAAAATTATGAAGAGTGATTATTATGAATACAAATAGGTAGGAAAACAAAAAATAGGAATAAGAATTTTATGTGAGACAATATGGACCCGTATAAGGGTCACAGATCCCACCTTCCCTTACAATACCATAAAAAAACTGTTGCATCGTGTAATGGGTATCTCAGCCAAGTCTACTTTAACTATGGCACTAAACCCAGTTCTATATTCCTCTAATGATTAAATTCCCTGACCCTCTACCACTGAAGCCGCACCCTTCGCAACTGGCGTTTCTTCATACATTTCTTTTGTGCTACGTTGTTCTTGAAAGCAAGAAACTGCAGAAAGTCTTTCGAAATGTAAGACATTTTGCTAATTAAGTATATAAATTACTGGGGAGGTGGGAGGGAATTCACTAATACCTTTATTTCCTTATGCGTTAACTTATAATTCGGAATTGTCGGCATTATTATTATTGATTAGGAACGCCCGAAATTTACTACTTCTTCCCATTGCGGGTGGTTTTTCGGAAAATCCTTTCTTAGGGCATCCAATGAAATTCCTCCAAATTTCAAGTCCCTATCGATCGATCAGTTAGTCAGTTTCTTATTTTATATAGAACTAGCGACCCGCCCTCGCTTTGCTTCGGTTTATGTAAGTTTTCAGTAACACCCGTACATAAAACAAAATTTATTATACTTAAAAACCTTCCTCTTAAATTACTCTATCTATCAAAAAAACCGCATCAAAATCCGTTGCGTAGTTTTAAAGATCTAAGCATACATAGGGACATAGACACAGCGGGAAGCGACTTTGTTTTATACTAAGTGATAGAGGTCCTCGACTTTGTAAGTATAGATATACTCGTAGTTTATCGCTACTGCCCTTATACTCGTATCTACCCGTTGCGGATTGATTTTTGAAAAATATTATCTTAGATCATTCCATTCCTTCCTTATATATGTATATCCTTAGTTAAGTCCTTAGGTTCAGAGGGTTAGGCTTCGCATTGTCTATGTTTTAGTTCGTCAGTCATGGCAGAGATTTATATGTTAAATAGTAATACACACGTTTTTTTGTTTTCAAATGTTACATAAACTAAAACTTAGCAACATTAAACTCGCTTGTACCGAATAAGTTTAGTACATTAGTAAAATTAATTCCCACGCAGTATTTAAATCGCTTTCCATTAATTCTCAAGTTCGACCATGCATAAAATTAGCAAGGTTGGCTTTACATGCAAAGGATTCACGTATTGAACGTACAGTTTCGGATTCGTGAGTAATTATAATTTATTTTCATTTACTTCTATAATTTATTGGTGATTTTGTGTTTGGTATGTGTTTCAGAGACGTGTCATTATAAATTGCTATTGTCATCAGCGTCATCATCCTCAATTTCTTCTTCACTATCATTCCCGTTAACTTCGTCGTCGCCATCATCATCATCATCATCATCATCATCATCATCATCATCATCATCATCATCATCATCATCATCATCATCATCAACATCATCATCGTCATCTTTATCATCACGTTTTATTTTATTATCGAGGAAGTAAACAAGCTAGAAAAGTTATCATCGTCGGCTATGGACTAAACTGGACACCAAAAAACAAAAAGAAAAAATAATAATTAAGAGTTGAAAACTGTCCACTGCTGGACATTATGCTTCCCTAGAGATTACTTCATCTTAATAGTAAATGTAATAAGTACTCTTGCTAAAGTTGCATTTCGTACTTTGTGTAAGTTAGTTGGCGACTAAGCTTTGCAACTTTGCTTTGACTTTTTAAGATTTCAGAATTAATCACTAGCGTAGTAAAGTTTTGGTCATTTCGCTGTTAACAGTGTCAACACAAGCACCTACGCTATGTTTAGTTGTTTTTTTTTTATTTGTTTCTTTTTTATATTACGGTTTCTTCATCTCCACGATGGAGAATTTCACAGCTCTGCCAAAGAAACGTCCCATCGAATTAATATTTCTCCACATTTCAAAGTATTTTTCGTTCCCTTTACAATCGAAATAAGTCAACACCCCAATTAACGTCGATTCTGTATTTGTCCCCTTTTAATCCAATTTTACATTATAAATAGCGAATGCGTCCGTATCTAAAGTACCTGCCCACTCAGTGTTACGAATGTTACGAACTATTATAAACGGCCTCTTATTACTTTGACATTTACGAAGAATTCTATATATGGTAAATATATTTTCCAGTTATATCACTTTTAATACCAGCGACACCAATCGATACTAGTTTGTATGGATTACCAGAGAGGTGGGCATATGTCAAATGCATGTCTTGAACAAGAATGTTAAGCTTGGTACTTTACCTTTAAATATGGCATCGGTTTCATCCTAACATATGATTCTAGATCTGTATCATTTTGTTTTAACAGTGTAAGTATTTTGATTTGATAATGTTTCAAAGAAGATTGGAAGAAACATCGAGAAGAGAGCAAATATGGTGATGATGATGATAGCTAGTAAGATAGTTAAAATGATATAATAAAGGTATTGCCTGAAGCAGTAAATAACAATTAAGATTATCTAAGAACATTGTCAAGAGAGTGAAGGTATTTAAAAAAAACTGCATACTAAAGTTTCTTCTGCCGTAAATGATTTGTCACAATAAAATTACACATAATCTTGCATCACTTGACGAAAACTACCAAAAAGATTTGAATAAATCCAACGTAAAGATACAACTCGAGAACATATTACCATTTGTCCGCCCTCTTATCACGCTAAAAGCATATAACTCAATGTCCAAATCGCCACTTAAAGCAAGTATTGTAAAAACTCGTTTTATCAGCAAAAATGCTGTGTTATCTCAGCGTGTGCTTAAAGTCTCGTTTTTTGTGTAAACAGCTGTGATAAAACATGTGAAAAGTTTTATGTTAGCATTTTAAAACATTTAAGAAGTGTAAGTATGGAAGGAGATAGATGCGAGAAGCACAAAAGCTTTAGGGGAGGCCTAGGCCATGCTAAGTATTGTTTAAAAGCTCCTTTTTGTGCACAGTACAATCAATCATGCTTAATTTATTGAAAAATAATGTACTTCAAATTTCTACGTGGCGGAGTAACGTAACTAGCAAAGTCAATGAGATAAAAAAATAGGAACATTTGAAGCTTACTTGCTATTTGCACTATGTTTAAAGAGTTCTATAATTATAATTCTCTACTTATTACTTTATTAATCCTATTCCCGCGCGTCCAAAGAGCTTCCTCTTAAAAATTAAATAACTCAATTTATCTTAATGACACATGAGTTTAGCTTCATGCTAATGTGACCACGCTTTTACGATAGGGTCCACTCATGTCCGACATATCATATATTATGCCACTCTATTATGAATATTCTCTTAGATAAATTCAAAATTCATGGACACTATACAGTTAATGTTTGGAATACCTTTTACTGCGGAATATAATATAATGCTCGATGTTATTATATTAAGAAATACTCGGGAGTATGAAATTTACTTCTGAAGAGTGAAATGGAGGGCTTTAGTTTTGCAACTGCATTGAATTTCGTAATATTTCCAACTCTCTTTGATAGTATTATGCTTAAATATTACATTCGTTGCTAAGCTTCTTACTTTAACTCTCTTATTTTAGTGGTTACTATTTTTGGGTTTATATTTGCCACAATTTAGTAATAAATAACGTTGTGCTTTTTGTTAAATAACTCGCTCATTGAATACAAAACTGACACATTGCAAAATAATTTGCTCTTGCATTAAAAATCTTATACGAATAGGTTCTAATTTTAAAATACAACACTGACTCATTTTGAAATGTGTCCGTTTTGTATTCAATGAACGAACTGTGCGTGTGGACCCTTAATTTGGCAAAAATAAAAAAGTGGGGAATTCAGACCCTTTTTGATTTTGAATCAGCAAAAAAATAAAAACACAATCCAAACAAAAAAAGTGGTCATTATGGTATGTTCGCTGTGACCCTTAATTTGGGGTTAATTATTTTGTGAAGATTCTACAAATTACCTTTTTGAAAAGAAAATAGACTTAATTAAAGAAAAACACCGCATCATATTGTTGTCTACAAGTTTAGAGCATAAAAAAAGATATTGGTAATATAGCAGGCTTTCCAATTTACTCGTTCTCAGAGATAACAGAGACATTCTCACAAAACTAGACATGTAATTGGAATAATAAGTCTGTTTTTCATTTGGAATATATCCCCTTGTTTCTAGCCATCCTAGGTCCAATGTCCAATTTGCCCCTTCCAAGCTTGCGCGCGTCCCTGAATTTATACGACCCACTTGACAAGATCTTACGGCGCCTTACATTGTAATGCCGCTGACGTGTTTCGAATTTATCCAGGTTATTTTCATTATGAAGAATTTGTAAGTGAGGTTATACGTGGATGCCTCGCGTTGTGTTGTGGACTAGGTGGAAAATAATATTTATGGGAGGTAAATTGATGGCGTTAAAGAACATTTTAGTTGTCATTCTGTATCATTTATTATGTTGAGCCTACAATTTTAATAGTTGAAGGCTGCTGCAAATATATGTAGCTATCAACAGATTTATATACCTATGTAACAATATTTTGTAATACATAAGTTAATAGACTTTTGTTTTATTACATTAAACATCCTTCCTTTAGATCTTTTAATTAATGCCTATGCATTTAATACATGTATTTCTACTTCTTGAAAAAAAATGGATTGACAGATTTATTAATACGATTCATGGAAGGGAAGGTGTCTTAATTAATTACCTATATAACTTCCTTGTTGTGAAGTAAATAGAAGTTTTAATTCTGTTTAACATTGTAACAGTTACTCTATCAAATGTGTCAAAGTTACATTGAAGGAAAGGCAGCAAACTCATTTCGACGGCATTATAAAAACACAAAAACGTTACATCAACTTTTTCTACTTTATTCAGAGTTTTACACCCCGTATAAACTAAAGTGTGCAGGGCACAATCAACGTTATTGCTTTCGTGGCACGGTTCAATTCGGAATTAAGTTGGATGCAATGATAATAAAAAGTGACCAAATTAGCTGGTACGTGAACGTAACATAAAATTTTGCCTTATTATGGAGTTATGAATAGATTTATGGTTCCAGGGGGAGCCCGTAATTGGTGGAACGATCTGTGGAGCGAAACGGGTTTGGATCCCGGACCGAAACATGCTCTACGGGCTGTACTGAGATTTATCTGGCCTTTAAAATAACGCATATTTCTCATTTTGTTTGATTTTAACTACATGATCAAATTAATCAATAATAAATCTAAGATTCCTTCTTATAAATCTAAAAAAGAAAGCGACAAAAGAGTTCATTCTATAATAAATGGAGTTATTCTTTAAAAGGTCCTTTGTATCCAAAATTGTAATTGAAACAAAACCGGCCAGTTTGAATTGAATAGCCTTTCATAAAACCAGTATTAAGAACCCTCTCGCATTTAAAAATCAACTTTAACACGTCTTAATACGACTGAATTTTAATCAAAGATTCTTCTTCAACTCTATCAGCGTCGGACATCTTTATGTTGAACGAAATAAAGTTCAAATTCTTGTAAAAAATTACTATTGTTTAATGTTTGATATACCGTAAAGTAAGGTGTTCGTATAATACGTTTCTGATGCGTTTTTAATTCGGATCTCGTGTGAACTCCTTGGGTGTTATTCTTTTGAGTAAATCACCGTCTGGATTAACTTGATCTGTCAGCAGATACAAGTTACTAGTTCACACGTGTCTTCAACATTGGTCATTTAAAGCTCATTTCGACGCAATTCTACAAGCTTCTAAGATACCTACCTCTGCGTAAAGCTTACGGAGACAAGGGTCAAGGTAATATTGCTGGCTGTTGAGCATTGGACGAGCTAGGAAAGAATAGAACTCCGGCACTAATAGACACATTAGAGCTTGCGCCGTTTTTGTAGGTTTACACGGTTGGCTGCGAATGTGCCCATTTACAATAAAAAACAAACAGAATAAGAGTCTGGTCAAATTAGCACTACTTTTTACCCGAATGCTTGGACGGTAACGCTTTTAATGTATGTATGACATGTATATTTGTGCCCTTCTGCATGTTTAATCACTTACCGGGCAAGAGCATGTCGGACCATGCTCAGTGTAGGGTTCCGAAGAAGGTACGACAAACACAAAAACTATCTCAATTTTTTTCTATTTAAAGTTATTTGGTGCAGTCTTAGATGATTTTTAGTAGGTATAAACACTTTAGTCGCCTGTATCTTAGGAACTAAGTAGTTAAGTTTAGCTAGCCGTGATAGTTTTCCTTTTAAATTCGTTATTATGCGCTTTCATTGAAGATATTTTTCAGATTTTTAGTATTGTAGTTTTGGCTGTAGGGGGGGCGGGGGACGACGACGACGACTTGACTAACTAATTTTGGAACTGCCTACGTCATAAAAATTAGCCCCCTGCATTCCTAAAATTTGTCTTCGTAATAATGTATTTACTAAATATTGATATACCAGATTAATAATAAGTGGTTCTAGTTTTTAGTGAAACACCGACCTAGACCAATTCCCCGGCCTCGTTTCTGACTAACTGGTGCAAAGCGGCGTATTATGCTAAATTAATAGACGTTATGCCAAAACACATAAACTACGATAAACTATGCAATGAAGTATAATATTTCTAGTTCATAAATAGCAATTTACGGTGTGATATATTAAACTATGATTTAATGCAATGAGGTAACGAGGTTAAACTTAGTCTTCAAGCAAATTATTTGGTTAAAGCAGGGGTGTTATTCTCTCAAAACCCACGGAGTAGTGGCGAGTTTAGTTAGTCCCGTCAGAGCGAACAAAACATATTTTAGCGCGTGCTTTCTCAATTAAGCAGCCTTATACGTTCGATCCATCGGCAAAAACCATGCTGCTAAATTGAAAATGCACACGCTACAATAAGTTTTGTTAGCACTGACGGGACTACTCAAACTCGCCGCTTGGACATTCACTCGTCCGTCCGTCCGACCGTCGTTGAGAGAATCACTACCCAGATGTCAGAGGTAAGTCAGATGTGTTAAATTCAAGTTTATGTACAGGTGTTATAGAATAGCTGTCTCTAGTAGTATATAACAAAGGTCACGAGATGGTAACTGGGTTCTAAAGCTTAAAGACATTTTCTATCTTACGATGACAATCTTGAGACTACAAAGACTTTGCCTACCTACTCCTAGGACTTAGACGGAATGGCTGCTATTCAGTTCTCAGGTTTTTTTACAAAGTAGCAAAACGTCGACTAAACTGCAATAACGCGTAACTAACAATTTAAATACGGTGTAAAATACACCTCAGCATGTAAGTCAGTAAGGTACATTTTGCAACTTATTGACTTTGTTACTTACGCGGTATTTCAGGATCTCCGAAGCAACAAAAAAGAGAAATTAATCCTCTGAAACTATCTTAAAACAAAAATAAATTCTAAACGACAACGCTCCTGATAAACTGCGTTGCTCCACACAAGTAGGGTTACCGTCCGTCCGGATTAGTCCGGACATGTCCGGACTTTAAGACTCTAGTCCGTACTGTATCCAGCTCTTTAATTGGTCCGGTTTTAAAAACTCCGGACTTTTATCGAAATGTCACGCTTTTTGTCAGGACTTTTCAAATTCCTAAACGGTAACCCTACACACAAGACAATATCGCAGCAGACTAACTATTCTAACGTCCCGTTTTTAATTAAACTTGCAAACATTCAGTAAATTGTCTGCCTTATTACCTTGTTCTAGAGATGATTCTACTGCTCCCCGAAAAGCTGCATACCTGAAAAAGAAAAGTAATTATGTACCAACAGTAGCCAATGTAGTCCAAGCCATTCCGTTTAATGAAATAGTAACTAGATTTAAAGTTTACGAGTCCCTCATCCGTTACAATTTAGTATTGCGGTGGACACACGGGGGTTTAGGACGAGAAGCAGTTACAGAATTTGCATGCATATATTTGCATATGTGTTTGAGTAACCATGTATAATTCACTACATACTTAATAGTTAAGAGAATGTGTAAAGGATCAAAAACAACTAACATCTTTAAATACTATTTTGTGATATAGTAATTTGTGAAACACTAAATCCCAAACAGCAGTGTTCACATTGCTGTGTTGGTTTGGGGATAAGACATCCAGTGAAATGACTAGCATCGAGGCATTCCATCTTAGTCCTGAGGGTTAATTGGCAACTCATTTGCAGTCTTAGGATTGCATTGCAGTCTTGTGAATGCGAATGTCTATGGGTCACAGTTTCCACTTACCATCAGGTGGCCTGTGTGCGCGTTTGTCTTCTCTACGCCATAAAAAAAACTACTATGTGAAAATTTCAGGTTACGTTTCGTTAGTATAGCATACGGAAACAAAAGAGTTTGAAAATAGTTTTAGAGCAAGATCTGACCATGAGTCCTTTTAACTTTACAAAGCTACTATTTACAACGTTGTGTAGCCAGTAAAAATAATTCATTTACATGTATGTGTTATATTCGATCGTTAATAATTTATACTTATAAAAATTGTGTTCTCATATTTGACATCACTATAGTACAACTAAAACTAGTGCTAATAAGTAAATAATACTAAGGCTACCGTAGGTTCAGACTTACGCATGGAGTGATTACATATTTCCGACAATGCAAGCAATTTGCCTTAGAAAAAATTATATTTGCAACTGCTTTGTCATCATCATCATCATCATCATCATCATCATCATCATCATCATCATCATCATCATCATCATCATCATCATCATCAGCCTGTATTAGTCCACTGCTGGACATAGGTCTCTCCCATTGCACGCCAACGAGCACGATTCGTGGCCACTCTCATCCAGCTCTTGCCAGCCACCTTGAGAAGATCGTCACACCACCTAGTCTGAGGGCGTCCTACACTACTGCTTTGTATTCATATTCAAATACCTTATTTGCCACCATAAATAAAAAACCAACCAACAGTTTAACTTCGACCCATTTAATCTTATGAGTAAAAACAGTACCCAAACCTGCGCCTGAGGCGTCGCAACGGTATGCTCCACGGGGTCAATTCCACCAATCAGTTGGAAGCTGTAGTGTTAATTGCGCGGGTCGTTACTACTGCAGGACCTTTTAAGACAACAATGTCGGAATTTAAACTGTTATTGCAGGGTTAGTGGAGGGTTAAAAATCCCTCTCCATCACAATATAGTTCTGTGTTATTTTGTTCTATGAAGACTGGCGTTTTTGGAGCTTGTTTTGTAATAAATTTGGTCTTTATCGTTATCGTTAAAATATAACGTGAAAAAGTAATAAGCATCAGAAATATGACGTTCAAAATCACTGTCAAATTTTCCAGCAAAAATCTATCGATAAAATAATTGAGACTGAATCCAGGGTTGGTTTAAGTGAGTTTTCGGAAGAAAAACTAGTTACTAAACTAACAACTAGCACTTAATACCAATATTAGACAGCAATCAGATCAAGTAGCTAACCTATTAAGTCGCTTGCGACGAAAGAAAACCCTGTAAATTCACGGAGTACCCCTCCCTCCTGCCTAAAGTAAACAACTCTGTTTGTACACTAAATTGGAGGATTATGGCTTGTTCGAGCGTTGTTTTCTATCAAAATTCAACGTGTTTTGCTACTTTTTAAACTTTGAGTGGTGGGATTATTTAGGCAGGTTTTTTTGGGAACTTGAAATTTTTAGTGCGCTCTAGAATTACATGAGTTATATTGGTTAATTTAGGGCATTTTAGGGCATTATCGTTTTGGATAACCGATTCATCTATAGGTTTAGGTTAGGCTCTCTTTGGTTATGATACCAGTAGTTTTATGGTTATTATATAAGTACATCGTTATCGAAACGAAAAAAGAGCTTAAAAAAAAAAACCTGTGTGTTCATAAATTGATTTTTTGACAGCGGAAGAACATTAATTAAACCCTTTTTGCGCAGTTCATAAAAAAACACACAACATACATTTTTACATACACTAAACCTAACTCGCAAAATCACAACCCATATCTGTCACACCATAATAGACTCTTACCCTCCTCAAAATGGATTTAAAAAATAACATTACTGGCCGTTTCGGTCAATGTAACAGGAACTCGACGCTTCATACCCTATTATTGTCTAAACAGGATTAATGTGACAACACTCATTTTGTCTAGAAGCCTGGCAACACTGCGACGGTCGGAAATAAGGTTTGACGTTATTTTTAAACGGTTAAGCGCCGGAGCGCGATGTTTTTGTCAGTGTCAATCGAGACGTCACAATATTTTTAATGCTACTAAATTAAAAAAGACTTCGCTACGGCGCTAGTATCTATGTAAATTTTACAAGTTTATATGCAAACAATGTTAGTTCCATTTTTAACCGCATATTTTTCCAAACTTAAATAGACTATCGTGTAAGCCGCGCGCTTTCACTCAAGAATATTGAAACTCTGAGGGAAAATGTGAGTAAATTCTTGAGGTGATAAGGGAGAAAGGATGACGTTAGATACTGTCTATGAGATGGTCTCTTAAGTTAGGCTGGCAATGTACTGTTAGAAATAAAACCTTTCTCAGTATTTCTATTTCCTAAACAATTACGGGTTACTACACAACTATATTCGATTTGTACCTACCTCATACATTGAAGAATCAAAACGGGAAAACTCTTCATTGTATTACGTATTTCTATAAAGCATAAGCACTGAAAGAGGGAAACGTTTATTCCTTTTCACTATGTAGTCTAAGTGAACCCTTTGGCTAGAACAAAAGCCTCTTCACAATAAAAAAACGAAATAATCGACCGACTCTCTAAAGCACCTGTACTCGTATCTGTAATGGCGGATAGCATCTCTTTGCTAATTAAAAACGCTTTCAACGACATACGGTTTTATACTATAGAATTGCGACCAACAAACAGAAGGACAGATTGACAGTGAATTTCACGACAAGGTTTTAGATATACAGAATATAAAAACGTTAACGAGTCACTCATCGAGATTGTTAGAAATGTTGACCCAGAATTTGGAAATTTGGCAATAATCCAAGTGAGTTCGCGATGAATATTATCTTAACATACCAACCAGTAGCTTTCTACTTTGTTCATCGAGTTTAAATATAACATTTAGGGCTGATTTTTCAATCTCCAGATAACACTATATGTCAGGTAAATTGTAGCGCTGCCTTATCCTTCTTATGACAAAGAAAAGGACAGAGTTACAATTTACCTGACATAGAGTGTTATCTGGAGATTGAAAAATCAGCCCTAAGAAAAATATGTTTAATCGGTACGAGTAACTGCATTATTATAGCACGGGCACGAAGAGGATACCACTACTGAAAAAAAGCGCCACAAGAACAATTTTTTTAAAACATGTATTACTTTTTAACATTCAGTTCTTCTAAACTTAGGGCCGTATTAATAACGCTCGTCTCAAGATGCGTCAAAAATAACAGTTCTCTATGGCATGACGTTTACTTTGACGTATCTTGTGACGGGCATCTCAGCCAAGATGGGTTTATTAATACGGCCCTTAGTCTAATCTTGATAACCGGGTTTTTAGGCATTAAATAAACCGTTTCACAAATTACCCACCACGAGCTTAAAATCAACAACTAATAAATCCTATACTTAGCGTGTTTAGTTAATTTTACTGTCATACTTAACCCCTAGAACCCAGGGCACTCATTAAAAAGAAAACATTTGATCCTATCGCTTCCACGGTGTGACAAGCCTTTAGGGTAAAACAGATGTGCCTATCGGCAGGGGGTGGGGTGACCACTTTAGAAAATTACATTGTCACTGGAACTCTTTGTTGGGAGATTCTATATTTTCTGGACAATGCCTTCGATATTTCACACTATTGATGTTGGATAAAATGATCATTGAGAAAGTTAGTAAACGGTGTAGGCACACCAAGTGTAGCTATATCGCTATACATAGAAAAAAAGCGAGTCTGATAGCAGATCAATGACATCTAGGGAACAGCATTATTTAGTGAATAACACTAACAGTTTGACCGTTCTAAGGTCCTTATTAATAAACTCATCTTGGCTGAGATACGCGTCACAAGATACGTCAAAGTAAACGTCAAACCATAGAACACTGTCACTTTTGACGCATGTCGAAACGAGGATTAGAGTTGAGATTAGTTTATTAATACGAACCTAAGAGGCCCGATTTGACAGCTGTCATATTAGTACAAAAAATTACAAATTATGAGTTTGAGGTTATGTTTTGTACTAAGATGACAGCCCTCAAATTGGGCCTATTAGAACGGCCAAATTGTAGGTACTAGGTACTAGATTTTAGTAGTTTCGTAGCATGTTCCAACAACTAAACCTCCCGTGGGATGTCACCAACTCCATAAACTTAACTAATAGCATTTAAATACAATTACCATAGCAATGTGATTTAATCTGTTTCTACGGATGGTCAATGAAATTTCACCACAGAGGGCTTACTTTGAAAATAGAAGTTCGAAGTTACGTTAGCTCCATCCCTGTCTCTCGTGACTCGACATTAAATCGAGAGAAAGAGATAGAGGTAACGTAACATCGATTTTCAAAGTAGGGCCTCAGGACACCAGCTATCACTTTCTAGTTCGCTAAGGCAGAAATTGACAACTGGCAACATAAGGCGACATGTTGTTTTTACCTAGACTTTTATTTTCTTTTGCCTAGACAATAGGTTCCTACCAGGATTTCATGAAATAAGAAGAGTATTATACACTGTCATTTACGGACCAAATGAACAGGTCATCTATAAATAAATAGGGGAAATTTCCTTATCGTTGAACGTATTCAATGAACTTTATTCCAAGGTAATAGTGGCCATAAATTTACAATCTTTGCCAATGCAATGTTTTGGGTGGTTTACCTACCCTATTAGAGGATAAACAATGTTTTATATTGTATGATAATAAAACTTCAATTATTATTGATGAGGTATCATTTACTGCCGCACTCAAAGACATCAATTAAATTTAACGCTTGATTAAAGTTGCTGCTGTCACATTCTTTTCCATAGCAATAGATTAAGACAACACGTCACTAATCAAGCATTAAATCTAATTGGCGTCTCTGAGTGCGGCAGTTAAAGCAATAATTCCACTAAATCAACAATAAACACCAATGTTAACTTCACTAAAAGTACCAGGACTTCATAACACCGCGGCGTTTAACAAGACCGAGTGACTCATTGTGCGGCGGACACACAGCCAAAAACAAAAGGGCATCGCTGGCACATTACAACCGAACGCACCGGCAACTGGCAACCCCATAAGTTTTCCCTAAAAACTCGACGCTGGCAACATTCTGTACTCAGGCACGCGCGGGGGGAGGTAAGCGATTTGTAAGAGCCGATGAAAGCTCTCGAGATATTGAACGCCAGGGCTGTCACCGCCCTTAATGGAAAGCTTTTTTACTAAGACTCGATTAAATGGCTTAGTTTTAGATCAGGGATTTTTTCGTACGTGGCTATTCAGGGTGTAAGGGGATTAAGGGGGTAATTGGTTCGGGTGTTGATTGTTTTGGGATCTTGTCTAATTTTGTATAGGTTATCTGTGGGGTTATTATGACGTTATATGTGCAATTCATTTTACGCTGAGAGAAAAGGACAGAGTTATTTAACTGCCATAGCTCCGTCTTTTAAGCGTCATAATAACCCTCCTGATCAGACCGTATTGTCAACTGCTGTAAAAATAATTACTATGAAAATTTATTAGTTTATACATGTGTGATTATTAGTTATCATGTGATAAGAAAATAATTATTGGTTAATTAAATATTATCAATGTTATTTATTAATATGTTTACGTCTCGAGTAAATAGTCGTAATTGATAAGTGTAGTTCAATTAAATCATTTATAATTGTCAATGCGAATGTAGGTCAGTTGGTTTTGTTTTCACAATTTTACTATTTCACTTATTCCCATAAAAATACACTTAGACC
Organism: Acleris laterana; assembly: GCA_963966035.1. Classification (NCBI taxonomy): domain Eukaryota; kingdom Metazoa; phylum Arthropoda; class Insecta; order Lepidoptera; family Tortricidae; genus Acleris; species Acleris laterana. The sequence continues at coordinate 12,000,726 of OZ014462.1, read as the reverse complement.
TACAACACCAAGGACAGTGTACAATAAACCAAGATAGTAACCATGAAGCCCTCAATACGAAACATCAGGTATGACTTTGCCCCATCTCTTACAATCATCATTCTAATAAAGTCTAATGAAAGAAGAATGGAGCTAATGGAACTAGAGTAAAGAGAGAGTTTCAGAGAGAGAGAGAGAGAGATTTCTGTACGAGAAACACATGCATACTTTCGTTAACTCTTGCGATTTATTCTAAACAGATATACCTAATATTTTTTAAGTAAGTTTAAAAATATTTTACAGCCACCCTATTTGCCAGACTAAAAAAAAGTGTCAGCCCTGGTAAAGACAAGAGCGCTAGGCGACTGCCGCGGTTGCAAAATCCCCTGGAAGGTCGTTCACCTGCTCATTAAGCCATAATGCTGCGTGACCCCTGGTGTGGCGCCGCCTTTATGTTAACAATATGAGGCGGAATGAGCGCGGTAATCAACTAGATACTACAATTCGCCTCGAATTTGCATTTGTATACGTGTGTGTGTGTACCCACACACACACACGTATACACTGCTTGCTCACACACACCCGTGTGTGAGCAAGCACACACACACACTCGGATAAAATAATAAATGTCAGAGGTCAATCTCACACATACGCAAACCCTTATTTTCTGATATAAGTACATATTATTTTATTTATGTTAATGGTTTATTTAATTATTATTTTTTTATTGCGTTATACGTTATTGGCTCGGGACAACTTTAGCTACTTGGATTATTATTTTACTGGTTTTAGTCTAAAAATACAAATTAAAAAATAATTGACTGCTTTGGTTTTACATTATACCAGTCCAAATACACACTAATTTATCCACATTTCTATACCATTATCAAATAAACTAAAACTAAATACCAGAAATTAAGGACAGCGCGACATGTGTCCAGTCCCTTAGACAATTCACTAATCAAGTGTCGTTGCCCCCTACAAAATAAATGAGGGACGCTGAGAAAGTTTGGGAATACTTCGCTATGTAGTGTTTGAGGACCGCTGGGAATTGAAAAACTAAGGAGGAAGGAAACTGTCTTTCTGTTTAAAAAAGGAATAGATCGATGTTCTATGGCACAGATAAAATAAAATGAGCACAAAGAGCATTAAAATGGGCAGATAGGACACGTTAATTGCCTAGTTTCTTGTCACGCGGTAATTTGGCTTATGTGCTAGCATAAATACCGCAATCTTCAAGTGACTTTCCTATATCATTTAAGATCTTAACTAACATCTTTAGAAACTATATCTTCGACGAAACTCATTTAAATAAGCTTTTAAAACCAAATATATTTAACTACTTTATAAATGAGACAGACATAAAACTATTTAAAACTATATCATAACGAATATAAACTGTCAAACAGTTAAAAATATTTGTCTTCTGAACAAATACGAACGGAAGTGAAAATTAGTCGGTCAATCGTAAAAAAAGTTAACAACAAGAAAGGTTTATGTATTAAAAATACTACAATATAAACTGTGACTTAATACCAGCACCTAACGCATAAAATTGAAGGTTAAAGGGGCGACATAAGACGTTTTAACGCTCGTATGGGTGTGACATTTATGACACGCGTGTTATTTTTTGAACGGAGTCGTCGAGTTTGTTTTTTCACTGAAATGAGTTCGATTTCGTGTTTTGTTTGTTTATAAATAATGTATTTGGGCTTGTTTGTTTTACGTTTAGGTATTAGTTACTTAACATAAGGATACGAGTATGGTATATTAAGTAATATTTAACGACATGGTTAGGCCAATCCCCGTGTGGTTGCCGGATTAGAATAGTGCCACTCCAAGTCTTCCCGTGGATGTCGTAAAAGCCGACTAAGGTAATAAAGGCGTGTAATACTGTTAGGCGATGGGCTTGCAACCTGTCACTAATACACTGTAAACATCTTCGCCTAAGTGTGCAAAGTGTGGGTACAGAATTATCAAATAGTTTTTATAGTTGTTGGAAATTCTGTAGCTCTGCCTACCCTATGTATGTATGTATGTATGGTTAGGCCAGTTGATATTGATCTGCCTACGAAGCTCAGTCCGGCGCGAGTATTTGATCCCATGTCGCGGATAATATCTGTCTCTAGTCTATACCTTTAGGTATTTAAAAAAATAAACAAAACAACCATGTCACGAACTATATAGTTCGTCAGCCAATAGAAACAGAACACTCATACGTCAAAGTTCGATAAAACGGTTTTGCTTGGCTGTTTAACAATGTCACGTGGTTTGGATTGTCTACATTTTTTTAAATACCTAAAAGCATAGACTATGGATGTATCTTTATTATATATTTTTTAAACCTTTACTGCACAATAAATAGTACAAATGGCGCACTTAATGCCTAATGGCATAATGTGCCTAATCTTTATCCTTGTTTTGTACTTTTAGTAATAGTCCAGGGCCTCCATTCTACTGTTCATAATTGTCGTTTATATCATTTCGTATCGTCAACGTTACGATTATACTTCTCTCCTTGTCCGAGACGGTTTACATGTAGTAACGCTGTATGTACCAGCGCCATAGTCACTCATTCAAAGCTAAAAAAAAAAAAAAACAAAAGACAACTCTCGCTTGACAACTATCTGACAGGACGTCATTACGCTTCGAGTGCAAGCGCCGGTCACTAAATACTCTCGTTGAATTGCATAAAAACATGGGTTTTTTTCATTGCTAATCGTTGTAACATTGCCCACAGTATTATTATAATTATTATTACTTCACAGATCTAGTGTTTTTTCTTGATGGTCGTGGTTGTAAGTTTTGTGTGGCATGTTTCGTTGTGATGCGGACAGGTTAGTTGGTAAACAAAGTTACCTCGAAGTTTACTAAAGGTATGTAGAGATTTATACGGTTTCCTTTTACAAGGAATGGCTAAGTTTTTTCTCTGTAGATGATTTTAATGATTACGGTATATTAGCATAAACGTTTTAACAGGTTATGTCGTTATAGCCTACTTCCGGTTTGTTGGCATATATATATATATATATTTTTTAATTTTTGGCACAGATTAAATACTATAAAATTAACCGCTTATAACCAATTTTTTTGTCATGTTGGTATTTTATTCTGGTGTAAAGTTTGTCAAAAATGAAACCGTTTTTATTTTTTCTTCACTTTCAAAAATTAAACTTCCGCCCCCGCCCTGTGCCGGCCATATTTCATTTTGCGATACCGAATTGCGGCTGTGTTTAGTGAGTGAATATTTAAAGTTTTTAAAAAAATGGGCAAAAGAAGCAGGGAAAAAGGCGAAGACTACATTAAAAAGAAAATTCGAAAGCTGGAGAAGAAGTTAGAAGAATGGAAGTCTCGGGAAGACTCTACTCGCTCGGTACAACCGGAGCCACAGCAGGACGAGTTGCCGCAGCCGCTGCCTCCAGCTCAAACGTCGACCTCTGCCCTGGAAGCACCAGGGACATCAGACGATCTTAATCTTGATACAAATGTAACACCACACGACTTGGACATAGGTATGTGGCGATAGGCTGATGCCTTTCTAATACTTAGTACCTACTTTTAACGCTTGGATTAATTTGGAGCTGACATGCTAAGTTGAAAACTTCCTGTTTCCTACTGCTATCACATTAGCGGATAGTTTTAATGGAAATAATATCAAGATGTTGTATGTTTTATCCTTAGCGCTATCACATAGTGGATAGACACATAAGAGACTTTTTTTGTCTCGAACATTATTATTCTTTAGCGCTATCACATAGTGGATAGACATCAAAAGAGACTTAGTTAATGCGCTATCATTTTATGGATAGACTTGTGTTTAACCAATCCTTATGTATATCACTTTGCAGATGAAGATGCTATACCAGAGGAGTACTTACAAGCTCTTGGGAAAGAAGGCGAAGAAATCATAGAGGTTGGAGAGGCTATTAATCCTGAACTGAGTCTCCGTTGGACCAGGCTTATGAATGAAGGCTTGGGAAAGGAAGGAAAGGAGACTATTGTCAAAAAATACCCCACACCCTCGAATTTCGCACGGGCTATAGCACCTGAAATGAACCCTGAAATTTTAGCCTCAGTGTCGGAACTAACGGTTAAGAGGGATAAGAGAATTATTATTCGCCAAAACACCATTGGCAAGTTAATGACATGCTTAGGTCGATCTCTAACTGGCCTTCTAAAAGGAGACTTTAACTCAAAGAGCCTTATTGAGCAGACTAATGATGCCGCTAAACTAGCAGCAGAGATTTACTTTCAAGATTCCTCTTCGAGGAGATTTTTTGCCCTCTCAGGATCAAACCAGACCGTGAAAGAGGCGGTTAAAGATTCGAAGCCTGATAAGTTTCTCCTTGGCAAAGATTGTGCTGAAAAAGTAAGAGCAGCTCAAGCCATTAAGAAGTCTAGCTATCAAATGAAGAGCTCGGAGACAACCTCAGCTAAAGCTCCCTTAAAGATGCCGCCTGTTGCTAAGAAACAGGGAAACTGGAGGGGACCACCGCAGCAGCAGTTTCAACAACGAGTTCGCGGTGGTCACCACGCTCAACCACCGAGGAGACAGAACAACTCCAACTATCAGCACCAGAGGCGGCACCAGTACCAGAGATCCAAGCCGAGCTACCGCCGCTAGAAGTTCCTCAGGTACATGCGGGTAGGCTCAAGCTCTTTTTTAATAATTGGCTCGAGATTACTAATGATTCAACTATACTGAGTTGGATACAAGGATATGAAATTCCTTTTCATACTACTCCTCCTCCTTTTGAAACTGCTGCACAACATTGGCCTATAAAAGATTTTGAGTCAATGAATCAGGAGATACAGAAATTGTTAGCCTTAGGTGCAGTTTCCGAGTGTACATATAGTCCAGATCAATTTACCTCACCCATTTTCTTAGTACCCAAAAGTAATGGGTCATACAGATTCATATTAAATTTAAAAAAATTAAATCAATACATAGATACTGAACATTTCAAATTGGAAGATGTCAGAACAGCGTGCAAGTTAATGTCCAAGAACTGTTATATGGCTACAATAGACTTGAAAGAGGCCTATTTCTCAGTCCCAGTATCTGAAAACTCGAGAAAATATTTAAGGTTTACCTTTAATGGCAAATGTTACCAGTTTGTTTGTGTTCCTTTTGGACTTTGTACAGCCCCTTTTGTTTTTACAAAAATTATGAGGCCTATTACTACATACCTTAGAAATAAAAATGTCTTGTTGACTAGCTATTTAGATGATATCTTATTTCTTGGAGACTCTAAGGAATCTCTAAATAAAAATGTAGAGCAATCGTGTAAACTGTTACAAGACCTAGGTTTTGTTATTAATTATGATAAGTGTGTTATGTCACCCTGTAACATTTGTAAATATTTAGGTTTCATACTAAACTCTGTAAACCTTTCTCTCTCAGTGCCTAAGCCAAAGCAGTTAAGTATAACAAAAAATATTGCATTATTTAAACAAATGAGTAATTGTTCAATAAGGGAGTTTTCTCAGTTGATAGGTTTACTAAGCTCTATATGCCCGGCTATCCCCTATGGTTGGGTGTATACTAAATTATTAGAGAGGGAAAAATACTTGGCTCTATTAAAGTTCCATGACAATTATGATGCATCAATGCCTCTTTCACAAATGGTATTTTCTGAACTAGATTGGTGGTACAATAATTTAGATAATTCAAATAAGATAAAACAACATGATTTCATCTTGGAAATCCATACTGATGCATCTCTCACCGGCTGGGGGGCGGTGTGTGGAAACGAAAGGTCATCAGGTTCTTGGTCAGAATCAGAGTTGCAATGTCACATAAATTTTTTAGAGTTAAAGGCTGCTTTCTTTGGGCTCCAGTGTTTTGCAGAACACTTACGTGACTGCGAAATATTATTAAGGGTAGATAACACAACGGCCGTAGCCTATATCAACAAAATGGGAGGCATCCAATTCCCTCATCTTAACAACATAACTAGAGATTTCTGGAATTGGTGCGAAAACCGAAACATTTGGGTCTACGCTTCTTATATAAATACTAAAGATAATATAGAAGCTGACATTGAATCCAGAAGGATTAATATTGAATGGGAGTTGTGTAAAAAAGCGTTTTCTCAAATAGTTAGACGATTCGGTTACCCTGATATTGATTTGTTTGCCTCTAGGGTTAATACCAAATGCGATCTGTTTGTATCATGGAAATGCGATCCAGAAGCCTTCTCAGTGGACGCTTTTACACTTGATTGGAAAAAATGGTTTTTTTATGCCTTCCCACCTTTCTCTCTAATTTTAAAATGTGTTCATAAAATTAAGATAGATAAAGCCACAGGTATTCTAGTTTTCCCGTATTGGCCATCACAGCCATGGTTTCCACTGGTAATGTCCCTGTTAGTTGGAGATCTGGTATTATTTGAACCTAGAATAAATTTGCTATCCTCACCTTTCAGGCTAATGCATCCTCTCCACGACCAACTTACCCTGGCTGCAGGGAAGTTGTCAGCGAGGCATATATAAGAAGAGGAATTCCAGCTTCAGCATTAACAATCATGCTAAACTCCCTCTCCAATAATACCTTTAAGCAGTATAATTCTCATTTAAAACATTGGTGGAAATTTTGTTACAGTAACGGCATAGATTTTTACCAAGCATCTGTACCGTTTGTGCTTAGTTTCTTAAGTAAACGTTTTGATAATGGTGCCTCGTATGGGACAATAAACTCTATGAGATCAGCCCTGTCTCTAGTCATTGGACCCAGAATAGGGTGTGATGATAGAGTAAAAAGGTTCATGAAAGGTGTGTTTCGTTCAAAACCTCCAGCTCCCAAATACAACACTACTTGGGACCCGGGAGTGGTGCTAAACTATTTAGCAGGTTATCCAACTACGGACATTTCATTGGAATGTCTTACCAGGAAATTAGTCACAATTTTAGCACTTGCTACGGGTCATAGGGTACAAACTTTGTCATTAATTTCATTAAATAATATAGTGTTTCATGGTGATAAAGTTAAAATTTTCATACCAGACTTTATCAAGACATCCTGTGTAAATAGTCCACAGCCGATGCTCCACCTTAAAAGTTATCACCACAAAATTGAAATTTGCCCAGTTGCTACATTAAAACAATATATTAGTGTTACTGAACCCTTGAGAAAAGATATTAACAGATTAATAATAACCCATAAAAAACCTTATAGATTTGCATCCACGCAGACCATAAGTCGGTGGATCAAGCTTACTCTAGAAAAGGCTGGTATTGACATCAATACATTCACGGCCCACAGCACTAGACATGCTTCCACGTCCGCCGCGCTCAGGTCCGGTATTAGTATAGAGCAGATTCAAAGAACCGTGGGCTGGTCGGAAAGTTCTGCTACATTCGCAAGACATTATAATAGACCAATTACATATAACTTCTACAGGTTTAGTGAAGTGGTTTGTGATACCACCTTGGACCATTAGCGCCTATTAACGTGGCTTTATTTGTTTAATTAATATAAGATTATTGTTTTTTTGTTTCTTTTTTGTTAGAAAAACCTAACAAGATTATTTATCTTGTTTTTTAAATAAAACTTTTTTATTTTTTCCCATTATGCAAATGTTGGTTTTTTATTTATTTTTTATTTTTTCTTCACAACCCTACTAGCTTTTAACAGCTACATGTAAACCGTCTCGGACAAGGAGAGAAGTATAATTATATGATTAAACGAACTTACCTAAGTGAAGTTCTATCATAATTATACGTAGCTCCTTGTCCGAGACGGCATTCCCAAAAATCCCACCCTCTAATACTTAAGTATTATCCCAGATATAAGATAGGGTTGTTCATACACCTTCAAACGTAATGACGTCCTGTCAGATAGTTGTCAAGCGAGAGTTGTCTTTTGTTTTTTTTTTTTTTTAGCTTTGAATGAGTGACTATGGCGCTGGTACATACAGCGTTACTACATGTAAACCGTCTCGGACAAGGAGCTACGTATAATTATGATAGAACTTCACTTAGGTAAGTTCGTTTAATCATATAATTGCTCTTTCGTACTTGACAGTAATGGCGGAAGATTTAAAAACAATACGGCAACATGTCAAAGGCATAGTCAAGCTTAGTTTAGGACTAGATCGATTTGTGTAAGATTGTCCCCGTATACTTTTTTTTATACTAACCAAACATTGCAAACAAAAAATATTACACTTGAATGAATAAAATGGGTGCGTATCTACTCACATAACTTTTGAAGTCCTATTATCGGAAGTCCGAAAATGTTTCTCATACCATTTTACATCATAATGATCACTCTTCATACTCTTCATAATTTATTTTAGTACTAATGATCGGAACTCATAAACATCTGAATTCATAACGCCAATATTAATGAAGCCGTACACTTTTCACAGTTTCTTAAATATCTTACGTGTAATAAGGTTAGGTTAGGTTAGGTTAGATTTATAAAAACTCTCAAAAATTAACAGTTTCTTAAAAAAAATGCATTACGAATTGCGATAATTATGACTTAAAAAGTATGAACAAAAAAGTATGAGGAAAAAAATTATGAAGAGTGATTATTATGAATACAAATCGGTAGGAAATCAAAAAATAGGAATAAGAATTTTATGCGAGTCAATATGGACCCGAATAAAATACTTGGTTTTCTTGTTGTTCTTTATTACTTCTTCGTTTAACTAAAATCTTAACTTAAAAGGTTTCACCAAAGCCACAGATTCCATCAAACTTTACAGTTTACACAACTATGTCAAAATAAAATTTAAAACACCATAAACCACTAAAAACTCTAACCCGACCATAAAGTGTAGAAGCATCACAACACATGTTATTTATTATTTTTGTTTGCGCATGTCAAAGGCGACGCCATCCATCTCCCTCTGGCGGCGCGCCAAGAAAACTATTTCCAACTATCCCGCTAACAGTTTAGAGTTTGTGTGTTCTGTAATTAATACTACACGATTTTTGTGTGAAAAATGGTGTTTGACGCAATGGGGTAAACCTGGAGATTATGTAAACACGTATAACCCAATATTCAGGGGACTATGATTCTGAGATACTAGTTTTTACCGCGACTCTGTCCGCGTAGAAGGCGTGCATTGCTATTCCCTTGGGAACTGTCCAATTTTCCGGGATAAAAAGCTAATTGCGAAAATATAAATTATTTCAAATTGAAAATACAATTATCTTTGCGAGCGATATTGAATACTATTGAATTAAGATGAGGTAAACCAAAGTGGAATAAAGGCTGAATGGCCGCCTATTCAAAATGCAAGATATTTAAACAACGTAGGTACAGATTTGTTACTTTAATATCTTAAAAGCTACACCATTCGGGACATTTACTTATCTCCATAATTGTCTTAAGTACTGCGAGATGGTAGAATGCAGATATTTCTGTGATTTTATAAATTATGTTTATAACTTTGATAATTAAGTTCTTAGCATAATGTTTCCTTTAAGTCTAAAAATTCACGGGACGACATTTTTCAAATGCCAAAACAAACACACAGAAAACAGTGAAAAAACTGCTACACGCTACATTTTTGGTTCCTTGTGTTTTCAGATAATGACTAATTAGGTTTTTAACAAAATATTTAAAAAAGGAATCAAATCCCAAACATCCGTGGTGAGAAACCTTTCTTCCATTTTTAGCAGACTCCTAAATTATCCCAAAAAAATGTCAATTATAAATATTTTCAGGACCTTCCGTCCTAAAGGTCGCAACACACTGCGATTAAATACAATTCGGACCGCTACGAGCGCCCTCTAGCGTTTCCGGGAAGCCTAGCGACTTCCGCCGACCCACTTCCGGTAGGGCACCGCACGTTATTTTCTACTTTTTTCAAGTGCCCTCGTACCTTTTTTGCTCTGAATGGAAGTTTTTTGGCCGAAGTGCTGGAACACTTATTATTCTGTAAGGGTCTTAATGAGGGCCGGGTTTGTTATATGAAAGGCTGAGGCGAAAATAACCTGATAAGACACCCTCAGATAACCAGGTCACACGCTGGAACACGCGCTGAATCAACTTTCAAAGGAATTAATTTTACTTGGTATAAAAGAGTTTGGATAAAATTAGGACGCTGTTTGTTACACTGGCAACATTCTCAATGTCGCATGTAATTGCTGCAGTTGTATATTTGCCAGTTAACTAGGAAATAGATGAAAAATCCCTGCAAATTAATTTCAAAGCTGGTAAGTCCTAAATGACACGATTGATTTTGGCTTATTACTATGTAAGACTAAGGAACCTTTGCCCATTCATCCAAATTCTCGTAACCTTTCTTGTCAAATAACATTAAAATAGATACACATAAACACAAATAGACACAAGTTACATATTGTATAGTCACGGTAAGAAAAGGTTCTTCACTTTTGGACCTTAAGAGCGTTGAAATACAGTCGAAATGTGACGAACCTTTTGTCACCGTGTTATACTTATACGTGTAAAAGTATTACAGTTGTAAGAAATGAAGCCATTTCTTCGTGTTCCACTTTGTCTTAATGATGTTAACGCATGACTCATATTTCTCTATTCCAATTGCAGCATTAGATCATCAACGTAATGGTGTATGGTGAACATATAAACAAATATCTAGGGACAATCTTACACAAATTGGCATAGGTCCAAACTTAATACTAAGCTTGTACTATAGAATATTGATTGTTCATCAGTTTTACATACCTACTAAAATTTTCCGGGTTATAAATTTTTCATGTGTCATTAATGTGTTACGACGGAATATTTAGAACACGGCTAATTTACGTATTACGTATATTACGCACTATGGGGTCTAAACAACGATAAACAGACATATATAAAGAAATAAAAACATAAGACCCAAGAACTATTATAGGGAAACATAAGAATGCTCCGTAAGCCGAGTCACAACAAACAAGGCTATTCGCGTCGTCAAAAGAAAGCTTCAAGACAGACATAGGAGAGAAGTAACGGGTAATAAACCCACTATTGAATTATGTTAACAATAAGTCAAATCGTAGAAAGACTCTTAGGATTTCATTAATTACGTTAATAACATAATATGGGTGGTCCTGAGTGTCTATGAGACTCAAATTCTACCATGTATTGTAAAAAGTGTTATTTTCTGCGATTGATGAATTTCTGTCTACAGCCGGCTTAATTAGTTTTTTTTTATAATCTTTATTAAAGTGCTCGGTCACTGAGGCGACGATGCTGCACCATTAAAACAACAAGTACATAACGTTTTCTTAAAACTAATAACTTCTATTAACAAGTCCCATACGCACCAGGTTAAACAGTGCTCTTACATTCGACAAAGGGAAAGCCAGAGCACTGTTACAGCCGCCGACATCGCAGAATATATTAGAGTTATATGACAACTGACTGCTAAGGGACTCGTTTCGGACACACTCCATTATAACATGATAAACGTCTTCTGGCATATTACAATCAGCACAATAAGGGGAAGCAACTTTATGCATCAAAAAACCAAATTTGTTTAATGGAATGTGTCCAGACCGAAGTCTTACCGCCAAAACAATTTCTCTTCAGCTTAATGCACAATCTATCCAAGGTATACTTAGAGGCTCCGGTTGGATTGTTTTGTATCATATACCTTTCTCTTTGGATCGGGAATCAAAATATTCCTTCCACAAGGTCTTCTAACCGGCTTAATTAGTAGCTGCACACTTAAGTACTTTATCGTTATAACGCTTTTGACAGATTAGTGCAATAGTTCAAACGTTAAATAGACAAAGCACTAAATCGTGCAGCTACTAACGCTAACTTCACAAGTCCATATTGGTATGTCATAGACACTGGTCAATATAAAATAACACACATAGATGGTCTACAAGTGATAGGACACGCACACATCCAAAGTCCTCTTCGTGTCACCTTCAAACTGGAAGAATAATGAAACAAAAGAGTCTAGATAGTCATACGAGGGTCATATCAGTCACTGTAAACGATATCCAGTAAAATAAAACAAAATATAAGGCAAGCGTAATTATTAGGTAGATATTTACAGGGTAATAACCGCACGATATAGATCTCTTTGGTTGACATTTCATTCCGATTATATCAAAAGAATTGTTTCTCTTAATAATGCGTTAGAAGTTAATTAACATTGCTTTTGAACTTTGTATGTCTTTGGGCATTGGGTAAATTTGTTTGAAAAATATTGTCACTTTTTTTTTCAGCTGCCACGGATGATTTTAACGTAATTTTTTAGAGGACCTCGAAATACACATAGATATATCTAATTAATGGCGTTTAATAATATCGGAGCCGAGATATTTAAGATTTAAGTGTTCACTTTTGGTACTAAAAGTACGCCTAAGTAAGAATATTAAATATCTCGGCTCCGAATCACTTAAGAGTACTATAGTACATAACAAAACCTGTTTATTTTGAATAATTTTATCATAATTTACCACTAATGGCCGCTCACCTTGAAAATGTATGACTTTTACAAACGACAACTCTTTTACCCAAACCCCTTTATTGCTTGGATTATCTAAGTCAGTTTTCAATAATAATTGTTTTGACGACGCGCTGGCCTAGCTGGCAGCGACCCTGCCTACAAAGCTACCGGGCCTGGGTTCAAATCACGGTAAGGGCAGATATTTGTGTGATGAGCGCGAATATTTGTTCCTGAATCATGGACGTTTTCGTTGCCTGGTACCCATAACACAAGCCTATAAGATTAGTTTGTTAAATCTATTGTTGTGGCATTGTCCCGTTTTTTTTTATAATGTCTTCCGTCAATAAATCTTCCTAAACAGACAAAAATCATCTGTTGCTATCATTAACTTCAATAGCTTCGTCAATAGACAAATGAACAAGCCGTCTAAAGCCAGATTTTCCTCATCCTAACTCAACTATACAAACTGTTAGTTTAATTCTACAGTTGCTTCCCATCAGTCAATAACTAAGCACAAAATTAACTAAACCACATAAAGCATCCATTAACACCCTAAATACCAGCGCTGACATACTAAAATGGAGCAGCTTTTATTTTCTCAACAGCAAAGTTAACAGTTTGAAAGTGTATAAAAACGGTAGTGCCATTAACGACTCTAGGGAAGTGTTATAGGAATTAATGTTCATTGGTGATGGAGTTTAACCAGAGGTTAAAGCCAATCTTGTTAACAAAATATATGAAGCGTTGTTTAGGTCAAGCCCTGAGACCAAAGAACTATCTCTCAGTAGGGCTGCCATCTTTTAAAGAAATTAAAAAAACATTATCCAGAATCCTGCACATGTACATCGAGTATTTTCCTTGGATTTTTTTCTTAGGCATTGAAATGGCTTAGGCCCGTTTTAATAAACTAATCTCAACTCTAATGCTCGTCTCGAGATGTGTCAAAAATGACAGTGTTCTATGGTTTGATGTTTACTTTGTGACGGGCATCTCAGCCAAGATGAGTTTATTAAATACGGGCCTAAGTCTAGTTCATGCTGCTCTTAATTTGGCAATCATTCAGATGAGGGAGTTTAATCATCCTGTTACCAGGAGTTCAGGGCCTGTATGGGTCTGCTCCGAACTGGCTGGCCCACTGTGGAACGAAAATGGCCTCTCCATAGAAATAGGGACTTAATTTTCTAAGTGCCTATTTTTTTAATTGAAATCGAACCTACTCCTCATAATTAGGTAAAAAAATGAATATGGGTCAATTTGGCTGGAAAACCGCCGAGTAATATTTTTTTTTATAAAATTTTGTATGGAGCGTATATGAAAAAACGGAATATCTCAGAAAGTGCACAATTTCCCGTAATATCCTTCCGCAGGAATTTAGTACCAATTATTTATGATTTTTCGCCGTTCTCAAAATTTCCCGGGCAGGTGCACTTTTTTAAAAAAAAATCAAAAACGTTTTATACAGGGAAAACTTGGTTTTTAGGAGGTATTTAAGTTTGCAAGACACGTTTAATCGTGGGATAAAATTAAATAATGGCTTTAGATGAGATGGATGTTCAAAAATGAGGTCATTGGAATAATGACATATCTCACTTTTTGGCCCTTTATCTCCCTGCCCCCTAATGAGCACAATCGGTGCTCATTAAGTGTATGATTAAAAGTAAAAATTTACTAAATCACTCTTAATTATTCTTAATGAGTTGGCATTAAGTAAAAAAATAAATTAAATATTATCTTATTATCATTAAGGATGATAATTACCCAGATTTCAATGGGTTCTCATTAGTAATATGCAATAAATAGGTTGCAGTTCAATTTTATTGTTTATTCCTTCTGGAACATTTCAAGCCAAGCTTTGTAGTTTGGCGATCCGATTCACCCACCCAAGAATCAGGTGATTTAAACTATGAAGGATCGACCTCATCGGTTGGAACAATGACTACAACAAAACGTAAGTCATTCGAAGATCTGGGAACCAAACAGAAGAAAAAAAGATCGAGTGACTTACAATCCGAAAACGCTGATGAATTGGCATATGCTGCAGCAGAACGTTTTAAGCAGGATGGCCGCGATGATATTGCGGCCGTAATTGAATATATGCTGAAAAACCCAGAAGTAGCATCTAAATTAAGAGAAGTGACAATCTCTACGAAGAAACCCGTAACATCTACGATATATACACCTGAAAAAGCACTAAGTCTTTTTATTTCACTCAAGTTGTCTAAATGGCAATATATGATCCTGCGAGAGAGTGCTATTAGAGAAGGTGCAGAAAATGTGTATCCGTCATACTACAGAGTACAAAAAGCTAAACTAGATTGCTATCCTCCGAGTGAATCAATAACTATTACGGATTCTTCAGCCAAAATTAAACTGCAAGAATTATTGAATATTACAGTGAACAGAATAATGGATAGTATACCGGAGCACGTAGAAGACAAACAGATGGTACTTATTTCTAAATGGGGGTTTGATGGTGCTTCGAGCCAAAGCAGGTACAAGCAAAAGATGAGTGACTCCGAGCAAGATGATTCTAGTGTTTTCATGACAACCCTGGTACCATTAAAATTAACTTCAGGAACTGATACAATATGGACGAATCCCAAGCCTTGTTCAGCGTTATATTGTCGTCCAATACAGTTCAAGTTCATTAAGGAAAACGAAGCCGTTGTGCTTGCTCAGAAAACGGAGATAGACAAGGAAATTGAAGATCTACTACCCACAGAACACAAAACCAACACAGTGAAGCATGAACTGAAGATGACGATGTTGGACGGCAAAATATGCACTTTTCTTTCAAAAGCCAGATCAAATGCAACTTGCAGTTTATGTTTGGCTAAACCAACGGAGATGAACCTTCTTGATAAAGTTCTTACAAAACCTGTGGATACTGGTATATACCAATATGGGTTATCATCTCTACATGCTCGCATCAATACGATGGAATGCCTTCTTCACATAGCATATCGCCAGGATTTTAAACAATGGGCTGCGAGAGGAAACGAGCTAAAAGAAAAAATGGCATCAAGGAAGAAAATCATTCAAGATCGTTTTAAGGAAGAAATGAATCTCTTGATAGATGTGGTCAAACAGGGGTCAGGGACAACTAATGATGGAAACACAGCCAGAAAGTTTTTTGAGGACCCCTGTAAAACAGCAAGCATTACAGGACTAGATGAGGGATTAATCAGGAGATTTGCAGTAATCTTGCAAGCAGTTACTTCAGGAGAGGTTATAGACGTCAACAAATATAAAGATTACGCCCACGATACAGTAAAAAAATATGTGGAATTATACAACTGGTATCATATGTCCGCAACGGTTCATAAATTACTGGTGCATGGAGCAGACATTATAGCCCATAACGCAGTTATACCGATCGGCAATCTCTCAGAAGAAGCGTCAGAGGCCCGGAATAAAGACTTTAGAAGGTTCAGGGAACACAACTCACAGAAAAAGAGTAGACAAGATTCAAATCATGACATTCTCAATATGTTACTTCTGTCATCGGATCCCAAACTTACCGCAATGAGGCCAACACTGAATAAAAGGAACAAACAAACCTTATTTATTGAGACCTTGGACCTTCTAATCAATTCCGAATCGCAAAATGATTCGGAATTGGATGCCGAAATAGGTGACGCAGAACAATAAAATTAAACTGCAACCTATTTATTGCACATTACTAATGAAATCTGGGTAATCATCATCCTTAATGATAATAAGATAATATTTAATTTATACTTTTACTTAATGCCAACTAATTAAGAATAATTAAGAGTGATTTAGTTAATTTTTACTTTTAATCATACACTTAATGAGCACCGATTGTGCTCATTAGGGGGCAGGGAGATAAAGGGCCAAAAAGTGAGAAATGTCATTATTCCAATGACCTCATTTTTGAACATCCATCTCATCTAAAGCCATTATTTAATTTTATCCCACGATTAAACGTGTCGTGCAAACTTAAATACCTCCTAAAAACCAAGTTTTCCCTATATAGAACGTTTTTGATTTTTTTAAAAAAAAGTGCACCTGCCCGGGAAATTTTGAGTACGCCGAAAAATCATAAATAATTGGTACTAAATTCCTGCGGAAGGATATTACGGGAAATTGTGCACTTTCTGAGATATTCCGTTTTTTCATATACGCTCCATACAAAATTTTAGTAAAAAAATTATTACTCGGCGGTTTTCCAGCCAAATTGACCCATATTCATTTTTTTACCTAATTATGAGGAGTAGGTTCGATTTCAATTAAAAAAATAGGCACTTAGAAAATTAAGTCCCTATTTCTATGGAGAGGCCATTTTCGTTCCACAGTGTGGCCTTACGATCAAACAATGTTAATTGAAAATGAATGACACTCGTGGTGCCGTTTGATACGACGGTAGTTAAAATCAAACCAACCCTACCACCACCGTAATTGCAGGATTGGAAGTATGAAATAAAGCCAGGTCATGTTTTTATCCGAACTCTCATACTAGAACAAATGTGGAAAATCCCCGACCAAATGGCAGCCCTATGTCTAAGTGATGACAAAACGGGATGTGTCACAAAATTATGGTTTGGAATGACAAGTGATGATAAGGAACAAGCTTGTTTATTTGAAGAGGCAACGGTTTCAGAGGTTGTTACAGAAAATTTACGACGCGGTGGCCACAGACTGTGTGACGCATTATAACTTGAAACTATTACACTAATGAGTTTACTTACTGATGGTGAAATATAGCATAATGATAATGAAATATGATCTAGACAAAATTAAAGCATAATGATCTTAGGATGTGACTTTTCAAAGTATGCTTCTGCAAAAAAATTTGAATCCAAAGTTTTATACATTGTGAATGAAAGAAAAATGGAAAACATAAACTTTATTTTATAATTACTATAATTCTTGATCGCGGAGCGAACGCTTAAGCTCGTCACGTCCAATTTAAATCGTAATAAAAACATCAGACAACTACACATAATGATAACCTTTAAAACAAAGATACGCATCTTAACGGCAATCGTACACGCTCACAATTCTCAGACATGAAAAAACAAAGGATGACTTTATTAACACTTTAAGAGACGACAAAAAAATCTTGAGCATAAGTTAGCACCCACAATGCTTTCAATTCTAGTCTAGACCCAAGATCTGGATGTATAGCTAATTTATTTAAAACTATGCAACCGACTAGTCTGGCACAAAAGGGACCCCAAGTTGAAGGATTAGGGATGCCAGCAGAGGCTTTGCGTCTCACTACGAAGGATATTAAATACACAGGGTTGCCTCCACAGTTTGCAACTAAAAAGCGGTCTAGAATGCGAGAAACAATTAATGTAGTTGAAGCTAATGAAACCTACCTAGATGGAGTAATTTTTAATTTAAAGTTTATGTTTTAGCGCTTTAGAGTTCTTTGAATTCTTTTCATCGTAAGAACTGTTAAAGTGGTAATTTTTTAAGATTTAACCAGTGTTTTTCATGTAATTAACTACTACTAGACTTGCGGTATTAACATAGCACTTCTCTATTTATCTACGTGACTTTTTGTTAAGTTTTCCGTACCTCCTAAACATAAGTCTATATCGAGCTTCGTTAAAAAAACAGCGCAAACGGTTAATAAAAACCGCAAATGACAAAAGCCTACATGCAAACAATCCCCCCAATTTAATTTATACCCAATCCCTCCGGCTCCCTGTAAAATTAATACAAACAAAAACGAAAATTTCAATTTGGGAAGACTTAAGCGCCAGCCCTTCTCGAGGTCTGTCCCGAACGGGGTCTCAGCGCAAATCCTACTTTGATCGACTTCTTGAGACCCGTTCAAGAGTTCAGTTTCTGGGATAGCTTTAGGTATTCCGAAGGCCAACTTACATTACCATCTTGCTGATAGTTCTGTTTGTCTGCATTGAAAAGCTGTTTTGGTAAACAAATTTGATTTAGTTGCACAATAACACGATGGCACCGTTGAAAATACTAAGCACAAAGTTGATAAACGTTAATAAACGTAAAACGAAGATGATTCTAAACATAATTCAGAACGAAAAAAAGAAAGTAGGAAGTCACTCATTGATTAAAACTAATCTAGCAACAAAAAACTTAATGAAGATCTAAAGATGGACAATTAAAATTTCTAATCCTCAAATCAAATGCCAAAAACCACTTATAACAAGAGCGAGCCACGTCGACAGCCTGACCCATTATTCATTACACATCCATTAACAAAAGCCGCGTTACCCAACAGTTCCGAGCCACATTTAAAGACTCCGCCACCTTTAACCCGCAGACGTTTTGTGGGCGTACTCTTGCTGTAACACTTTTAGCTGCGCAGTGTCAAATTAATGATCTGAAATAGTAAGGTACTTGGTAGTTGCGACCTCGTTTTTGTTACTTGAATCTTCATTTTGGTGCAGTTTAGAAGAATTTGGGTTGTTTGAATTGGTTTTTACATTATAATTAATAATGTTGACATTACTCTTTATTTCTCTGTTTAAACATCACATTTTTGGAAAGATTGATCTAATGTTATCTGTTTCTTTATATTTTTAACTAGCACCCGCTCGCGCTTCGTTTTGTTTTATGTGAGTTTTCAGTATAACCTGTACATAAAACAGAATTTATTATACATAAAACCTTCCTATTGAATCACTCTATCTACTCAAAAAAAACCGCATCAAAATCCGTTGCGTACTTTTAAAGATCTAAGCATGCATAGGGACATACAGCGGGAAGCGAATTTGTTTTATACTATGTAGTGATGATGCTTTCTTTTCGTGTTGATCTGTGGTGTTCCAAAAACGTATCTTGTGTACTTTTACTTCTATTGTGTAGTTCATTTATAAACTCTTTAGCTATTTCATCATCACTTTTGGGCTCAATTGCCAATTGTCAATGATATCGCTCGCCTATTGTCGTGATTTGTACCGCGGCCTTACTTTTATTGCGCAATATGGTACGAAGATTATCTTGGTTCGTATCTCTTGATCTTTAGAATTATATTAGATTACACCATCTGCATTTGTTACCGTCGGGGATTTAGGGAAATTTGAATACTTTGACGGTCAGTTTTACAATGTTTGTAAAATCATTTCTAAGGTAAACTAAAGTATGATACATTGTTATCTTCGTATGGTATAGGTACAACAGCTACATAATTACGAGGTAATTCTTTGTTAATATAATTTCATGCTATACACAATAATTAGGGTCCGTAGCATAATATCGAAAGTCATAAATTTCATAAGTACGAAATTCCTAACACAAAACTTCGAATATCAAAATGTCTAATGTACGAAATTCCTGAAGATGCATGTTCCAATGCACTTTTAATCGAATTATCTCATTTTCGAAATTCAATATTCCTTTGTACAAAATGCCTAATGACAAAACTTCAAACTCAATATTTCTAGTGCTCAAAATCGCTACGTACAAAAATCTTTGTGACAATTCTTCGAAAATCAATACATTCAAACCTTAAAACTCAACCCAAAATTAATAAAATTTCGCACTTTAAACTTAGATCAACCGGGAGTAGGTAAAATGTCGTTAGTTTTTTCGTGCACTAGTGGTATTGTACTTTAGACATTTTAAAACAGGCTAATTAAACATAGGACATGCATCTTTAGGAATTTCGTACATTATGCACTTTGATATTCGAAATTTACTTTTTAGGAATTTCGTAGGTACTTATGAAATTTGACTTTCGATATTATGCTACGGACCCAATTATTCTGTATTTGGAATAAATTACTTCGTAATTATTGTTCCTAAAATATATTCCCGAGTCTTTTTTCCGTTACAATGTAAGGTCCAATGTAACAAATATGAATATTCGAATACCCAGGAGCTATTTTACGAATTCGCATCACAAATGTTAGAAAGTTTTATAGAAAAATATTGCTTGCTACACGGAACATGGTTCGTTACAAATTCAAAACCAGGTTACTCGCTTTCTATACGAAAATATCCCTATATTGTAGCCCCCGGCATTGAACGTTTACAAGTTAACAATGTAGGTATATGTAATTCACTTCCTTAAATACTATATTATGATGATAGTTTCAGGATGTTAGGTTTACATAAGTATAACCCAAAGTCGCTTCCCTCCGTCTGTATGTACGTGTAGATCTTGCAAACTACGCAACAGATTTTAATGCTGTTTCATCAATAGATAGAGTGATTCAAGAGGTGTTACGAAAAACTCAGCGGGTAGCTAGTACAGTCGAGTTCATAAATATATGTACACTTTAGTACCTTGTTACGTTAATCGCAGTGACAATTAATATATGGCAGTTAAAACATGACATTAAATAGACAAGGTACTAAAGAGTACACATATTTATGAACTCGACTGTACGGTCAGCTGCAGAGAAAAGTGACCCCCCCTGCATACAAGTTTCCTAGCAAAGGTGGTTACATTTCTCTGCAGCTGACTGTACATTAATAAATATAACTTAATTGTGGATCCTGTTGGACACAATAACGGGAAACATAAAAGTAACACAATAAAAACTGATCAGAACAAAGTAACGCACACTACGCCCATGTGACATTGAATGTCAGTTGCGATCGTAATTTATTTGAATCTGCTCGCGCACATGTGTGTAAGCGCAAAATTGAAGCAATGATGATCAATGATGATTATGATTTAAAAAATGAAGTAACAAATACTAAAGTAGGTACTGATGCATCTGGCACATGCTTTAACAAAAAACGAAATCAAGCATGATGTCATTGCTGACGCTGATTGATGGTCGGGATTGCAGAATTAATACTAATTTATCCTTTATTATTACCGCGGTAAGGATCATTAGTTATCTTCAATGAGGTATTAAAGTTTAATACTGCCAGTAAAGATTGGAGTGCTTTACAGATGGTTCATGTGACGTCTTTTGAACCAGGGATTTCAATTTTTTAACCTAAAAAAAAAGATAAAATACATTAGGATATCAGGGATAGAATACAGGAATAAACACATTTATTAGACTAGTTTGTCATAGTAAAACAACAATAATAATTATGTTAATAACAATAAATCGTTATCAAATTATTTTTTTATTTAGGTTCGGTACTATTCTTACGATATAAAAATTGTTCCTTACTTCTTTTTTTGAATTCATCATTATTAGCTTCTAAATCAGTAAAATTCTTCACAGGATTACAAAAACCTTTCGTAAGCTTTTCTCTAAATGACTGATTTTCTCAACCGGCAATACGATATTAACATAGACTCAGTTGCACGCTTAAAATACAATCAAAGTTGCTTTCCTCGTCTATCTCAACTTAGAAATCGAGGACAGAAGATCTTAAATCGATAGTCTTTATTAAGATCAACCTAGTTGTGAACGTGGTGCTATTCTCTTTCGCGACGAGTTCGCTTGATCTAACTTGTCCAGGTTTACTTAGTGTGTTACTCTGCAACACAATTTTTTAAACTTCGGATGTCCTGTACCTAAATACTTTAGTAATAACTACGAGTATATCAGGGAAATAACTATCAAATATAGTAATAACTATCAAGTCAATAAGCAGTATCTTAAATTCAATCACCAAAGTAGATTCAATTCTGTATCATTAATAATAAGATAAAAAAAAGATAAAGATAAAAGATATTTATTCATTATTTGTGCCGCACAGGCACTTTTACTCGTCAAGAATCTACCAGCGCATCCCAAGAGGAGACCCTGCCGAGAAGAAACGCCGCAAGAAACTTAGTCAGATCTTATAATGACACCATCGTTCAAACCTCTTAAACTCTCGAACGGATCGACCAATTTTCATGAAACTAAGAACCACCGCTAGAAAACCTGCTTTTAAATAAGAAAAACCGCATCCAAATAGGTTCCACTCCACAGACAGACAGACACACTTACACACACATAGCAGTCGAACTTATAACATCCTTCTTTTTGCGTCGGGGGTCAAAGACACAGCTATCGTGTCTTTAATTTCTGGAGACCAATCCTTGAGCACCATGTTGTGTATATGCGCGTTTTTTTTATAGCGTGGGAAGGTACACGTGCACTCAGACCAGTGATGGTAAATGAAAGACACTAAAGCTCATAGACATGTGCAATGTAACAATGACAATTAGGACTGTAAGTGCATTGCCAACAGTAAAGACTTCAATAAAATGCATCTATGCAATGATGACACCTTCACCAACAGGTAAATATTAACCTTATACATTTAAGTATAAGGTTAAATAGTTGAATAAGACACAAATTAGGGTACTACATACAGAGCATGATGTTGCAGCACAATGCTAGTTTGTAACCCGTGACGCAATGTGTCGGTCTGTGGCACTGTAGATCCTAAACGGGTAAACCGATTTGGATGAAACTTATTTTATTTGAAAGCAGATTTCTTAACGGTGTTTCTTAGCAAGGTTTCATGAAAATCAGTTCAGCCATTTAAGAGATATCAGCTCTGAAAGAAGGGTCCACCGTTACATTGCGGGTTTTAATCTATCTAATAAATCTGTGGAAGTTTCCAAAATAAATAACGAGACAGATGTCAATATAGAAAACGAATCGTAGCAAATTGGGTAAAACATTGTAGAATAAACGTTTCTAAGTCGGTTTGCTGAAACTGCGCAGAAGAGAGTATCTCCAGCACGTCCGACCCAATTCCAAATCGGACGGTCAATCCCGAGATCCGTCCATCTGGTTGAGCTAATATGGATACAGTTCTAGACGTTGATTATCTTAAACATTATTAGTGGTAGTAGGGTAAAGTCACCAGTAGTCGGCCAGAGACCAGTCGACCTTATATTAGTGCGAAGAGTGGGAAAATGCTTTCGTAGTCTTCCCACTCATACAAAGTACAGGCAGGCGCCGACTACAGGTTTATGGTTGATCATTGGTGACTTTACCCTACCTTGTGCAGAGTCTGATTGCTATTACCAACTTATCCTTTAACCCACCACCAAGCAGTATTCGCATTATTGTGTTGTGGAGTGGGAAGACAGCAATATTATATCTTAGTCCGAAGGACTGGTAACGCATTTGCAGTCTCAGGATTGCACTCTTAAGATTATTGTCTTGAGGATCTCAGGCCTAACTTATCACTGGAGGTCTGTGTGCTCATTGGACTCCTTCATGCGATTACAATACAATACAATACAAAACACTTTATCGTAGGTACACCAAACAAAAACATTACAGAGAAATAGTACAAAAATAACAGGTGGTCTTATCGCTGATAAGCGATCTCTTCCAGACAACTTCTTGGTCTTCTCTGCCATGATTTGGAGCCGTTCTCCAATTCTACCATATTATCCTGACTAGTAAAATGCATGGTTTCAATCTTACAAGTTTAGGCAACAAGGCACAAAATATCATATGTAAAATGATCTACACCCTACTGGTATTCAAATATCAATAATCAATAATCATATTCAAGATCATAAATAACTTCAATCAGAGCCAGGTGTATCGTACTCAGCTATAAAACATAGCTGACTGCGATCACAGAGTTATTCCTAAAGTAAAAACCATCTTGGATTTAATCTCGCGTCGGCACATCTTTGAGCGCAAGCGCAATCGTCAATGCGAATTGACTACAAAAGATTTACGGCCTCACTATTAAAAGCTTTGTAAATTATCCCATAGCGCCATCTCGTTCACGCTCGATTAGCCGCGCGCGGGGAAGATAGGGACAACCGTACGTTTATGAGTTACGTTTAATGGTAAGTTAAGTGTGACTGGGAAAGTTCAACGAATTCTTGGAGTATTATTAATTTGAGCGACAATGGGCGGTGACTGCTGTCGTTTAAAAGTATCTTTATTTATTTTACCTTTTATTCACAATTCACAGGAAATAAATGCACTTTTGCACAATTTAAAACCTTATGGTGCGTATTTACTGCATTTACGAAACGTTATAAAACATTATAACACGACAATTATCCAACTAAATTCAACCTTAATGTTATCTACCAGTCTAGCTTGTCAACCGAGATTAACAGACTTCAGTGGCAAAGTTCATACAATATTCAAATTAAGCGCAATAAATTGCTTGATAAATAACGAACGCAAAAATCACAATATCAACTTGTTACCAGGAAATAAAAATAAAGTTAGAAATACATTTTATCGTTTAACAGGAAGTTGGCAGGATAAGGCTAATTCAGATTAAATTTGGCGTTACTAACGGACATTACGATTACATATATTTATAAAAACTGGAGTATTGTTTTTTTTGAGGAAATAGGTACTAAGTTTTTTGTCAATTATAAAAGTATTACATTCCTTCATTCAGGACATCAAGAAACAGTTCAGGTTGGAAAGCGCAAGAGAGGCTAAATTATTTTAAGAGAAAGTAATAAAACAAAAGATAATGAAGATTTCTTCACGAAAGAAGAAGACTATTTCATCACAGAACACTAACATTTATGAAGTGTCAAGAATGAATCACTCCGATATGTAACAAACATACAAATGAACACAATTGAATATGATTTGTGTTTTAGTCATTGAGCAACACGTTCAATTCTTAATCATAATGTGTCTACGATATGGTTGGATTTGCTTCGTACTGCAAAGCACCCCAGCAATTGTCATGCAAATTTTTGCGGGCAAATGGGCAAGTATAACAAAGGTAATGACGGTTAGTTACTCAGTGGAAAATACTATGACTGCCCGCGTCGTGAGAGTAAGGAAAATTATTTTTTTATGTCATGGGAAACTATTTAGTCCACAGGCAAATGAAAGGTTACTGGGATCTGAGACATTTTCATGCTTAAGTCTATAATCGCAAGATTGCAATCATAAGACTTCAAGTATCCTAAGATGAAGTACATGTACATGTACATGTAGTGTAGATGGACTAGCATAGAGGCATTCCATCTTAGTCCTCAGGGTTGGCAACGCATTTGCAGTCTTAGGATTGCTCTGCAGTCTTGTGAATGCGAATGTCTATGGGTCACAGTTTCCACTTACCATCAGGTGGCCTGTGTGCTCGTTTGTCATCTCTATGCCATAAAAAAAAAAAAAAGTAAGAACCCCTCTCCTCTACTCCTGCCAGCTTCTACACTAGACGCGTTTCATTAAAGGTAATAAATGAATTTTTGCAAACGAACCAACCATTTCGCAGTTAGAACTTAAAGAAAAGAAAAGAAAACTTTTAACACATTTTGTTTTAATGTTTAATTCTATTAACTTTACCACAATTTAAAAAATACTTCACCAGATAATCACTTTTAGATTTCCTTCAGATTTCAAGATTATCAGCAACGTCATCATGTTCGCCTCGATCGTAAAAATAAATGAAGATACCATCTAAAACCTCTTAAGTGTCAGTATTACTTTCAATTTTCCTATTATTTCACTAAGTATTCAATAAAATGTGGTTTCTTTTAAGATCTTATCTTTCGATCGGCTAGCATTCTCCGGAGTGAAGCAAAGAGATATCTTCCTTGGTAAGGCTTTTAACGATATTACTTCCTTTTACGTTTAAAGCTGCGTTTATATTTGTTCTGCGTTATTATTTAGCATTATAATTGTCTTCATTCACTTGTAATAGAGAAAGTATGTTATCAATAATTTCTTTGGAATCGAATTTTCTACGAAGGTTGAAAATATAATCAAAAGAATAACATTTTCTATTCGTAGAAGGATACCTTACTAAACATGAGGTGAGCTTCTTTTTATAGTTCTCTGTATTATTTTCAAATAGGTGGAAGATAAGTGGACTTTTGAGATAAGTGAAAGCGTGCTGGGCCCATAACCTAATAAGACACGTTGGATATTCGCAACAGACTAACTTTATTTAAAAAAATCATGTAGCCATCGTGACAACACTATGACACTAGATGGCGTAATTAGTACACACTTAGATACTAATTTCTTTTGATAAAAACATACTAACAGTATAAAGTATAATTAGGACCTTTTTTGAAATACAGTTTAGGTATTTACTTTATGGATTGTGTTCTATTATTAGTATTATTACTAGCAAATTAGAATTCTGGTGAAACTGGCATTAATAAGGCTAAGCTTGTACAATTACTTACAAGCTACCACAGCGAACAAAACGTATTATATAACGGAATTCTCAAACAGAGTTACTGGGTCACCTTTGAAATTATGAATGTTATCGGAAGACAAACAACCTTAGTTTACAGTTCGTGCCTAGGTTATCGGTATTGTGCCAATAGTACGTCTTATTCTTGGTACCTACATAACCAACTAGCTAATGCTCTTTTAACTGCTAATGTGCCGAAGTTTTTCCCTGAACAAGACTACTTTAAGAGTTAATAGTTTGGTAAGAAACTTAACTACTTAAAAGTTAAAGCGATCTCCCTAGCATCGGCTAAAGAAAGAAACGTCACACATTCCCGAATTTCTCCGATAAATCAATCCCCAAAAACTCGATAAACGCAAAAGCAAAACGATAAATTGCCAAAAAGTCGCGGACATCCAACAAAATCACAGCGAGAATTACGCCACAAACTTTTTTAATAACGCCCGCGATCCAGTCTCAATCGAAAAATCCGTAACAAAAACCCCGTGCACAGTAAGAAAAATATATAAACATGTCAGGGGACCGGTTCAGGTACGCCATTTTTTTCAAACACCTATGCGAGAGAAGGAGCAAGCCGTCCCTTTTACAACCACAGCGGGAACAGGGACGCACGCATATATCCGTCCTCTTTAGCGGCCGCTGCATTCAAGAGTACAAAGAATAAGTAGTAATAAAGACGTGACATTCGTGCAGATGGTTGATAAAAGTTAATACTTGGCAGTTTGTTCGGTCTAGTGCTATTAGAAGCAAGGAACAGATACGTTGTTACACGGCTCTTTAGTTCCCAAGACTCATGAAAACATTAAAGGAAATTGTTCTCTCCGGCAGGCTCGTATATTGCGCTCCATGTTGGTGGTATCGGGGCCTTTTTACTTTTGCTATTGGCGCGAAATTGGAGGGAAAAGAAAATGGCAAACATTCAATGTCTCAATTTAACTCGGCAGCGCGACGAGAACTCAATTGTATTTAAAATGCTCGGGATCCGACCTAAAAACATCGCCTCGTGTTTTCTTTAATTTGCTAATATTTCTCAGTCTGAGTGCAAACACTTGAGCGACGCGACGACGTGATTGTTCTCGTAGTGATTTGTGAGAGAGAGAGGTCCGATGCGCCTGTCTCGAGGGGTCGGTAATTTTTACCTGATGTCGCTCCCAACGATGACAGAGGTATTAATAAGGGGACGAAAGTGGATAACACTTGTTAAGTATTGGGATTAGGGAAAGAATTCTCGTAATATCGTCTTTATTGGCATGTAGGATGTTAATCACTGAAGCGGAATAAGTTCTAATTTAGGAATAATAATAATAATCATTAATAATGTTATCAATCTTTGAAAACTCATAACTTCATAAGTGATCCTTTATTTAGGTATATAAACATTTGGGTATTTACAAAGATTCAACAGGAAAACATCTCGACAAATTGAATTACTACAAGAGGAAATTTAGACACATGATCAAGGCTCGGGTTTCCGTCTTAAAGCAAATGCCAGAATAGATTCAAGATACCCACAGAAGCGATTCAGTGCGAGATGAAAGCGACAATTCCGACGTTACAATCCAATTTAATGACACACAGATTCCCACTTTTGATGACGCAAAACTTCCCAAATCAGTTCACGGAAGTAACCTCGATCTAGCCGATTCCGAAGTCATACGAAACTCGTAAAACCCTGCCGGCAAGACAGTTGACTCACCAAGATTCCCGAACCTTCCCCGATTTAACGACCCTGTCGCTATCCCAGTTACATTACTCCTTCCACACGCAAATCCTGCCGCATTCGCTTTAGGAAAAAGTCAATACATTGCAAGCATTTTTGTTGGCGGAAACATTAGGTATTTTAACGCGGATCGGGTACGGGGTCTCGTAAAGCGGTGTTACGTAAATCGATCGTTTGTTCAACTGATTGCTAGATTGAAAAGCTTGCTTTTTGCTTTGTAATCTTTAGAGCTTATAACTGAACCGATAGCTCGTCTTTTTTCTAAAAAAACGTTACGAAGAGTAAACAAACTCACTCCCCACAATCAAGGCACGGATGATGACGGGGTTGATTTACTTACCTTTACGTTTCTGGGTCATTACTTACATCATCACATAGTCAATCAATTCGAGACATAATACTAACCTCAAATAGATTCGAACGTCCAAAACTCTATAATTCCGAAACAATTTCCAACCACAATAAACTTTCAACTTGAGATCCTAACGGCAACCAAAATTATTTCCGAGCCAGCCTTTCGAACAATAAAATTGCTTTCTTATAACAAGTCCGCCTGAGGGCTATCCCGTAATGTTACTTCCTTACGCACTCTTACAGAGCCGAGGTGTAATAAAACAATAAAATGTTGCAAAACTCGTGAGATTACTGTTCTTAACAACTCAGGTAGGGTTCATAAACAGCTGTATGAAAGACTCGAGGAATTCGAGTCCAGATACTGCAGTTAAATATAGCATTGAAGCGCTCAGGGGAAGTTCACACGTTTCTTTAAGCCCTAAGGCAGGTAACGATAACATAATGGCAGCAAAAATGATAATAAAGACTCCATTACTTTAAAAGCTCTTTTATAAAACCTTTAATTTATGCCACCACAATTTAAAGAAGGAAGAAATTATTATGGAACATCTAAAAACAAATCCATAGTAATTCTTTAGGGAAGCATAAGTATCGAAGATTGGAGATCGGAACGACCAAGAAAAATTCTTGAGCTATCTTCATGGCTTAATAAATAGGTATAAAGTCACTTAACTGAGTTGGAAGACGTGAGCCTGTCTGTTGAAACAATTATACCCGTTTAAAACGCTTTCGGGTTCTTTATTTTAGTAAAATAAGGTTTCTTGTTGAATAGCATAGCATAAATAACTTGTAAGTGATATTTTAGAAGCATGAAAGTTTGGTCGTTATTGTGCCTTTAGAGAATGCAGTTAAACGCTGTAATGATTTTCGGGAAAAGTAACGTTTTTTAAAAGTCATGTAGCATTACTATACTTTTGTCGTTAAAACCATTCAACTAATGACTTCTTGGTCCTTTTACTAGCGCATTGACTTCCCTAATGGCCTTCTTTTACCTTCTCAAGCCCAAGTACCGTTGACTTTCTAATAGTGTACTTAGAGCTTTTAAAAGTTCCGTACCGACGTTTATGTGAGCATTGGCATATCTTTAATCAATATTAAGATGCATAGGCGCATACCTAACAGTTTTTTCATCGTCACCGGGTCTTATCGCAACACAAAAGATTGTCAGTCATAATTAAAAGAAACAAGCCTTGACAATGCAGTCGGGAACTCAGAGTATCTACGCGGGGAGTAAGAATTACCGCTTTCCTAACGGTAAATAAGATTTGCTATCTATGGTAGTAACGGGCGGTCCAGTAATTCGTTTTTTGGGTCGCAAATGCTGACCTTTTAACTGGAACGTTCGATCATCGTTTCGAATCTGATTAGGCGAGGTGAGTTTTAATCTATAATGTTTAAGATCATGATACTTCCGTAGTTCGATACGGTGTACCGCAAGGTTGAATTCTAGGGCGTGCATTATTTTTCATTATGCTCGGACGTTATAGAACTTTTATTAAGTAAGGTTTTAATCTCATTGTTAAAGACAATAATGAACTTAACCAAGAACATTGTGAATCAGAAACAAATGTAAAATAGTCCAAACCATTCCTCAAGTGCTATCGTGACACAGTATCAATGACAACAACATTTGACAATCATGACAACACTCGTGACAATAATGAGTCGGACCGTCAGTGGGATCTGATAACGGAGTCACGTCGGAGCTGTTTGACGTCTCGTTAATCTCAAAACGTGTCGATGACGTTTTGGCCCTCTAAAAATGTAACAGGCGTGTTTCTGCCCCCTTCCCTCATCAGTAGAGGCTGAGGTGCGAAAAAGAGATGATAGTAAGAATTAACATAATGAATAAGATTGTCGTCACCAGTTTTAATGTTCTGACATTATTTAAATTAAAATAAATTGGCAAAATGGCCAAATACAAAAGGAAATATTACGGAGTTAAGTTAGTGTATGGAAACTCTTGACCAATGGAATAGTAATACAACATAAACTAAAGCAATGTCGAATGTTATGGTGTCGGTCATCAAGATACAAAATTTATCCAAAGGTTTTTTACGAAATTTTAAGGCCTCATTTCTATGTGCAAGAACATCTCGTACTTCTATTTCTGGCAGCTTTTTTATGCAGATGGAAATGAACACCACTTCTTAGTGTACAACATTGAACTTATTATGGATACCATACATTTAGAGTAAACAATTCCACGTAAAGGAGAGCATTTAATGCGTTATACTTCTTTGTCAATTGTAACACACCTCACACCTCTTATCTACCAGCTAACTACAATAATTATTTTGTTGACATGTTTTTCTAGGTTTCTTACAAATTATTAACCGTGCATAATCGTCAATCATCAAACGTTTCAGATTGCTATAGTTGTGTCTGGCTATTGTAGATAAATAGAAGAAATATTTCGACATTACTATTATTCCTTTTCACTTTAAGGATAATCTTAGCCAAAATACCAGCATACATGAGGATAAACGTCATACGTATAACCCTATGTAGAAAGGCAAATATTTACGATGTGTTCAGTGCCTTTACATAGGCACCCTAGATCAAGGTTGACAGGGCTTGTGGCGTCAATATTTGAATTAGGAACACCGCAATGACCAACCGACTAGGGTTTCTGTCATCTCAATGTTATTATAATAAACCTTGTGTATTGCGAAATAAAGTTTAGATAAATAAATACATGTTATCATCTATTAAGACCGCTAAAACTGCCATCGTAGACTAAAAATAAGGCAACAAATAAATTATAGGTATTTGAAGCAATTTTTAATAACATAAATTCAAATTCAAAATTTCAAATCAAATTTCGAACATCGCCTGTGGCGTAGAGCGTTATAGCCATGCATCAGTTTCGACATACCCTACAAACGTAAATCACGTTTTTTTTTTCAATGCAATTAGCTTTGGGCCACAGTGTAGCCGTGACACGACATCTGTCGACTGCCGATGTTAGAGTTCCGGATATTCGAACCTATTTGGATTTTAAAGGGAAATTAACGTTGCGAGCTATTCGAGCCGCTGAAAAAAACGCTTAAGTGGAAACATGTGAGTTTGTTTAGGCGTTTTTTGTTGATCGTCCACACTTTCTAAATAACTGGAGCATTTAAATAAACGTTCTACGAATTTATACACAAAAGCTACATGAGAATCATAAATCACTGTGATACCTAAATTTTGATTAATGATGGTAACCTAGAAGGTTGGCAATATCGCACATCGAAAATCTACTAATACCTACACTTTTAGAAGTTTATGGTAATACTAAATATTAGTATTAGCAGTAGATGTTCAAGTTAAAGTATACTCGTATACACGTAGGTTCTTTAATACGTTTAAATTTAAACATCAACATTCCATAGTAAATGTAAAAGGCCAGTTACTTCCAATTTATTTCCCATTCCAACAATATAATTCTATTTTATCTATGCGCGCAATAAAAAGAAAACATTTAAATTCTCTATGCATGGTATTCAAAGCGTTTAGCGTAGGCAGAGCGCGCTTTACACACAAAAAGGAAATTGCAAAACAGGGACCTATCTTATTACTATTCAAAATCTTTGACTTTATCTTGTACGCAGCCATAATGTTTTATAGGTCTCTTTACGACTAAATCAACAGTTTCATCTGGCTGTAAATATAACCCTAAAATGTCTATAAAATTATGCGATCCGATGTATTCAGAGTCTTCATAATAAAAGACGTGCGATGACCTGGATCCCACTTGGAAATTACAATAAAAGATAGGAGTTGTTTTATTGCTGTTTAATATGCGATAACATGGCTACCGGCGTGTAAGATGCGTTTTATACTTCTGTTTCTACTTTCGAGAATGTCGCTGCTTTTGTTCGTTTTATTTTCAAAATATCTACCTACCCATAGTTTTTTTTTAATACCTTGTAGGGTAGGTCCATGTTGTTAGATTATTGCATGGTTTAAAACTATGCAAGCATACAAGAAACCAATTTAATGTAAAATTGCTAGGCTCGGCTGTTAGCCAAAAAACTTTTGCCTTTTAGTTTCTGCAAAAGAAATGAACGAAAGCTTACGTGTCGAAAACCAGCACAATTATTCCATCAGTGACATAATAATTGACTAATAAGAACCAATCAAAACTACGGTAAAAAATGTACCTTCTCTTGACTTTTTTTCTAGTAATTAAATCAAAGCATTAATTAGAAAAGTTATTGTGGAATATTGAACCAAAACTCGCGTCGGTAGAATTGTCGAAACCAGGTTACCCAAGCCATAAATTATGTCGTTACGTGTAATTAATAACGGTAAAGATTCCTTCAAATTGTAATTGTTGTTTCGGACGAAATCCAAATGTTAGGTTATAATGATTAACTTTGAAACTGGTCACGCCATCTAGCGAGAAAGCACTTTCTACGCGGCGTTGGTTTGTAAATTTATGGCACAAATACAATTTGAATTGTTTATTTTCTAAGCTGCCAGTAAACCTAAGTGACAGATGTCGTATATTATCTGTGGTTGGTCAGATTTTTAATGATAGTTACGCGTGTAGATTGAAAAACGTTGCGCGTCTCAATGTTTTTGTTGTTTTCAGAGCTTTAACATGAAGTACTATGATTTATAATAAAGTTTTCACGCTTTCCGCTTTCAAATTGATTAGAAATGGTTGTTAATAGTTTAACAAAAGGGTACAAACCGAAACGAATGCTATCTTTGAGATCTGGCGCTATCGCTAAAAAGCTTGTAGTAATTGCACCGATGAATGGAACAACAAAAGGGTTATCAAACGATCGTTAAGTGCCCGAGATGTACCGTTACACCGAGGTGCCTAATTAATGTTCGCCCACTCGCACCTTTGGCTCCGAACCCGTTCCGAGAACCCAGAACACGCACGATACAATGCAAAAGCAAAACTAAATGTGCTTTAGGAGTCCAAGCCGCGATCAAGCTATCGATTCAACTTAACACGAGAAAAAAATCCTTACAACAATGACCCGGTGTAACAATAAATACCTTAATGATATCCCAGTGAAGGCGTCCGTGGACGCGAGGCGTACCCCTCACTTTAAGACAAATCCGACACTAGGGCATAACGTACACAAAACATCACTAGACACACAATCTCACGTACACTTAAATAAATCCACTGCACAGGTTTTGGTGTATAAAATCGTAACAACGTGGAGGAGCGCACAGGGACGACCGTCGCGCGCGGCCGCCGGGGACCAACTGAACTGGTTCTGCGGGAGGGCGCGCGGGGAGGCGACGGGTGCGTTTGGTTGGATCGGTTTTATGAAAATATTTCGTGAGTAATCCACGTGTTATGTTGGGTCGGAGAGTGCGACGGCCTAGAGCGGCCTCGGCTTTCGTTCAGTTCAGATAAAGACTGGACGGTGGCGGAGACGCTTGTCGCCAAGCTGTGGGGTCTTTGTTCGTGGGGCAATACAGCAGTCCAATGGGGTTAGGGTCAGGAATACTGACCAGGGAAGTGTGAAACTGTATAGGGATAGGTGGACACTTGTTCTTCAGAGGCAAGTTACCGAATATGTATGTATGTAAACACTTTATTGTACAAATAAAAGGGACAATAATTATAAAATAGACAACAAATAACAGGGATGTACAATGAGGAACCCTTTAAGGGATCTCTTCCAGTTAACCTTATATATGTAACCTAGGTAATTATTTAAAAGCTCACATCTATAGATACTTCATTTTTATAACATACAAGTGACCGTCATTTTCCACGCATTGTCGCCATTAACGAGAACTAAACTAAAAATTAAAAATAATTGACTATTTTGTCGGTACCTACCTATTATCTTTGTAATTTAAGGAAAAATGCACTTCATTTACAGTGCATTTAACTATTATTATTCTAATGTTAAATAAAACGACGCATAGAAGAGAATAGTACCTAACATGCAAAAGTTTCTACATTACAATTCTTTAAAGGAATTTTTCCTCTCATGCACTTTGATTTCCCTATACCTGACCATGTGCAGCATTACCTGGGCACTGCATTTCTATCTGCAATCAAGTCTACAATGTATTGCTATTCGTTTGGTATTAAAGTTCGCAAAGCACATTATTGGATTCGTATAAACGATAGCTTTCCTATCTTGAAACACGATCTAGGTTTGCAATGAGAATAAATTTATCCAGTTTGTGAAAGGGACTCTGTTTGATAAATAGTTAATATTCAAACGCGTTTTATTACCTTAATAGAAATAGCATATTAATTACCTAGTTAATTCCAGCTGTTTTATTAACCATGCGAAGAAGTTATTTCTCGAAACGTGAGTGTAAAAAGATCATAGCTCATTGAATGTCTTAGATAGCGGTTATTTGGTACTAATAACTAGTTCCAAGTTCTTGGATAAACGCAGTTAAAGACTGGTTGCTCTTTTAATTAAATCCGGCTCGAAGGACCAATTTTCTCGGGGCAAGTTGTTTCTCAAGTTCTTACCTGACAATTTGTTTTTTGATTCATAAAAGTATTTAAGGATCAGCTACAAAGTAACGTTGAACTATGGAGGTTGGGGAGGGGTTACAAAGAGGGATAGGATGTGAGAAATGGGGGGGCTGCATGCTATGTAACGTAACATTTAATAACCAATGCAATGTTTTTTTAGTGCATTTGAATACTAGCTTTTGCATGTGACTCCTTCCCTGAGGATTATTGCTATATTTTTTGGAATTAAATACATCCTATGTCTATCTCCAGGCTATAATCTCGGTCTTTACCACACCTCACGTCATTTTTAACTTGTAAAGTTTGTTACAGACCGATTTAGATATTTAATTGAGAAAAATGCCTGAGTTTTTTAAGTACAGAAAAAAAAAATCGTGTAGCAACAAGTACGTCCTACAATGGCCACACATAAACTTTAGTAGAATCGGGATTGGAATTTTGAACCCACGACCTCCGTGCCGACTGTAGGCTTTACTGCTGCGCCTGCGCACCGACTGAGTCAGTCGATTTGTAATAAAAATTGCGACCAGCGCGTTCCCAGGGTTTATCTCTCTACTTGACGACGCGGCGTGGCACTCGGGTGACCCTGACTTGGAAACTAGCGGGCTTAGGTTTGATTCCCACTGTTAATATTTAAGCGATGAGCATGTGTTACAGAATCTAGTTTTTTTTAATTGATTTCATTTAGAAGCACAAGGAAAACTAAAAAATATTATTCTAATTATTATTGTATAGTGTATATTTTTTTTACTGTAACTAAATGAAATTGTCAAATTGATATGGCATATAAACCATATTGAAGTAGATAAAGAAAACTTAACTTGAATAATTTAACTAATCTACTTTCACTTAATTTGAGATGATTTATAGTTGCTAGACTAAGATACACTTAAAAAAAAAGTGAACAGTTTTTTAAAGACCATTTTAATGGCATAGAAAAAATATAATTCATTTTAATTTAATTTTTTAGCTTTTGCGCAGTTTTTTTTTTAATTTAAAATTTATGTCACAATAAAAGAAAAGAACAACTGGCAGACTTAATGCGGGTGTTGATCAATCTAAGAAAAAACGTAAGTAAAATAATAAAATAACACGAAAATAAATAAAAAATACTTATACATTTTCAAAATTAAATAACACTAAGCTTCCTTCAACCACTTTCAATTTTCAGTTTCCGTAAACAGTAATGTCGTTTTTCCAGGGAGACACAAATTGACAATACCGCACAGAATTATCTGCGACAATCTCACAAAATCCACGTCCAAAGCTGTAAAAACGCATTTTCCGAATAGCGGGCCCTTTGATGTTAATCCCGTATTTAGGTCGGTTTGCTGACGAGATTCCTGCTGGCTCATTGTACAATAAGTCTTTTTACTGTGGACAATTTCAATTGTCGATTTAAATCTACAACACTTGAAGTATCTATGATATCTGCCTAAATTAAGGGTCGTTACCTAACTTACTATATTACCTACTAACGACCCGCCCTCGCTTCGCTTAGGTTTGTGTGAGTTTTCTGTAAGACCCGGTCATAAAACAGAATCTGTTATGCATAAAAACCTTCCTATTGAATTACTCTATCTATTAAAAAAAACCGCATCAAAATCCGTTGCGTACTTTTAAAGATCTAAGCATACATAGGGACAGACAGATAGCGGGAAGAGACTTTGTTTTATACTTACTATATACTAGCGACCCGCCCTCGCTTCGCTTCGGTTTATGTGAGTTTTCTGTAACACCCGTACATAAACCAGAATCTATTATACACATAAACCTTCCTCTTGAATCACTCTATCTATTAAAAAAACCCGCATCAAAATCCGTTGCGTTGTTTTAAAGATCGAAGCATACATAGGGACAGACAGCGAGAAGCGACTTTGTTTTATACTATGTAGTGATGATAGTGATGTAGTGATATTGCAAAAGATCGTGTTTTTTTTTTTTTAAGGCATAGAAAAGACAAACGAGCACACAGGCCACCTGATGGTAAGTGGAAACTGTGACCCATAGACATTCGCAATCACAAGACTGCAAAGCAATCCTAAGACTGCAAATGCGTTGCCAACCCTGAAGCTAAGATGGAATGCCTCTATGCTAGTCATTCCGTCGTGTATCCGTGACTTTTAGGGTTCCGGGTACGGATATATAAAGGATGAAAAAATTACCCTGTTACTTAAGACTCCACTGTCCGTCGGTCTGTCTGTCACCAGGCTGTATCTCATGAACCGTGATAGCTAGACGGTTGAAAATTTCACAGATGATGTATTTCTGACGCCGCTATAACAACGAATACTAAAAACAGAATAAAACAAATATTTAAAGGGGGCTCCCATACAACAAACGTGATCTTTTTGCTGGTTTTTGCTCGATATTAATAACGGCAACGCTTGAAATATTTACAGAATATTTAGTTTTCACTTTAAAAATAAAATAATTATACCCATACAACAAACGTGATTTTAAGATAATGGTACAGTCAATAACCGGGATTGTTGAGCTACTTGCCATTATTCGTAATTATGCTGTGTATTCAATAACCGATGTCACCGACTGGCTGACAGCTATTCGATTCGCATTACACGGCCAAATTAGAAACATGGGTAAGTAAGTGGCTCAACAATCCCGGTTCGCAACTGTACGAGACCCTTCGTGCGCGAGTCCGACTTGCAGTTGACCGTTTTTTTTTAGATAAGTATGTTAAACAGAAAGAGGCCTCTATTAAAATGCAAGTTTTAGAACTTGGCTGCTGCTGCCATGTCCATAAAAAATATAATTGTTGCCACCTGTAAAACATATCCAAAAATGGCGGATACTAAACCTTTTGCAAGGTGAGATATGATTTTGTTTAATTATGTGTCTAAGCAAAAATAAATAATAAAAATAA
This sequence comes from Acleris laterana, assembly GCA_963966035.1. Classification (NCBI taxonomy): domain Eukaryota; kingdom Metazoa; phylum Arthropoda; class Insecta; order Lepidoptera; family Tortricidae; genus Acleris; species Acleris laterana. The sequence continues at coordinate 11,962,930 of OZ014462.1, read as the reverse complement.
ATAAATAAATAAATATCAGGGGACAATATCCCAAACTAAGCTCAAGGCTTGTATAATGGGTACTAGACAACGATATAAATACTTATATAAATAAATATATACTTAAATATATAGAAAACATCCATGACTCACGAACAAATATTCGCGCTCATCACACTAATATCTGCCCTCACCGGGATTTGAACCTAGAACCGCTAGCTTCGTAGGCAGTGACCCTGCCTACGAACTAGGCCAGCGCGTCGTCAAATATAACAAAAAAAGGCGCAGTTATAATCAAAGTACATGTTCACATTTCTAAATCAAATATTCCGAGTACCGCCTGCAATATTGAATGGATATCAATTTAGAAATTGCTTTACGAGATTTAGTTTGAACTTCAGAATTTCAAACCGGAAGTTATGTTGTTTTAGGTAAATCAAAATACCCAATTTAAATAGAAATACGTTATTGGATAACATTTTGTTGTTGTAATTTAATGACCTAAAACATTCTTACTCTTACAACTTTGATAAGCAAAACACAATATTTATTTGAGATGAATATGCTATAAAATTTTCAAGCTCTCAGGGAAACAATGTTTTTTTTTAAATAGGTAAACAATATTTTGTTAAAAATAGAACAACATTAACCGTCTTATTGCAAATATAAACAGACACAACAAAATACATATTGAAAAGTCGGGTAATTTGAAAGAAAATCTTTGTTCTAGATACGGTAACCCTATGAATACAGTTACCCTTTTAATTCATAAAAGTACAATAGCTAAAGTAGCTTGAAATTTTGTCCTTATTGTGACATTCCCATCCGAGATAAAGTGACAATGCTCATACTTTAACTAGAATAGGGTTACAGCACGTTTATGCATAAGGGGTTAGTAAATAAGTCCCGCCGTTTGGGAGTCCAGTCATTCACGAGTCTCGCTGAGGTAGTCAATTATTTCAATCTCCGGCTGCGCCCACAGTGCCGCGTGGAGCGGGTACAGTATTTTTTTTTTTTTTTTTTATGTCATAGAGAAGACAAACGAGCACACAGCCACCTGATGGTAAGTGGAAACTGTGACCCATAGACATTCGCATTCACAGGACTGCGATGCAATCCTAAGACTGCAAATGCGTTGCCAACCCTGAGGACTAAGATGGAATGCCTCAGTATGAGCTATTTAAAATATCGGGAACTATAGTGCGCGGCCGTTAAGAATTCAATCCTGACAGCTGTCATCGCAGTACAATTTATAACCTATTCTTGGCTTTGAGGTTATAATTTGTACTGAAATGACAGGTGTCAGGATTGACTTCTTAATGGCCGGGCACTATAGTTGGACGCTGTTACGCAATAATGTGTCAATCCACAACGATTTAGCAATAAAGTGTCAACCCTCAATACTTTCGTCTTGGGTTGACATTATATTGCTAAATAATTGTGGGATGACATATTTTTGCGTAACAGCGTCCAGTTAGGAGGATGAATTCCGACATATTAAAAAACTCTTACTATAACTACAGTGATATTGTGCTCCCACACTTGCTGTTATAAATGTTATATAACGTTATAAAACACTTCATAACATTTTGTCAACTTGTTAGATGTTTCAAACGCTCCCACACTGGTAAACTTTTGTTATAATTGTTGATAAAAGGTTTTAAGACAAATTAATGTTGGAGCTGGCTGAAAATCAGTGCCGCAGGTGTTTAACACCTCAGCATTATGCTGAGCCAGTAACCGATTTACTGCCCGCGAAGACACACTCACTACTCTTATTGCTTTTTCTGTTTTTACTTTATTTTTCTGTGTCATGTGTATAGTGAAAAAATGTGTTTTTTTTTTCTTTTATTTCTTTCTTCTTCTGTTTTATTACATTTTATAACATTTATAACAGCAAGAGTGGGAGCTCCATTCGGCGGATAACAAGTCAATCCTGACACACTACACAACCATGAAGGAGTAATCCTCAATGGTTGTCCTTTGTGTGTTTGAATCTTTTCCTCTTCTCGTGTTTGTGAATCAGTTTTTAAAGTTTTCTTTTTAATAATTTGGTTTTCTCCGTCACACGCAACAAATAAGTTTTACTGCTGGCAACATTATCACTATTTAGGAAATTCATGGTTGTACATTGTGTCAGGCAGGATTGATTTATTATCTGGTTATTACTTATTCTATAGGAACCTAGAACGATATTATAGGTTGACAAAAAAGTGCTTAGGGTTTTCCTCGTACAGTCTTACAGTTCGTCCCACGCAGGTCGATCTTAACCGGTCAGCTAGTTTAACAAAAACAGAAAATGGTTTTTTCTCTGAATTGTTAGTTATGTTATCTTAAACTTAGGCCCACTTGCGTGGACCAGAGTTAGCGTCTTAACCCGAGGTTAGGCGGCAAACCACGTACAAAAGTAGACGCTTAACTCTGGGTTAAGGGCTAACTCTGGTCCGCGCAAGTCCGCCTTAATGTCAAAGTAAAGATCAAGTTCATAAAATATTCTGCTAGACCTCTAGATTGCCCGCTAATTTTACATTTATAAATCTCTTTAGTAAAAACAAAATAATTACTTAGGTTTAATAATAAAAAGCCAAATCAACACATTAATGATTCAGAATACAATTAAAATATAAGTTTATTTAAAAAAAATGTGTCAATATCGACTGTGCGTAATTTGTACACAGTCATAATCCTATCGATACTGCAGTCCTAGGCCAATACGCAGTAACTAAGATAAACCGCCTGTAGTCATATGAACCTTATTAGCAGCAGGATAGAGTTGAATCAGCTTTGGATATTTAATTTAAGATACAGCTTATTGAATTAGGTCAGGATACCAATCCGACGAGTACAACCGCGATAGGTATACGTTGAATACAGAAGTGATATCATTACGTAAACGCCTATAATCCCAGAGTGGGGTAGGCAGAACTACAGAATTACCTACAACTATAATTTTATTTTGTTGAATTCTGTAACCACATTTTGCACAATAAGGCTAAGATGTTAACCAGCGTATTAGTGACAGGTTGCAAGTCCATCGCCTAACAGTACTACAAGCTTTCATTCCCTTAGTCGGCTTTTACGTCATCCACGGAAAGACATGGAGTGGCCCTATTCTAATCAGGCAACCACACAAAAAAAAAGTAAAAAGCGTATTCATTTTTAGGACAAAACCCTCTCACTTAAACGCTATACGCTTCAGCTACCGCTGCCGCTAATCACGATACCCTCTCCCTGCGTTCCCGAGATCAATTTATTGTTCTAGCACGTGTTAGTTTATTTTACATAAATAACGTTCTAAACGGCTCGTTAGCTATAGACATTTGTTTATCGTGTTCAATGCCAAAAATCTTCAATTCACTAACAAAATGAGTCAAATATCTAGACTTGGGCACTGAAGTGATTAACGCTTGATCTAAGGCATTTGAATTGTTAGTAGGACAAAACAAATTATACTTTGAGCAAAATAGCCTTAAAATGTACAGGATTAGGGTGGTTTTTAATTATGTTGTTGTTTCCTTTTGGGTTTGGGGTGTAGTTTTATGTAATGTTTGTAGTAACTGTAGTACTAGGATTAGTAAGTGATTGTCTCGAGACCTATTTTAGTAACGGATTATAAAGTATTGTTATCGTAAATTCAATCTTAATCCGGCAAGTTCAAATAAGGAACAATGATTAATTGTTTAGTTCAAGTAAGTGCTATCACAGCGGTTATAAAATGTTATATAAAGTTATAAAACTTCTTTGAACACGACTGCATTCTTATTTTTTTTATCTACATCCATATAATAACTTCAAATGCCTGAAAATCCCTATTAAGCACCTAACCTTTATCTGTGGATGTTAGTACTTTAAAGTATTGACGTCATTAAATTATCGGTTATCGCTGTAGTTGCATCTTAATGTTCACTTTAAAGTTTCGATGACCTGTACTTTAATGTGAACATAAAGATATAGGGTAATGTAATGAGAGATACAGTTTCTCATACACTGCAGAAAACTTTTGATGTGCATGTAGAAAAACTATACGCATAATTTGTGTCACCCCGGAAAGTCAAACCATTTCTGAGGGAAAAGCGATTAAAAACTTCTGTGCATAAAAGTCGTGTAAATACAGTTTAAATGCGTTCTTTGCGTAGTATGTGTGGTGTGAAACTGATTGAAATACTCTATTTAGGAATTAAAAAGTCAGAGAGAAATGTGGAATAAAAGAAGATGTAGTGACTAAGATTGAAAAGGGCATGTTTCGATGGTTCGGTCATTTGGAAAGGATGGATGAAAGAAGATTGACGAAAGAGATATACAGATCGAAAGTGAGTGGACGGGTCGGAAGGGACCGCCCTAGGCGTACTTTTTCGAGTCAAACCGGAGAAATACTGGAAAAGGGCCGAATCTTAAGTACCCGAAACCGACGTGCGTGCATGACTCGATGTATGAATGTGGAAGAAGCGAAAGAAATTTGTCAAGATCGTAGCAAATGGAAAGAAGTGGTCTCTGCCTACCCCTCTGGGAAACAGGCGTGATTTAATGTATGTATGTATGTAACTTCTGCGCGGTCAAAACCGCAGGCGAAAACTAGTAATAGATAAATATGTCCAATTTCCAACTGATATTACCAGTTAGAGTATTTTCACTTATTTCAAAATGGCCGTTGGGTTTCGTTTTCTCTTTCTAACATGCCACACTCGGGGATAACATCTCACAGAGAAAATTATTATTCGCCTTTTATTTGATATTTCTTGAAAATATTATATTTCTATAATGAACACATGTCCTAACATGTCCATGTTTACTACTACTCGGAGCTTTATATTCATATTCATGTAGGGCTGCCACCCGTACGGAGTTTTGCTGAATAGGGATTTTTTTTTTCACAGTTTCAATAAAAGCTGATTCATGTATAAAGATACATACATGTACATACATTAAATCACGCCTGTTTCCAGAGGGGTAGGCAGAGACCACTTATTTCCACTTGCTACGATCTTGACAAATTTCTTTCGCTTCTTCCACATTCATACATCGAGTCATGCACGCGCGTCTGTTTCGGGTACTTAAGAATCGGCCCTATAATAACCAAGATATAAGCCAATAAAGAATTGTTCCTATCTATTTTTAACAAAACAGAATTTGACGTGGAGTTTATATGACCGACCTGTAACAATGACGTCACAGTGCACTTTAGATCTCTTTATCTAATTAACAGTTTAAAATGCTTGTATCATGCGTATTTCTTGGTCGATTTAAATTTTAATTTCTCTTTTGGTGATCTCTTTTACGGTATTTTTACATTTCTTTGAGAAATGCGATATGAAAAATCCATGCATTTTGGGTTGGGTTTGCCCTGATATAATCTGTATACTTTAACTTAAACGATTTAAGTAAAAAGGCATGTTTAGTTGTGGCAGGTCCATGTCATGGGCCCGTCCGGGTCACGACCGGGTCGCTTACCAACCGCCCAGCAGCAGTGTTCGCATTGTTGTGTTCCGGTGTCGGGATAAGACAACCGGTGTTACCAGCGTAGACGCATTCCAGCTTAGTCCTCAGGGTTGGGAACGCCTTTGGAGTCTTAAGATTGCAGTTTTAAGACGCACTAAACCCACTTGTCATCAGGTGCCCTGTGTGTAGCATTGAACCGAAAAGTAACTTCTCAAATTGTGAAAGTTTCTTATGACAAATTCTCGAAAATTTCTAAGAATATTCTTAAATTTTGTATGGAAAGAGAACATTCTGAATGCTTTCAAATGTTTCCAATAATATTCTCAGTAGTTTCTTAAGAAGATTTCTTAACTTCTGAGAATGTTCTGCAACTAAACTTGTACATTGCTACCTGTGTGTAATTTTACCTTGTTACCATTTTTTTTTCCAAATGTATACTTAGCGTTAACCACTGCATTGTCAAGGCAGACTTCTAGGGCGTCACTAGCGCATCGTCCCGGGAAATCATCGATGTAAAATACCGTTTTCTAAATCGATGCGGGAAATCCATAGAATTTCATAGTGGCTAAAGAACCGGTACTTAAGATTACATCCCGCGTTCTCCCGGTTCTTTCCATGAACATCAAAAAAATATCGTAGCGCGTATCACAAATACCAAAATTCACACCTGAGCGACGACGCCGGCCCGGCACAAGCAAGCTGCAACATCGCATCAACATACATCTGCGGGTGGTAGGACCTTGTGCAGGGCCCGTCCGGATCGCTACCACCGTCTTATCCATTAACCTACCGCTAAACAGCAGTGTTCGCATTGTTGTGTTCCGGTTTGGGGATAAGACAGCCGGTGAAATGACTAGCATAGAGGCCTTCTATCTTAGTCCTCAGGGTTGGCAACGCATTTGCAGTCTTAGGATTGCTCTGCAGTCTAGTGAATGCGAATGTCTATGGGTCACAGCTTCCACTTACCATCAGGTGGCCTGTGTGCTCGTTTGTCATCTCTATGCCATAAAAAAAAAAAAAAAAAAAAAACATCATATTTTGTGACATATATTTGCAATAATTGATCTCTAGATTTGTAAATAAAAAATATCTACGGAAGAACAAACAACTGTCTAGTAAGTGTTTTACTTAATTAAGAAAAGAAAACATGCATGATTTTATTGCATATTTATAAAAAAACAATTGTCATAAAGTTTTTTAATCGTTTTATTTCTCAAATTTTAATGATTGGTAGTGATTTGAGGTAAAAAAAAAGAACCGGGAGAACCGGGAGTCCCGGTACCGTCCCTGCCTAGAACCGGGAAATGGAATTCTCGGAACCGAGTCCGGTACTGCATGCCCTAGGCGTCACCAAAAAGGTAAAGATTGTCCGCCTGTTGGTCAGCCAGCGGCAAACTATAGTTCAACTGGTCAAATGCCATCGGTTGAAAATATAATATATTATGTAGTTTTTAAACACTTCTTGAGTAGGTATTTATACTCTATTTGCACAGGTTGCCAATTTTTTTTCCGTGTAGTTTTCGTAAGCGACGACTTAAAGGTAACTTAACTTTTGCTGTATCGTTTGTTATCGGCAGAAATTTCAATATTCACTTTTGGCCGATGATTCCGGATAAACATGTCCGGAGTGTCATAAATTTGTCCGACTGCATATCGATAGCTTAATTCACAATTGTACTAATTACATTTGAAAATTTATTGTAATTAGTATGTTTATGCAAAAATAATAAGTTCATAACTTTACTAGAAAATAGCTGTATGTTATCCGTATCATATTGAGAACGCAAAGGCCTACCACCAAACCCTTCCAACATAAATAAAAGAAGGAATTTCTCTGTTGCTCCTCTAAACACAATTAATGCCTGCTTTGCCAGACAGCAATACACCAAACAATCCTCGCACTTGTATAATAAAATAAACAAAATTCTTAACATACATAACTTAACTTACCATGAAGGCAAGAAAAAAATAACTGAATGGGTAAAGAGCCTAGATTATGATGATACAGAAGAGCTATAATGACGTTTATTTCGTAATTGTTATGGTCTAAACACACACACACAAATTTATATAATTAAGAATGTTTTTACTTGTTTTCATAAGAGTTTAAGTTCTCTTAAATTTTATTTTAGTTTCTAAAATGTTGTTACGCTAATCATGGGAGAGCGGGGTCTCCTGACACAGGTATTTGTTATACTTTATACTTAAAAGGAGACCTCAACCTTGTCTGTAGCTATGGAAGAAAGAAAAATAATCAACATTTTATCATTTTATATTTTTTATTTCATCAAAATAAAATCATTTAGTACGATTGTGCACTAAGGTATTGATATTTCAAAGAAGACAACCCTACGATGCTCCATCAAAAGGAAGCGAGTTTTAAGTGCCTCTAAAGAATATGAAACAATTATTACATAGTTACTGCGTTGAGCAGTAATAAACAGGATAATTTACTGCCTTACTGCTCGAGTATCGCGTTTAGGACGACTACGGTTTTACTGCGAAAAGGGTTAATCTACGACTTAGTTCTAATACTTAAAATAATAGAAAACTAATTCTTGGATTTCTCATGACCAACCAGTGTTGCAGTATTATACCTATTTTTGTTTTTGTGTTTTGACATAATATTTGCAATAAGTACTGAGATTGCATTATAATATGTTTATTTCACCTCCCATGCAGATGTAAGACTTTTTTAAAGGAATTACATTTTATTTAATAAATGGGTAAGGACCAAAAAGTTGGCCACGCTAACTCAATCAATTAAATTTTCTGTGAAACTTTTCCGATGTGACACGAAAATTAGCCATACAATTGTAGGGATACTTTTCGTCGCACAACAGAACTCTTTTCGTCTTCGTTGTTTGTATGGTTAAGTGCGCTTAACCAACCAACCCAAGTCCAACTTTTTGGTCCTCACCCAAATCCTTTTAATTAGACACATAATTGATACCTATTCATCCAATAATGTACATGTACGCATTTTGTTTTGCAAATTCAATTGTCTCATTTCTGTAGCTGTTATTTTATAGCAAGATGACGTTGTGCGTGCGTGTAAAACAAATGAAAACCGTAAAACTACTCAACTATGGTCCTAGCCTGCAACAATAGTCCAATATTCCTGATTACATTATTCTAAAATATGATACCTTACTGCTATTATTGCTGGGTATATGAACTGTTTGGCCTAAAATTGACTGCTCTAAACTCTAGCTATAGCTAAATCTATCATATTTTTAGAATAATATGAAAAGTAAACTTGGACTACTGTTGTGGGCCAGGACCATAGTTGGGTAGTTTTACGGAATGTCTAAATTCAAATAAAACCGTTTGCTCATACCGTTCGCGTCACCGAATCGCCCGCGCCAGCGCAATCACATCTGCATGCGAACTCTTGCGCACCTTATTGCGTCAACTGGGTTTAATTGAGCGGGATGCCATTACGTGTGCTATGCGACAAGCTGCTTTGAGGCGTCACGAGTTCAAAGTCAAATTCAAAGTTAAAGTATTCTTGTTTATACTTCGGCATCTTTATTTTAATTTGAAGTAAGTTAAACTGTTAGTTCTAGGTAAGTGCTGAACGGAAATTGATATGTGTACAAAATTGTATAAAATAATGTGTCTTTATATACAAAATAAAATATTGTAATAAAAAAAAAGCCCTTATAATGTCCATATTACTTATCTGAAGATTGTAGTTGGTTTTTGTTCGTCTTGTACAATAAACAATAGAGTACTTACATACAAACATACGAAAGAAATGTATACTTTAAAAAAAACCGGCCAAGTGCGATTTGAACTCACGTAGAGGATTCCGTACATTTTTATTTTTTGATAGTATTCGTACCTATTTTCCTGTTATCTACAAGCAATGAACTATAATTATTATATGTATTTTTTCCAAATTGTACGCTCAGTAGTTTTGGAGATCACGGGAGGGGGGATGGTAAATTTTCGTCTTCTTCCTTTATATTTGAGATCGTCATAACAAACTCATTTGACAAATGACACACACAGTAAGGTTTGCAAAATTTGATGAACATTAATTTAAGTAGATATGTATGTCATTGTACCTATGTGTAAGCATCGTTTGTAAGTTAGTTTAAAATTAAAGACGACGTATCTTTAACTTCACCGGTACCTTTCTCGTAAGGCCCACGTCAAATTTCGTTACTTCGAAAAATTATCTTGTGTCAGTCAACTAAAGTCAAAAGTCAGTTTGACAAAGTCCTACATGTAGGACGTTGAGCCTCACGAGGATATAACTCGCACGCGCCCCTCTTCCCAACACCGCGTCAGCACCAATTCCTTAACTAAAACTTATTACCAACAATATTTTTAAACTTATTACCAACAATATTTCTTTAACACCGTCAAAAGAAATATCCCCCGAGTTGAATGACCCCATAACAATAACCCTCCAACTATTCCTTCAAACCTGCCCTTAAATTGAGGGGGGGGGGACTATTAGAAAAACTTTTAATACTGTTTTGTAGCAATTTTTCGGAACTGCCTTAAGCAATCATGGAAGTTAATATGTTCGTGTAAATTTTGTTGGATTTATGTTTTTATTGCTAAAAGCTTTTGTTTACTTGACAAGTAATTCATGTCCATGTATAAATAAATAAATAAATATCCATCCATACTAAAATATTATATGTGGTTACAGAATTAACAACAAGTTTTTAGAGTTGTTGGTAATTCTGTAGTTCTGCCTACCCCACTCTGGGAATTAAGGCGTGAGTGTATGCATGTATGTAAAATATCATTAAATGTCACTTTTTGTCAGATGCAAATGTCACAATCACAGATAAGGACAAAGCATGGCATAAACTATACCAAGCTTATTCCACGTTTATAAGTAACAGTCCGTAAAACAAATACCTCAAGTCTATGAACGTACCTTAACAATACCTAGGTATACATACATACATACATACATAAACTCACGCCTTTATTCAAAGAGTGGGGTAGGCAGAGCTACAGAATTACCAACAACTCTAAAAACAAATACCTCAAGTCTAAAAACGGACAAGTGTGAGCTAAGGGTTCTGTTTTTATGTGGTTTGCACGTTTATTTTATCTTCAAAAAAAAAGATCCCAAATTCGTGCATGTCAATGTCTTTTGTATGAAACAATCTACCAGAAAAAATAACATACAATGAACCATACCAAAAAGTCATCTAGAAAGGGATGTAGATGATAACTGACTTACATAGCAATAAACGCTTGACAATCAATGTTTTTTTTATGGCATAGAGAAGACAAACGAGCACACCTGATGATAACAGGAAACTCTGACCCATAGACATTCGTATTCACATGCAATGCAATCCTAAGACTCCAAATGCGTTGCCAACCCTGAGGACTAAGATGGAATGCCTCTACTACCAGTCATTTCACCGGCTGTCTTATCCCCAAACCGGAACACAACAATGCGGAGACTGCTGTTTGGCGGTAGGTTAATGGGTAAGATGGTGGTAGCGATCCGGACGGACCCTGCACAAGGTCCTGCCACCCGTAAAACTTAACTTAACTTCATATACCTATATCAAATGGTACAACAAGCTCACGCGTTTATTATCAGAGTGGGGTAGGCAGAGCCACAGAATTATCAACCACTCCAAAAACCTGTTGACAACTCTGTAACCACATTTTACCAATGTAGGTATTAGTCAAATGGCACAAAATCAAAAGATAACACTCTAATAAACGAACAATTGCTAAAGTGTCCTTAAAATGTGCTTTCGCCTTATCTGTCATTGTGACATTTCCAATTGACAGAAAGTAACAACGCATACTTCAACTAAAATAGTTTTAAAGTTCGTTTATGAATAAAGAAGGTATTTTTATTGTTATTTTTATCTATTTCGTATTTTTTGTTAAAAGGTTTTCCAAACAACGTTTTAACCCAAGTGACATACAAACAGACTATAATGGTTATATTCAACTTCACCTACGGAACCCTAAGAATGCATCCGGCCTTACAAGGCCAGCGCTATTTCAAGGAGCACGTCCGTCTAGTTCAGGAATTCGAAATTAATTGGTTCCTGCGAACGATGGTATCAACTCCTATTGTTATTTCAGGGTAATTAAAACAACTGAAGTATAACTTACTTGTTTGCATTGTTTATACATACATAGGTACATTAAATCACGCCTGTTTCTCACAGGGGTAGGCAGAGACCACTTTTTTCCACTTGCTACGATCTTGACAAATTTCTTTCGCTTCTTCCACATTCATACATCGAGTCACGCACGCACGTCGGTTTCGGGTAAGTACTTAAGATTCGGCCCTTTTCCAGTATTTCTCCGATTTGACTCCAAAAAGTACGCCTAGGGCGGCCCCTTCCGACCCGTCCACTCACTTTCGATCTGTAGGTATATATGCATGTGTATCCATTGCATATAATAAAAAAGTTTTGTCAATATAAAACCAATATTGAATTAACAAACTTAAAGATTTTTCTCTCTAATCCTCTCACTTATAAACGCGTAATAAGCTTAGATCAGTTTATGCCATGCTTTGTCACTTTTTGTCAGATGCAAATGTCACAATCACAGATAAGGACAAAGCATGGCATAAACTATACCAAGCTTATTCCACGTTTATAAGTAACAGTCCGTAAAACAAATACCTCAAGTCTATGAACGTACCTTAACAATACCTAGGTATACATACATACATACATACATAAACTCACGCCTTTATTCAAAGAGTGGGGTAGGCAGAGCTACAGAATTACCAACAACTCTAAAAACAAATACCTCAAGTCTATGAACGTACCTTAACAATAACTAGGTATACATACATACATACATACATACATACATACATAAACTCACGCCTTTATTCCCAGAGTGGGGTAGGCAGAGCTACAGAATTTCCAACAACTCTAAAAACAAATACCTCAAGTCTATGAACGTACCTTAACAATAACTAGGTATACATACATACATACATACATACATACATACATAAACTCACGCCTTTATTCCCAGAGTGGGGTAGGCAGAGCTACAGAATTACCAACAACTCTAAAAACTTGTTGATAATTCTGTAACCACAGTTTGCACACTTAGGCTAAGATGTTTACCAGTGTATTAGTGACAGGTTGCAAGCCCATCGCCTAACAGTACTATACGCCTTTATTCCCTTAGCCGTCTCTTACGACATCCACGGGAAGATATGGAGTATACTAGGTATACTTAGGTAAGTATTTCTCCCTCTCTTTCTCTTGCCTATAAACACACAATACCACTATACAGGGTGGAAAGATAAGTCGGGCCCTGGAGGGAAACTACCTTAAATCCTTAAGTTGGCTCATTTTACTTAAAGGAGACATTCCTTTATTTTTTAAAAGAAACAAAACTGCTTTAAAAGATTTCCTTAAATAATCTTGTCTCTCCCGGGAATCGAACCAGGTAAAAATTTAAAAAGTAAACACTCGATATGATTAATGTTAAATTTCACGTTTTTTTATTTCTAATACTAAGTGTTACTTAGAGACATTTAATCCCGAACAATAATCCTATCGATTAGAAGAATAAAATAGCTACTTTTATTTTTTTACATTTTTAGCTAGTTCGATTCCCGGTTGAGGCAAGAAAATTTAACAAAATCTTTGAATGCAGTTTTGTTTCTTTTTAAAAATAAAGGAATGTCTCCTTTAAGTAAAATGAGCCAACTTAAGGATTTAAGGTAGTTTCCCTTCAGGGCCCGACTTATCTTTCCACCCTGTATATGCAATTCCACGCTCTCGCTAATTTATATCTACCTACTTTACTATTATAGAGGGGATAAAGTTTTGAGTTATCCGATAAAACACCAAAAATTCATCGTTCCGTCCTTATCGAGTCCATTTTCTTTGTCATTTGGTAGACGAGCATTGAATACGCTAAGAAACTTCTGCGTTGAAAATCAAAATGGCGTATCTTTAATTTATTAGCCGTTAACATAATCGACTCTCTTCTAGTAATAATAAAGTTGCCAATGCCAAACTGTTCTAGGTGAGTTGTGTCCTTTTGAAATTCACAGCTTTAAATGTGTGATAGATTTGGAGATATTACCAACGTTTACTTCTCACGATCGATATGAAAACTTGATAGGCGATTTTAGGTATTATATCTTCTGTAATAAGAAAAAACTGTATTTAACTTGATCGTTATCTATTATTTACATTGATAAAAATTTGGAGTACTTATATTTACGATAAATTGTAAAAATTTGGAGTATATTTACGATTGATTGGAAAATATATACTTAAAGTACTTATCAAAAAAAGCGAAAGAGTTTATTAAGACTCACAATATAAATATAGAAAATGACAGTGTCTCCTCTTGGGAAGCGCTGGTAGATTCTTGACGTGTAAAAGTGCCCGTGCGGCAAATAAACTAGTCATATTCCCCAATTTGAAAAATATTAAAATCCGCAACGTTCCTAGGAGTGAAAGAGACGGAGTTATATACCTGCTATAGCTCTATCTCTCTCTGACTTGATCTTGGTTTGAGCAGTATCTAATATGCTTCAGTACAATTAAACCTGCCACAATACCTAATGACGTCGACAAAAAAGAAACTGGGCGATTCGACATAGACAAAAAACGTGATCAAAGAGTATAGAATATTAGTTCCATGTTTATGCCTAAGAGGTTGATGACTATGCGAGTCAGTATATTTTTATTGGCACTAAGTAAAATGACAATTAGTAAATCTAAATACAATAATTAGACAGTTGAATACGAATTTTCTTTTACTTATTCAACTTTAGATAGTAAAACACTAAAGCAGCATAGTAAAACTTCTCCGTAAAGTTGTGATTTGTTTGTTTATATGTCGTAACGTGTTATGGTATTATATAGTTATTTTTTTAAAATATTTATTTATACAGATCTATTTCTTTCTTTCTTACCCAATCGAAAATATTCAATTTTCTTTCTTTCTTATACTTATGCCTTTTTCATTTCACATTTTAAAACAATATCATACAATGACCATCTGTAGCTAGTTGTTACTCTTTGAGACAGATTTAAAAGTACCATATTAAATCGGACGATGTGTTGCGAATGAGGTGACTCAGCGGTTCGAAGGTTCCGTTCGAGTTGAGGACAAACACACAGATCTCGTTAACGTAGGGTTGTTTTTTCGTGAAATGAAATGACAATTCGGTGTAAAATGCAAAGGTAACAAGTTTTCACATCACTAGTATTCATAGGTTGTGTCATGTGGATGAGGACCACACAGTTGGGCACGCTAACTCACGTAGTTCAATTTTATTTTCTATAAAACTTTCGCCATCATTGTTTGTATGGTAACTTACGTTTAAAAACGACTAATTGGGTTCAGCATTTTGGTCTTCCTATGTGCAAACACCAAAATGTCACCTGTCACCTGTGATGTGATAGTCAAGGTGCTAAAATAGGGGGCAACGTGCTTTTTAATTCGTTGGATACTCCGCGAACCCTAGTTGTTCCGTCAAACAATATGCATAGTTTATTTTTTTGCGTGTATTTTTAATTTAGTCGCAGGTTTCATCGACGAAGGACGTGGGCTAAATGTACCTAAACTCCACCCCCCCCCACTTCTCAAAGCCCCTGTCCAAGGGTATTATTTTTATTAGCCAAAAAACCCAAGTAATTTTCTAAGAATTTACCTTTTATCGTGCTCCTCAGAGCTAGCGATCGCAGTTTTGATATAACAAAATGTTCAGTGGTCTTTTTCTCTTTTAGCCGTTTTTTAGCTTATTTATTTATTGGTGGGAAATCCAACAGTTACCAATATAACATATGAAGCAAGAAAAGGAAGCACAAAACCAATTACAGGATTTCACATTGTAGCGACAGATCAAACTTAAAGTTTAGTACAAACTTCAAAGGTACACGCACTTACACAAAAACACTAGCGCAATTAAAGGGTAAAATTAAAACTACTGCTACACACCAGCCAAAGGCAGATCGCCGCAAGGTTCTCATACTAGGTTAGGATGGTTAGGTTCTTATAGGTTATGTTGTATAGATGTTGTATGTGGCGTGGTTGCCGGGCAAGAATAGTGCCACTCCGTGTCCTCCCGTGGATGTCGTAAGAGACGACTAAGGGAATAAAGGCTGTGTAGTACTGTTAGGCGATGGGCTTGCAACCTGTCACTAATACACTGGTAAACATCTTAGCCTAATTGTGCAAAATGTGATTACAGAATTATTAACAAGTTTTTAGAGTTGTTAGTAATTCTGTAGCTCTGCCTACCCCACTCTGGGAATAAAGGCGTGAGCTTATGTATGTATGTATGTATGTATGTTGTATAGATGGTACGGAACCCTTCGTGCGCTAGTCCGTCTCGCACGCGACGGTTTTTTAATTTACCATGGTTCTTCAGCGGATGAATTCCTCGGAATGTTGTCTGTTAATGGTAGTTAGTTGTGCCACATTAGTGCTGTAGTGTTTGGTAGAAGTACCGTTTGAGAGCCGATAGCATTCGATCCCCTTATCAGCATCGATCACGCTTCACGGCTTGTAACGGGACTATCTGCGAGCGATAGTCATTATCTTAAAACTAAATAAAGGATGGTGACAAAATCAAATTATTAAAATTGAATAGCTGATGTATAAAGGAATATTTTAACGGTTTTTTAAGTGATAACTCTTTGAATATACATACATAAGTATTATGTACCAACATTTTGATGTCAGGACCACTAGAAGGTACAGAATAGCACTCATCAAACACCCCTTTCAAGATTAATTCATGGGTATGATGACGACAAGCTAACCACAGCCAATTTCGTTCAATTTTATTCTCAATTCTAACACATGCTCCTTGAATAAACCCTGTGTTAGATGCTGTAGTATCAAAACAAATACCAATGATATGGCAACGCAGATCAAATCGGTCCACCTCTTGAACCACAACTTTAGCCATTTCCTCACCGGTGCCTTTCGATGCAACTGGCACACCAAGTAAATGCTCAAATTTTTTACCAGTTACAAGAACAGCAACTCTGTCTTCCAGAGTCTTACTGGAAGAAACCGATGGCAGCAATTTACTGTCCCAATGTAAAACTAATGGTGGAGGAGTTTCAAATAAGGATTTTTCAATTTCTTTAGCCATTTGGCTTCTGTTGGCAACCCGAGCTCGGTAAACGGTAGACGGCGATATAGAAATATCTGAGACATCATGACCAAGGCTTTTAGCAGTCGCAACAAAGGAAGTACTTGCTTGTCGATTGGAAAGTTGTTCCCGATCCCATGTAGCTGTAAGTGTCTTATCAAGGGGCCTTAATTTACTGATAATAAGGCGTGGTATTTTTGCTGGTGCTTGCCCGTCACTGAATTCGTCATGTTCGTCACTTGATGACGATGATGAAGTAGAATTTGGTTCCAACTCCGCTACCGATGCTACCATGTTGTGTTCTGCGATCTCTTTATAGTGTTTTATCTTAAAAGCATCATAATTTTTTTGTTTCGTTATCTTTTTTGTAATTTTTGACGAAAACTTTTTGTCTATACCACTCATTGACGAACTCATGCGATCCTCTCTCTGTAATATCAGAAATTCTTTATCGTGTTGTAATACACCGCTCATTTGTCATTACATGTCATTTTGGCTGGCAATATCAAATAATTTATCAAGACCACTTATCCACTTTTGTCGTTTTATATTTGCCGCGTCCGTGTTTCTGGATTTGTCTTTCCCCAAGCTCTCTCTGTCTTAACAGGGATATTAGCTTTCTTCCATACCTCTTGTAGTTTTATACTTGTCAACTTAGCAGCATCAGAAAGTGTTTCTTTTATTTCTTTGTGGTGATATATAAAAACTAACAATACTTGTTCTTTGGAAGGGAGCCTAGCTCCTAAAAAGTCTTCACATGGCATCTTATTAAGTAACCAAATCCCCCGTCTTATACTCATTTTATAGTTTAAATATGTTGAACTTGTTCACTGCAACACACTTGAAGCACTTACTACCCTCCACTGCAAAAAAATGACACTTGAAGAACTTACCCTCCACTGTAAAGATGTTAGTTGTATGAGAAAACTTTAATGGTGTTGTGCAACCTCTAAATATTGATTAATTTTCCTGATTTTTGACATATAAACCTTGAGCATGAGTGGGATTAAGAAATAAAGCAAAGTGATATGAAAATAAAAAAAAAAAAAAAAATGAAACACCCTAGTGTATATGCAACGAAATAATCTGTTATTTGACTCGAAAAAGTACGCCTAGGGCGGACCCTTCCGACCCGTCCACTCAATTTCGATCTGTATATTATTATCTCTTTCGTCGATCTTCTTTTATCCATCCTTTCCAAATGACCGAACCATCGAAGCATGCCCTTTTCAATCTTAGTCACTACATCTTTTACCACATGACGTGCGTGCATGACTCGATGTATGAATGTGGAAGAAGCGAAAGAAATTTGTCAAGATCGTAGCAAATGGAAAGAAGTGGTCTTTGCCTACCCCTTTGGGCAACAGGCGTGATTTAATGTATGTTTGTATGTATGTATGTATTCTGTGAATATTTCAAGTGTCAAAAAACGGCACAAAAATGACGTCTGCTGTATGGGAGCCCCGTTTAAATATTTATTTTGTACTGTTTTAATACTTGTTGTTATAGCGGCAACAATTCTGTGAAAATTTCAATTGTCTAGCTATCACGGTTCATGAGATACGGACGAACGGACAGTCGAGTCTTAGTAATAGGCTCCCGTTTCTATCCTTTTAGTACGGAATCCTAAAAACACACTTAAAATACTAAATTGCTTATTTTTCAGTATAATAGCCGGATTCTTTTACTTTTTAAAATTAGTACGAAAAGAACCATTGCTAATAATTGCAAAAAATCGCTTGAATAACAATCGATCTATCGAATGAATCGATCGATGGCAGCATGAGAACGGTGACATCACCCGATTAGTCCCGCGATTCAACTCCGACAGCGATCGCTGCAATTTAACTAGAGATAGAGGTATAGGTAGGAAGGAGTAGCCAAATATCAAGCGTACTACCTTTTTCTTCTGTGTAGAACACAACTTGTAGCCAATGTTATAGATAAACCGCACATCACTGCAAACATACGCACACTAACGCAGTGACACACACTGACACACCTAAAAAGTGGTACACTTTTGAAATTCAATCGAAAGCGGTTATACACCGTGTTTTTTTTGATTTACGATAACTTTAAAGGAACGTTCTTTAGGTCAAATAAAGTTAATTTCCCAAAGACAGACAATTGATAACTCTTACGGTTTTAAAGATATTTAATTTTTAAATTTAATCAGTTAATCACGTTAAACTAATGTAAAAGGCTCTTAATTGTTAACAACAATTTTCTTTTAATTCTTATGAGCAAAGAGTTTCTTAATAAGAGCAGGTAGAACAAAATACAAGCATTGAAAGCTTTCAAACAAAATCTAGTATTAAGTTGTAATTCAAGTGTCAATTATAGGAGACCACACAGATCCCCAGATATACAGGTACATTTCTTTCGGCTCGCGTTATCGGTGTAGTGCATCTTCCAGATGTACGTTATTACTTAGGACTAATTCCATGGTCACGCCAACATTGACGTATTTGACACTGACTATTAGTTAACTCTAAAGGCCCTTTTAGAATGACCAAAGATATAACATTTAATTACTATGTTCTAAACAGAAAAAAAATGTTTTGCAATATTTAAAAATTAAACCTACCACTTACTTTCTATGGATATACCTAGTAATATGACGAAGTTATCGTAAATAAAAAAAAACACGGTGTACCTACATAGACGACTCTTTTTAACCCCCAACGCAAAAACGACGGGGTGGTAAAAGTTTGTCGTTTCTGTGTGTCTGTGTGTGTGTCTGTCTGTGGCATCGTAGCTCCCGAATGGATGAACCGATTTAGTTTTGTTTTTTGTTTGAAAGGTGAATTGGTTAGGATTGTACTTAGGCATGTTTTATCAAAATAGGTTCTGCCGTTTTTGAGATATTGAGTTATAAAGTTTAAAAAGCGTGTTTTTTTTTTGTTATTGGTAGTTTAAAAAACCCCCGACTCTAAACAGTCGGTATAAAAACGTCTAAAAAGTAAAAAATTATAAGTTTTGGCCCTATAAGTTTAATTATAGTACGTATTAATGTTTTGATTCAAGCGTCGAAAAGTCGGGGGACCGCTAAGTAAATGAAATAATATAAAATACCCCAGCTACTTAGCGGTCCCCGACGTGACGGGACTACTTAAACTCGCCGCTTGGACATTCACTCGTCTGTCCGTCCGACCGTCGTTGTTCAGAGAATCACAACCCAGTGTCATTAGCAACCGGCATTAGAGCGGTAAGCGATGATCTATGACCGAGATATCATCGCGATCGACTCACGCGCACCATTATCGATAGCTTTTATATGCGTAAAGATGCGTAACGATAGTATTATAGATGATCTATCTGGCTTTTATGTTATTAAGATTTTCTTTAGGATAAAATAATGTCAAACGATTTTTAGGGTTCCGTACAAAAAATGAAAAAATGGAACCCTTAGAGGATCACTCGTGTGTGTCTGTCTGTCCATCCGCCTGTCACACTCCCAAATCTACTGGACCAAATCCAGTGAAATTTGGTAGGATGGTGTAATCCTATGACCTTTTTTTTTTTTATTAGCCTATTTGGGTGTCCCACTGCTGGGAAAAGGCCTCCCCTCTTTTCCGCCATTCATCCCGATTGAGTGCATGCTCCCGCCATTTGCTTTGAAACGCGTCTAAGTCGTCCCGCCATCTCCTTTTTGGTCTGCCTCTGCTCCGGTGGCCATCTTGTGGGGTCCATTCGGTGGCAACCTTGGCCCATCGTTCTGGATGCATTCGGTAGACGTGTCCAGCCCAGTCCCACTTAAGCTTAGCGGTCTTGGCACCCACATCCGCAATTCCAGTTTTGGAGCGCAGCTCGGTGTTTTTGACCTAACACATTTTTTTTTTGAATAAGTTTCCGTTTCGTGGGATATATTGGATTAAAAAAAAATGCAAATCTTACTGAGTAACGATTTGATTGTTTGTTTGTGTGAATTGAACAGGCTCCAAAACGATTGGACCGATTAGAAAAATTCTTTCACCATTTTGAATCCTGCATTATCGCTGATGAACAGGGAGCGAAAGTTTGATACCGGTGACGTCATTATGACATTGTGTTTTTATAAAATATACACAACATATTAAAATAGTGACATAGATGAGAAGAGAAGAGATTATGATACGTCTATCTTTTAATAATACTTAACTTACTTTCTCGGTAAGATCGTGTTCATCCTTCTCATCTAAGTACTGAAGAAGTTTTCTATTCAATATGTTGGCATCTCCATTGCAATGTCTCGCAATAAATTTGTAACCGAATGCCTTTTATCCGTCCTTAATGACAATATTCTTAAATTCACGAAAAAAAAATACTATTTAAACTGATATACATTATTATTGTCTCCTTAATATTTCCGACTTATATGACAATAAAATGAAAAAATGAAAAATAATTTATTTGGCACATAAAAAAAAACAGTTTGCAATCATAAAAAAAGTCTTAACCTAAATACATTTTTTTCTTTAAGGCCAAAATGGTCTCCGCTCAGCTTTATGCCTCTGAACGTGATAAACACATTCAGAGACGCTGGTTTTCAGTGAGACCAGGGCGAGAATGGCGATCGAAGGTGTCAGAAATAAAAAAAATAAAAATTAAATAGCTACAATAATATCAATATCATTTTGAGATCATACAGAGATTTATTGTGTATACATACATACACAATAAAAAGAAACATATCTTATACTAACTTATCTCTACACGTGTGTGTGTATGTTTGTGTGCGTGTGTGTGTGTGTGTGTGTTTGTGTAAAGACAGTAAGGTGTCACTTTTTATAAATACTGGGCGTCTCAAGTGTCAATAAAATATCCGTAAACTAAAGAGGCCAATATTTTGTTAGTGATTATCTATAATGTAGATAAAAACAGTCTGTATGAAGCTTGACGTCATACGGCTGTCACCGGCACCAAAGTGTCGCTCCCTGCTGATGAACATAGGCTTGTTTTATTTCCCTGAGCGGACGGAGTCGCGGGCAACAGCTAGCTTCTACACATACATACATACATACATACATACATAAACTCACGCCTTTATTGCCAGAGCGGGGTAGGCAGAGCTACAGAATTACCAACAACTCTAAAAACTTGTTGATAATTCTGTAACCACACTTTGCACACTTAGGCTAAGATGTTTACCAGTGTATTAGTGACAGGTTGCAAGCCCATCGCCTAACAGTACTATACGCCTTTATTCCCTTAGCCGTCTCTTACGACATCCACGGGAAGATATGGAGTGGCACTATTCTAACCCGGCAACCACACGGCCAAAGCCTATATATATTTTAGCTTCTATATATATTGAATTTAACGTAGCAACATAAACCACGACACCATATCGCCTATGGCAGATTAAGTTTATCCAACGAGATTGTATTTGCAAGCGGAATAAACCATTTCATTACGTCCAGTCAACATATGAGGCTCTGCCATTAGTCAGGCTGCCTACGCGCAGCCCACGCAGCTCTAATGATAGTAATGAGGGATACCATGTGGCTCTCATCGGAGGGACAGTCCGTTTCATAGACAGTTCTTTGAAAAGGACGCAGTTTGACCTTCGTTTAGGATAAGGGATTCGTCTGATTGCTTTTTGAAGTGATTGAAGTACTAGAAGTGTGAGATTGTGAACTGTTACAGGGTTTTATATACACTGAAAAAACAAATGGGTTCATTTTACTAAGTTTTATGGTTAAAATAGAACCTACACGTGAGTTTGGTTGAGTGAACCACTAAAAAGGTTGAAGCAACTTTCTCAATGTGTTGTTTTTACTAAGGTCAGGTGCTAACTCAACCAAACTTAAATACCTAGGTAGGTCCTAAAATTTAGTAAAATCAACCCATTCGGTTTTTCAGTGTAACTTGCAATCTATGTACAGATGTAGTGAATAATCCTTTCCCATAGTTTTTTGTCGGGTTTGTTCGTATTTATATAGCTTTCTCAATTAGCTTCAGTACATCAATATGCCAACTGAGAAAGCAAGATAAATACGAAGTTATCTGACCAAAAACGATGGGAAAGGATTATTCACTACATCTGTATGTATGTATATGTAATCCCGGTTTCCAATGAAGCTGAGAATTTACATACGCCGTTAGTTCTGATGACAATACAATATAGTACCATTGAGCTGATCTGATGATGGAGACTCAGCTGGCCATGGGAACTCCTAAATTACACATGATAAGCCCCTCGTGTTAGGGCTTGTTAGCTGTGCGAAAAAAAATACAGTCGGCAACAAAAGTTTGTATCAAAAATGAAATTTTTGACAGAAATTTTTTAAAGTTTTATGTTTGAAGCAAAGCTTAAATTGTTGTATAGTTTGGTAAGTTTCACTGCCTCTTTTTTTTCAGTTTCTGTCTACAAATAGTTCTTGCTGTTTGGCGGAGCGTTATTAATTAGGTACTTGGTTATTTAAGTATTAAACTATGTATTTATGTTGTTGATTTATAATTATGTACTTACAGTATTTTTTTTATACATAAATGAGTAAATACCTAACAATGATACATATACCAATAAAAATAACAAAAAAATAAATTTTCTTTTTTGCTCGATTTATGACTTTTATGAACCAAAAGATAATTACGAACAAAAAACTATCGTTTCAAATTGTAATAGTATGATGGAAAAAATGCAATGCAAAATGAACAACATCAGTTTCTTAAAATGGTCTGTTTGATTAGAATAAAAAAAGTAGATCTAAAATTGCACTATAATGATTATCTCAGTAAGTACCAAAAATTTAATAATTTCTGATTGGCGCATAAGTCAGCTGGTAGAAATTGAAACCGTTAAGTCTGCCAATTGTGCCCGCTTTGTAATAAATAAACAAAAATTTCTACAGATTTATAAAAACTTGAAAAAATCAAACGCATGGTTTTCCTATTCACAACTTTTATAGACTTTACAGGCCTCATGAGTACAAACAAATATAGTGCCGATAATGACCACTCTTAACTCAGTGCAATAAGGTCGTTATTCCCGTAAATAACCCGTGTTGTAACGTGTTTGGGCTTTTACAAAAAGGTGCTAGTTTGACGGCTCAATTGGAACCCAATTTGGAGTGAGCTTTAAAGCGACAACTTGTTTACGAGCTTTAACAAGCTTTCGGGAACTAGGTTGTCAGTTTGTTCTTGGAATTTTAGAACATTACTGTAAAAAAATGTTTTTAACATTTAACTAGTTCCCTACAAATTATTTTAGGAAACGAATCACACGTTCAGTTTTCGTTAACGTACTTGCTAGCGAGTCGAATGCTCTGTCCCTTGCAGACCTCGCGTGTTCTTATAGAGTGCGAGGGACAGAGCATTCGACTCGAGTACGGTACCTAGTTACTCATGGTGAGGTTACAGCTATTCCCAAAGGCCAAAGCTAAAAAATCAACCTTAAGAACAACGTCTCGTCTCAAGTATTCATGTTTTTAGGGTTATGTACCAAAATGGTAAAAAAAAAATATTTTTTTTCAAAGCTATTTTTTTTATAATTTTCCATGGCGTACTTTTTGATTTATGGAGATAACTACTTAGGTATTTTCTGGTATTTTACATCCGACCCTTTTCCAGTATTTCTCCGATTTGATTCGAAAAAGTACGCCCAGGGCGACCCCTTCCGACCCCCCTCCCACTCACTTTCGCTCTGTCGAGTGTGATATTGAAAATAAATATACGTTCTAATGCTAATATAATATTTAAGGTAAGTACACAGATGATGTAATTTCAATAATAATATGTCCAGCTAACGATGAGGAACCTACCCTCCTGTAACCGACACCGTATGGTGTGGCCATACCCTAATAATACAGTGATCATATTCTGGGTAGTGATTCTCTGAACAACGACGGTCGGACGGACGAACGAGTGAATGTCCAAGCGGCGAGTTTAAGTAGTCCCGTCAGTGCCAACAAAACATATTTTAGCGCATGCATTTTCATTATAGCAGCATGGTTTCTGCCGATGGATTGAACGTATAAGGCTGCTTAATTGTGAATGCACGCGCTAAAATATGTTTTGTTCGCTCTGACGGGAGTACTTAAACTCGACGCTGCGATTTCGTCGGTCGTCGTTCGTTTTTGAGAGAATAACACCCCTGTAATTTCTTCACAGCCGTTTTATTAGTTACTAGTGACCCGCCCTCGCTTTGCTTCGGTTTATATGAGTTACGGGACATGAACCAGAATATCCCACTATTATAAATGCGGAAGTTTGTGTGTGTCTGTAAGTTTGTTAC
Organism: Acleris laterana; assembly: GCA_963966035.1. Lineage (NCBI taxonomy): Eukaryota > Metazoa > Arthropoda > Insecta > Lepidoptera > Tortricidae > Acleris > Acleris laterana. Next base: position 11,938,193 of record OZ014462.1, on the reverse strand, counting down.
TCCCTCACGTTGCAACGGATGGATGGATTTGGATGAGATTTGGAATAGAGATAGCTTATACCCAGGATAACCACGAAAGTTAGTTTTTATGCCGATTTTATTTTAAAGTTCTCGAGGAAATAACGGTAATTGAAATGCGGATGAAGTTGCAAGCAGAAGCTAGTAAATAAATAAGTGAATATCAGGTATAATGTCACACAGACTGACCTAGTCCCAAACTAAGTTCTAGGCTTGTACTATAAATACAAAAAAATACATACTTACATAAATACATAGAAAACATCCAAGACGCAGGAACAAATATTCGCTCACCACATCACAGAAATACCTGCGTTTACCGACTAAACGTGTCGTCCAATTTATAAGTGCTTGAATTCATTAAAAAAAACATCTCAACTAACCTACGAGTATAACATGATTGTTCATTATGAATTCCTTAAACGATTGTAGCGGGTGCGTATCATAATAAATAAATTTCAAAATACATATTGGGTTATAATACATATTGGTCATAATATATAATGATTTTATTTCTGAATCCGTATATACTTCAGGATTTTTTTAAAACCCATCGTATAGAACCCATTAAGTTAGGTTAGGTTTGTTTTATAACAATCCTGAAAAGTTTACGGTTTGAGAAATAACGCCATTAGGTACCTATATCTTATGACCATTATGTACACCTATTTTCAACTTTATATATTATTATTTGATACGTACCCGTTGGTAGCTTTATTCATATCAATAAACTAATTTAATTATATCAACGCTGTACTAAAGTTCTACAACATGACGTCTCCGCGAATACCCCCGTAAAGGTCAACGCCCCCGGGGTAAACACAACCTTCCCCCGCGTCCTATTCTTGATCCTTAGATCCCTAATTGATTTATAATGATAATTCCCTTCGATGACAATCTATGAAATAACATTAATTTTGAACTATTACATGTAGTTAGTATAAACGTGGCTATAAAACTTTAACAGGGTAGTTTTTCTCTGAACAACGACGGTAACAAACTTACAGACACACACAAACTTCCGCATTTATAATAGATGGGATATTCTGGTTCAGTCGCGTAACTCATATAAACCGAAGCAAAGCGAGGGCGGGTCACTAGTAACTAATATAAAGGGTGTGAAGAAATTACAGAGGTGATATTCTCTCAAAAACAACGGACGGTCGGACGACCGAGCGAAATTGCAGTGGCGAGTTTAAGTAGTCCCGTCGGAGCGAACAAAACAGATTTTAGCGCGTGCATTCACAATTAAGCAGCTTTATACGTTCAATCCACCGGCAGAAACCATGCTGCTAAATTGAAAATGCACGCGCTAAAATGTGTTTTGTTCGATCTGACGGGACTACTTAAACTCGTCGCTTGGACATCACTCGTCCGTCCGTTCGACCGTTGTTGTTGAGAGAATCACTACCCAGGTGACTCGCTTGCTCCCTTCTCACATAAAAAAAAACGAATGTAACCGTGTCGTCCATGTAATACGAAGCATATATCTTTCCAATACATAAGTTACTCTAAAAACATTTTGTTTTGGGATACCTAGTCTTTCTGACTGCACTTTTTTGTGCAATGTCGTTATCTGCTCATCAAGAGTTCCGACCGTTGGGTCTACGTAGTAAAGCGGAGATCCAGTCGACACCTTCCAGATCCATCATCAGAGAGAGGGAGAGAGGGGAGAGAGGGGTTATTATGACATAGCTATGTCATTCTGTTTACGCTGAGAGAACACCCCCTGTGTTATGACATAACTATGCAGTTCACTTTACGGTGAGTGTAAGGGACAGAGCTATGGCAGTTATATAGCTCTGGGGGGTTATTATGACATGGCTTTGCAGTTCATTTTACGGTGAGCGTAAAGGACAGCGGTATAGCACTTGTGTAGCTCTGTCCTTTTCTCTCAGCGTAAACTGAACTGCAAAGTTATGTCATAATAACCCCCCTGTCCTTTTCTCTCAACGTAAACAGAATTGCATAACTATGTCATAATAACCATCCAGGGGGGTTATTATGACATAGTTATGCAATTCTGTTTACGCTGAGAGAAAGGGACAGAGCTTTATAACTGCCATAGCTCTGTCCCTTACACTCACCGTAAAATGAACTGCATAGTTATGTCATAATAACCCCTCAGGACGGAGCTATATAGTTTCTATAGCTCTGTCCTTTACGCTCGCCGTAAAATGAACTGCAAAGCTATGTCATAATAACCCCCCAGCTCTTAGATACCATAACATTGCATTGACATCAGGTTAACATACGTGGTTCAACCTTCAGTCCATTCCATTAACGGGAACTGGTTCAAAATTGAATTGCAAGATAAGCTTATAAACGTGGAATAAGCTTGGAATAGTTTGTGCCATACTTTGTCACTTTCTGTCAGATGCAAATGTCACAATTACAGACAAGGACAAAGCATGGCATAAACTATTCAAAGCTTATTCCACGTTTATAAGTAAGGGGGTGAGAGGTTTTTTTTTTGTTTTTTTTTTTATATAACCTGTTCTTCAATGCAATTTGAATCTATTTAAAAAGATAAAAAGATAAAAGATATTTATTCAGTAAGTAGGCCGCACGGGCACTTTTACACGTCAAGAATCTACCAGCGCTTCCCAAGAGGAGACCATTGCCGAGAAGAAACGCCGCAAGAAACTCAGCAGTCAGTCGTTTTTTAACCATATTTAATATTACATGGTAGGTACTACTTAGTCTAGCATTATATAAAGCTATAAATATTAAATTAAATATAATATCAAATAGCATGCGTAGTTCAGCAGGAAAACATATCAAAAATATTACGAGAGAGATAAAGGGAGAAAAGGAAAAAAAAAACACAGGACAACCAAATAAAAGTTTGATATGTTTTCCTACTTCAACGGTGTCCCCTAGACAAACCACTTTGCAATTTTACAAATTATTAATGACTAAGTTACGGATTTAGGCCAAGCATTTTTATCTGTTAAATTCAAATTCAAATTCAAAATTATTTATTTCAGAAAATTCATTTTCCATAACTATTGCACAAACATTAAAAATTAAAATCAAAATTAAAGTTAAAAATAGAAACATAAATAAAATAAAATTAAAATTACACAAAGACTTTCACCTAAAAACTAAAACACAATTACCAGTAAGTCCGATTGCTGCCTACATGGCGCTGCATACAGTGAACCATGTAGGGGCAATCAAACCTACTCGCTATCATGTCCAGGATGCTGTTGCCGCTACCGCGCACTCTGCTCAACAGGGACGCGCACCGCTTGCGCAGAGTGGTGTAGAAGCAATCGATGCGCGCCTCCGCGAACATGCCTGACGCACTGCAGCGACGCGGCAGCCGCACCAGCACCCTGAACGCGTCATTATACTGTACGCGTAGGGCGCTAAACGATCTTCGAGTATAGTTGACCCAAAGGGAGCATGTATACAGGGAGGTGCAGAAGGCTCTGAAAAGAGTAACTTAAATAAAATAAATAGTCCTCGACCCTATAGTACGCTTTAGATATTAACGACATTTTTAAGTAATTTTTAAGTGCTGGAAAGGGTAATGTTAAAGCTTCGTCAGGTAATTTGTTATAGAAGTGAATGCATTGGCCAACAAATGATTTATATACTTTACGGACGCGGAATTTTCGGATAGCAATTTTATTTTTATTTCTTGTATTTAAATTATGATTTATCCTTCCAATTCACAAGCAACCCCCACTTTCGAAATAACCTTCCCTAACAGCCACCAGTGGGTGTATTCGGGAGCAGGTTCAATATGCGCGGTCCGTAGTGCCGGGAGTAAATATTGTGACCACGTGACCACGTGCGTGCGCGCGCCGGAGACCACTGCGAGCTAAGATATAAGGAGGGACAATCTGACACCAATTAACCTAGTCCCAAACTAAGCTCTAGGCTTGTACTATGGGTATAATGAAACCGCGATTAGTTTGGGATTGGAATAGCTGTCAATTCATATGCACTTTGACGTAAGTATATGGTAAAACTGTCACCTCTAATCCCTTTCTAAACGCGGCTACATAATACTAGACCATGATGTAAAGACTTATATAGAGAAATATATACTTAAATACATATAGAAAGCATCCATGACTCGGGAACAAATATTCGAGCTCATCACACAAATATCTGCCCTTACCGGGATTCGAACCCAGGACCACTAGCTTCGTAGGCAGGGTCACTACCCACTAAGCCAGCGCGTCGTCAACCCAACAGTCAGTCAGTCCAAGTTACTAGGAATTAGGAACCCTTCTAGTTTCACATGTCCGTCTGTCCGTATGTGACATTCACTTTTGCTTAGAAACTATCAAAGTTACAAAGCTGTTTTTTTTTACATGAAGATATTTATATACCGTGCACTAAAATTGATGTTTTTTTTATGGCATAGAGAAGACAAACGAGCACTCAGGCCACCTGATGGTAAGTGGAAACTGTGACCTATAGAAATTCGCATTCACAAGACTGCAATACAATCCTAAGACTGCAAATGCGTTGCCAACCCTGAGGGCTAAGGTGGAATGCCTCTATGCTAGTCATTTCACCGGCTGTCTTATCCCCAAACCGGAACACAACAATGCGAACACTGCTGTTTGACGGTAAGTTAATGGATAAGATGGTGGTAGCGATCCGCACGGACCCTGCACAAGGTCCTACCACCCGCAAAATCAAGTGATGGAACAAGTAATCTCTTAGCGTTTTTTTTACATTATTATATCAAGACAAGTAAGGTAGCTCTCAAACTTTTTTTTAGATAACTCTTTGTATTTGTTGTGACGGCTTCGGAACCCTGCACTGAGCATAATTTGACATGCTCTTGCCTGGTGTTTTAATAGTCAATAACTGGCAAAACGCAGAACATGCTGGCTCGGAGGGAATGGACGGTTTATGGACGTCGACTAATAAAGAGATGATGATGATGATGACAAAGACACTTTTTCACCTTATCGCATTATAATAAGGGCTAGAAGATAAATCTCTTTGTATTCGACGCACTAGGCAAATAAGAACTCAATTCTCGCACATTGCAGCCATGTAGTTTCTGAATGTATAATGCTGTCAATACAAGATTCTATTTTCATATGCCTAAGTAATGTAGCGGTTGGACCTTGTGCTGAGTCCGTCTGGGTCGTTACCACCATTTTATCCTTGAATTGACCACCGAGCAGCAATATTTGACGACGCGCTGGCCTAGTTGGTAGTGACCCTGCCTACGAAGCTAGCGGTCCTGCGTTCAAATCCCGGTAAGGGCAGATATTAGTGTGATAAGCGCGAATATTTGTTCCTGAGTTATGGATGTTTTCTATATATTTAAGTATATATTTCTCTATGTAAGTATTATATCGTTGTCTAGTACCCATAGTACAAGCCTAGAGCTTAGTTTGGGACTAGGTCAATTGGTGTGACATTGTCCCCTGATATTGATATTGATATATTGATATTGGTCTACATTATTCCTACCATCGCTGAAACAGAGTATGTCTTTACATATCTTCTCTACTAGTGTGCGTCCGCGGCGCAATCATAAAGTCGTCACGTCACGCGCACTCGGCGTTTCATTACGCTAAACTGTGCCGTCGCCATTATATAGGCCTTGTCTCGTGTGAATGCGCCTTTTATTTTTCAGTTGCGCTTTAAAACGGTTGAGTGTTTTTTAAAAATTGCATGTTACTTCTTGTACTATTGCAATTTACTGTAGTACTATTGGACTACGGGAGAAAACTCACATACCTAAACTGAAGCGAAGCGAGGGTGCTTCGCTAGTAATTGATAATTTTATGTGTGAAACGAAATTACATCATGTACTTAGTCGGTCCTTAAGTTCTGTCACAAAGGTTTAGGCAAATAAAACTAATTTTTGTTTATTTTTTTATTTTAAAATATATTAAATTTAAAAGCTTAATTAAAGTACATTTTTAGGAACTAATCATCATTCCACATAGTCGCCGCAATTTCCGATACGATCTTTTAACATTCACGGCCGGCACCGATTAAAACACGCACGAGTTTTCTCAAAATTTCACTTTTTGAAAACGCTTTAAAGATTAGTCTTTGTTAACCAGGAAAAATTTCTATTTAATATTATGAAGCTTCTCATCTCTGGGTATGTTCAGAGATCAGCATTATTATCTTAACGACACTTAAAAACCAGCTTATGAAGCACGAAAGTTGGTCTGTTTTCGTATTTCTGCAAATTGATGTGAAATCGTAAGGTCAATTGAATGAGACATGAAGATTGACCGGAGTATAAGCGGATCTTTAGTTGCTTGGAATACATTTGTATCAGTATTTAAAGATAAAAGTCTGGTCAATATGTCACGCAAATTTCGACTCAATACGAGAACTCTTATCAGTATCGTGGTCGTGCGTGTTTTGACCCATGCTTTCCTGCCCCGAATGGGAATGCTTAAAGCTCGTACACCAAATTATTGCAATAGTAACGAACTCAAATTTCGCTTTTTTTATTCTATATAAAATAAGGTTTTGATTGATGTAGGTAGGGTAGGGTGGGTACGATTGAACCACTTTCACTTTAACAGCGTATAGCGAAGAATCTATTAAAGTCACGGATTCAATAGTTTGGTCATATAAAGTATGGTAATCTGGCTTTTAAATAAAGTATATTTTGTAGCTCTATCTCAAATAACTACGCCGCTATTGCCGAAAGAAGAGGACCGGGTAAATTGGTTCAATTGACCCCATGCTAGGGACAATTGAAACGGTATGTGGGTTAATTGAAACACTTCAAATAACTTTGTCATTATTTGACATATTTAATAGGTGTAAACGGTTTTCTATACTACATGAGTATTTGATAAGATCATGATAAAATGGTAACGTAACTATAACTATTTCTATGATTATTACTGAAAGAAAGTTTTAGAGGTAGAGGTAGTTAATAAATATTTTTGTATTCATCGATAGCAGGTAGAAGTTGAACTAATAATTAACTTATCATATTATCAACATAGATATAATCTATTAATTAGCTATAATGGCATAATAATGCTTAAAAAAGGGAATATCATTTCTCATACAAACAAACATGTTTCAATCATAACCATGTTTCAATCATGACCAAAGTATGTATACCTACGTATACATTTATATACTTATGTAGGTAAACACTTAAATGTGAAAAAGCAAACTAATAAAACCCAAAGTATCAAAGATAAGAAATATTTTTAATGTAAAAAAGCACAAAAATCACAATATATACACCTTAGTTTGTAAGCTTTTTTTTCAGAATTATACACATAAAAATGTATACCTAAAAATATACATACACCTTATTTAGTAAGCTTTTTTTTTCAGGATTATACACATAAAAATGCATACCTAAATATATACATACACCTTAGTTTGTAAGCTTTTTTTTTCAGGTTTAAACACATTACCTATATACATTATACACCTTAGTTTGTAAGCTTTTATTCAGGTTTATATAAATTAAAAATTCATTACCTACTAAAAGTAACATTAGTACATAAAAAAATCATATCTCCTCCATTCTGGTTAAAGTCGGTTAAAAAGGGACGGTTGGAACACCGGGAGGATTGAAACGTTTCAAACGTCCACTGGCACATTGTTCCAATCGTACCCAACTCCTATTCTTCATTTCAAGGTTGATATTTTAGTCTTAAATACTACTTTAGCGATTACCAATATCAATAAATACAATCTCAAATAGGTATACCATACAATGAAATAAGAAAAAATACCAAAATACAAGAGGTAATTTAAGATAAACCGAAAATAAAAAGAACATAAATGCTTACTTTTGCGTGTGAAATCTTTCCGAAGCGTCCTGCACACGACCGCGTCCTTCGCTGCCCCGCGCGCCACTGTCCAAAGATTCGAAAATGGCCGATGTAGTAACGAACTTCGTGTCGCGCTGGTAGGTGTAACGGTTTCCGAGAAATTTGAGTTGTTTCAATCATGACCCGTTTCAATCGTACCCACCCTACCCTACTACAAGTTTATGAAACTCTATTATTTATTTTTAAAATTATAATAAACCTTTGTGACAGAACTTAAGCACCGACTAGATATAATCGAACGACAGAGACACCAAGATCGGTGGTGAAAACGAGGAAAGAAAAAAAACTATTGACTGTTGTTTTAATCAGTGACTACAGACTTATTTTTTTCCTTTTGAACCAAAATTAAAACTATTGTTGGAATTATCACTTGTATAAGGTTACAGGGTTATCAACAAGTTTTTAAAATTGTAGGTAATTCTGTAGCTCTGCCTATCCCACTCTGGGATTACAGGCGAGAAGGTATGTACATATAATATATGTTATGTTTTTTTTTATAAAATATCAAATGTAAGTTGTTTGAGTAGTTATTTATTTATATTCATGTAACAATAAAATAAATACCAATTGGTGTTTACCAAACTTAAACAACATTAACGTTCCTCTTTATTTATAGAAGAAAATCATTCCATCATTTTTGCTGACTGCGTGAATTAATTGAGTACGAATTGGGTCATTTCATATTAAATGTTTATAAACCAAACAACTGACTTCAAAAGTAAAAATTAAACTTATCGAAATTAATTTAGTGCAGTCAACTGAAGTCAACTTTTAGTTTATTTAGTCTTAACATACTGGGTAGTGATTCTCTCAACACCGACGGTCGGACGGACGGACGAGTGAATGTCCAAGCGGCGAGTTTAAGTAGTCCTGTCAGTGCGAACAAAACATATTTTAGCGCGTGCATTTTCAATTTAGCAGCATGGATCGAACGTATACCTAAGGCTGCTTAATTCAAAATGCACGCGCTAAAATGTGTTTTGTACGCTCTGACGGGACTACTTAAACTCGCCGCTGCGATTTCGCTCGTTCGTCCGCCCGTCCGTTGTTTTTGAGAGAATAACACCCTAGGAGCATGAAATACGTTCTTTTGGAGTTTTATATAAAATAAATATCAGTGTACAAATCTCACACCGAATTGACCGAGTCCCAAACTGAGACTACTTAATGAAGTGATATCGAGTCAGGTATCTTTAAGTTTTGACGCGATCTAATTTGTTATACGCGCAAATGTGGGGTAAAATCGGATGGTTTTTATTCGCACTACCAGATCAAAACGGTCGTAACTCAAAAATACAAATGTGTTAAATTCAACTTTAATACAACCACTGTGAATTTAAAACTAAACTAGCAAGGACTTTGAGTCGATACTGTTTGGTTCTAGCAGTGCGATATGCGTTAAGACGTAAATAAGTTACAACGGTTCCGAGGGTGACAACTGTACCTCTGCTATAATTATTATTGCACACTATCCAAAAGTACGGTCAGGAGCCGGTCGACCACCGACCTGAACGCTGTAGGATTAGCTAGCTGCAACGAACAAGCCAAAATTATCTTAAGTGGACGACCATGAATATCCCTGACTGTACCTATACGATATATTCTATTTCTATTTTGCGGGTGGTAGGACCTTGTGCAGGGCCCGTCCGGATCGCTACCACCATCTTATCCATTAACCTACCGCCAAACAGCAGTGTTCGCATTGTTGTGTTCCGGTTTGGGGATAAGACAGCCGGTGAAATGACTAGCATAGAGGCATTCCATCTTAGCCCTCAGGGTTGGCAACGCATTTGCAGTCTTAGGATTGCATCGCAGTCCTGTGAATGCGAATGTTATGGGTCACAGTTTCTACTTACCATCAGGTGGCCTGTGTGCTCGTTTGTCTTCTGTATGACATAAAAAAAAAACAGCTAAAAAACAACCTGAAATAAAATGTTTCGTCACGTTACCTCCAGTTTTAACGATTACACATTAGATAACCGAATGCCGTGCCGTGCCGTGTGGTGTCGGTAGAGTAGAATAGCACCACCCCATATCCTACCGTGGGTATCGTAGAAGGCGATTAAGGTATCTTTCAATTGGAAATATCTCCTCAAATTCCATACAAGGTGCTTGGAGATGTGCCTCAAAGAATCTCCTGCATCCCTTGCATCCCGCCAGTCGTACCGGCTAACCGGTCCACTGGCTCCAGGATGCCTGGGACGAGAGAGTGGGCTTGCACCTGCGCAACTGCTAGCCCACTATAATATATTCACGCGCAGATGACTCTTGCATGTTCACTGGTCTACGAGTGAAAGTCCTACGGCGATGGAGAGCCGGTGGTGGGGGGAGGGTCGGGTGTACCCAAACCTTAGTTGGTATCTGCACGTAGGCGGTTCTCTGGTGATGGTCGCTCGAGGTCCTGATTGAGACAGGGGGCCAGGGTGGCAGCTCAGATTACGACAAAGCAGCCCTATTTAGGGAGCGCTCTGCTTTCCCCAATCCGGGGAGGGGCCTAGAAAAGGTGGCCTAAACATAGTCTGTCTCGACTCAACACAGGTGGCTAACCGCGGTCATTCTGTTCACCATCATAGCGGTCGATATAAGAAATATAAACAAACCTTTAAAAACCTAGTTATAGGAACATGGAATGTTCGCACTCTTTTAGATAACGTATCTAACGTATGTCCAGAGAGGAAAACAGCCCTAATTGCCCGTGAGTTGGGCTTGTACAATATAGATATTGCTGCAATCAGCGAAACCCACCTTTGCGATACTGGTCAACTCTGTGAACAGCTTGGAGGCTACACATATTACTGGAGCGGGAAACCGATTTCTGAAAAGGCGGCTAGTGGTGTTGGTTTTGCTGTGAAGAATGAGCTCGAAAGGTCACTGCAAGAATTGCCGAAGGGTTTCAGTGACAGAATTATTACACTGAAGCTTCCCCTATCAACTAGGAAGTACATCCATCTAATCAGTGTATATGCCCCCACTTTACCTTCTTCAGACGAAGAAAAAGCTAAATTTTATTATGAGCTCCGTCAAGTCCTCTTAGGAATTCCTACTTCAGACAGGATACTGTTGCTGGGTGATTTCAACGCCCCAGTCGGTAATGACTACGATGCTTGGGATCAAGTCCTTGGGCGTCATGGAGTGGGAAAATGCAACTCCAATGGCTTGGATCTACTAACTCTTTGTGCTGAATTTGGATTATGCATCACAAATACCTATTTCCGAATGCCCGATAAATTCAAGACCACGTGGATGCACCCAAGATCCAAGCACTGGCACCTCTTAGACTACGTAATCGTACGCAAGCGCAATCTCAGTGAAGTTATTATCACTCGAGCAATGAGAGGTGCTCAGGGCTGGACCGACCATCGACTCGTTCGATCGAAAGTACGGTTGCAACTGAAGATCCCACGACGTGCTGCACACAAGATCCCAGCAAAGCTGCACTATAGCCAATTAATCAATAACAGGGACTTAGCAAAGGAGCTGGATGACGCCTTTTGTGTCACTATGCCAGAACTTTCGCAGGATGTGTCTGTGGAGGAAGGGTGGCGTCTGTACTCTGATAGTCTTCACAGCTGCGCCTCACAGTTAATTGGCAAACCACAAAAGAAAAACCAAGATTGGTTCGACGACTCTGACGTGGAAATCAAGAAACTTGTTGAGGTTCACAGACGCGCTCTTCGTTCTCTGGATGTTTCCGAGCGGAGAAAGGCACATCATAACCTTAAGATCCAAGTGCGTGCATTGAAGGATAAGTGGTGGGAGAACAAGGCCAAGGAGATTCAACAATACGCTGACAGTAACCAGTCTGGTAGATTTTTCGAGTGCCTGCATACTATTTTTGGCCCAAAAACTAAGAAGATAGCTCCAATCTTTAACAGAGACAAAACTCAACGCCTGACTGAACGAACTGAAGTATTAGCACGTTGGGCGGAGCACTTTAATGACGTTCTAAATCCGAGTAGCCAGACTACTGATTTGCCATATGTCAACTCACTTGAAAGTTTACCGATTGCTGAAGACCTAGCAGACCCTCCCACTTTCAATGCTTTTCGCGCAGCACTAACGAAAATGAAGAATGCCAAGGTACCCGGGATAGACAGCTTGCCGTCTGAAATCTACAAATACTGTGGACCAAACGTCGGAAGCAGGCTTTTTGACCTTATTCTGAAAATATGGGAGTGTGAAACTGTACCACAGGACTGGAAAGATGCTACCATCTGTAAACTTTATAAAGGTAAAGGTGATATCTCAGATTGTAGTTCTTACAGAGGTATCTCTCTTCTCTCCGCTGCTGGGAAGGTCTTAGCTCACATCATTAACACCCGTCTATCCCGCTACGCGGAAACAATTCTCCCTGAAAGTCAATGTGGTTTTCGACCTGGTAGAGGTACGGCTGATGCCATATTTGTAGTCAAGCAAATCCAAGAAAAGAGCCTAGAACAATACCGACCTCTATACATGTGTTTCGTAGACCTGGAGAAAGCCTTCGACAGAGTTCCTCGTGACGCCCTGTGGATCGTGTTAAAGAAAGCTGGCTGTCCTGAGAAATTATTAAACCTGATACGCCAATTTCACGATAATATGATGGTTAGGGTTCGACATGAAAATGATTTCTCAGACCAAATCCAAGTTACCAGTGGTGTGAAACAGGGCTGCGTTTTGGCCCCAACTTTGTTTTCGCTATACTTTGCTGTTGTGATGCGAGAGGCAATGAGGGCCTGTAATGATCTGATTGAGGTTAACTCTAGAGCAGATAAAAGCATTTTTGATCTTTCTCGCTTAAGAGCTAATTCGAGAGTAAACCGAATCCCCATCTCTGACATGCTCTACGCTGATGATGTCTGTTTGATGGCTGATTCAGCTGAATCACTACAACAATACGTAGACTGCCTGCATGTCTCATGTCGTAAACTTGGTCTAGTTATAAGCACCAGCAAGACCCAAGTCCTGAAACAACCTCCCAGAGGGTGTCAAGCGAACAACGCGACCGTTTGCTTGGCTGGCAGCCAACTAAAGGAAGTGTCACATTTCAGGTACTTGGGCACTCGATTAAGGAACGATAACACCTTGGCATCAGAGATTCCAGCTCGAATAGCGGGAGCTGCAGCGGCCTTTGGCAAACTGAAATCACGTGTTTGGGATTCTCACGACCTTAAACTGCAAACCAAACTTCTAGTGTACAAAGCGATAGTGCTGCCAACGTTACTATACGCAGCAGAGACATGGTGCTACTACAGAGCAGACGTCAAACGACTGGAATCCTTCCACCTAAAATGCCTGAGATCCATTTTGCGTATTAAGTGGCAAGATCGCATCCCAAACACCGAAGTCCTCCGCCGCGCTGAGATCACCGGAGTGGAAGCGCTTATAATAAAGCACCAACTGAGATGGTGTGGTCATGTGTTGCGTATGGACGACAGTAGGCTGCCAAAGGCGGTGTTTTACTCCGAACTCTCGTGCGGGAGACGTAGGCAAGGCGGACAATACCTGCGGTACAAGGACGTCTTAAAACGCAACCTTGCAGCTGTAGATCTCGCTAGTGATAGATGGGAGGAGTTTGCAAGTCACAGACCGGAATGGCGTCGAAACATTCACACAAAGGTGAACACATTTGAACAAAAGCGTCTTGAAGACCTTGATGCAAAGCGCCATATACGGAAGACTCAACCTAAGCCCTCCTATAACTACACATATGACTCGGCTGGCCAACTCTTCTGCCTACCCTGTAACCGCACTTTTAAAACGAAATTCGGTTTTGCCAGCCACATTAGAGCACATCACCCGGACTAGACCAGTTGCAGGATTCGCCGTTACCGGACACGGTATGGAGGACATGATGATGATGACCGAATTGTTACATATTTCTATATCTAATTAATGACTTTAATAATCAGGTAATGACGTTCATCCCCGGCGCTATGCGGCCATTATACCGCGACATTAGCACCTCAGGCTGAGCTAATTGTTATTATTGTCAGCGGCGGAATGTGGCGTGTCGCGGTGTCGGGATACATACGGTGATACAGAGGGTAGTTTGATAACAGTAGAGCCAAGGGCAAGGTCAGGTGACGGTAAAAGGACGCAAGAAAGTTGTACTAGGATCCGGACAATGCTAAATTGGCATTGGCCATATTTTTACAATTGCGATTGATATTGATAGAAACTTATTTGGAGATTTGGGTTTTAAAATGATTTTATCTACCTAATTACGGTTAAAAAGATTTTTATTTTTCTCAAAAGTATTATACTCGTAAAATTCACTAAAAAAAAATGCACTAAAAAAACACTTTCTTAAAATTCATATAGTTAGCATGCGTACAAGCACACATACTGTAATAAACTTAGTATACGGACAATGGCGTAAAAAAAATTACATTTGTTTTTAAATCTAAAAAATGATTTGACTACGCAACATCAAAACGACAAAACAATGTGATAAATTTACAAACATGAGGTTTGATTTACAGGCAGTAGAAATTAATACTTATAATTATAATTACACTGTAAAAATTTAAATGTAATTGAAATATGTTTATAACAGACAACTGAAAACCTATAGTAATTCAGGGCCATGAGCAAAGAGTTGTGGGAGCAGGAAAATTGTGCACCCAACACGCACAAACACATTGAAACTGTGTTGGAAAAAAAAACCTTAAATTATTTGGATATTTTACATTGGGTTCTGATGATGTGAGATGAAACAAACACTGAATTACGAAGCTATCTTCTAATTCATATACTCCTAGGTCAGTCACCACTCAGGCGGAGGGCGCGAACTAAGCGCGAATAGGCAATATTCATGTTTTTTTTCACAGCTTCAATAAAAGCTGATAAAAGATAAAAAAAAGATAAAATACATTTATTCAGTAAGTAGGCCGTACGGGCACTTTTACACGTCAAGAATCTACCAGATAATTATGTAACAAAGGTCAAAATAATCATTTTTTTCAATAGCTATAGAAATACCCAAGATATAAAATTTGTTGGTATCTCTTTGTAGCCAAACAGAATTTTACGTGGAGTTTGTATGGCCGACCTGTTACAATGACGTCACAGTGCACTTCGGATCTCTCTGTCTAATGAGCAACTTAAAATGCTTGTATCATCCGAGAAAAGTGATTTAAAAAATCCATGCATATTCCCTAATGACTGGCAATTAAAATTGCAGAAATTGATTGTTGTCTTACTTTAACTTCAGTTCTAGAGCAAGAAGCACAAATTTTCTGTCTTTTTCTAACTTAAAAGTTAGAGTAAGACAGCAATCAACTTCTCCATTTTTTATTACTAGTCTTAACCTCACTTGCTCAGTATGTGAATATACCACTATGAAATAGATGATAAAAATCATAAAAACAATTTAAGTTTTTTTTTATGGCATAGAGAAGACAAACGAGCACACAGGCCACCTGATGGTAAGTGGAAACTGTGACCCATAGACATTCGCATTCACAAGACTGCAATGCAATCCTAAGACTGCAAATGCGTTGACAACCCTGAGGACTAAGAGGGAATGCCTCTATGCTAGTAATTTCACCGGCTGTCTTATCCCCGAACCGGAACACAACAATGCGAACACTGCTGTTTGGCGGTAGGTTAATGGATAAGATGGTGGTAGCGATCCGGACGGACCCTGCACAAGGTCCTACCACCCGCCATAAGTTAAGTTATTTAACCTTACAGTTTTTCATGTGTGCAGTTGCTTTACTGTTTTAAAACTGTGCTCTACAAGAGACAAATATGTGTAATGTAATTTGACAAAAGGATTTGCTGACTGACATTAAAATGGAATGTTGTACACCTGAATAAATAACGCTAAGCGGACATTTTTACCGTTCCGTTTTCGTTATTTCCTTTAAAATTTGGATTTAAACGAGTAGGTAATTAGTTAAAGTTAATGTTTTAATCGTGATTTTTATAACGTTGCTTTATATTAGCAAATATAAGATTAAACAATACATTATTTGTACCCTCTTTGTTGTTATCTTTCGTTTTAAGTTTTACGGGATTTTTTCCGTCTGATTAAATCTTGATGAGCGAGATGAGAAAAGCACAAAAAGAAGCAGTTAGAAGTAGTTACTGCAATTTAAAAAAAACTTCTATTTTGAATATCAGTTTGTTTAGAAATACCACAATTAAATTATCCGATTCCAATGCTTCAGTCAAAAAAACATGTAAAAGAAATGTACAGTAAATCATGTAATGTGATGAAAAAAATTGTTAGTATCCTACAGGAGGATTAAGTAAGATGTAATTTCATTACCCCTGTGGATGAATAAGTTTCCGTGTTTGTGTTTCTTTAACTCCTACCTTTTATTGAATCATTAATTGAAATAGCACTTAACACAATAGCATTAGCATAGCAAAAGTCAGAGAGAAATGTGGAATAAAAGAAGATGTAGTGACTAAGATTGAAAAGGGCATGCTTCGATGGTTCGGTCATTTGGAAAGGATGGATGAAAGAAGATTGACGAAAGAGATATACAGATCGAAAGTTAGTGGACGGGTCGGAAGGGGCCGCCCTAGGCGTACTTTTTCGAGTCAAATCGGAGAAATACTGGAAAAGGGCCGAATCTTAAGTACCTACCCGAAACCGACGTGCGTGCATGACTCGATGTATGAATGTGGAAGAAGCGAAAGAAATTTGTCAAGATCGTAGCAAGTGGACAGAAGTGATCTCTGCTTACCCCTCTGGGAAACAGGCCTGATTTAATGTAAGTATGTATGTATGTATGTACAATAGCATTAAACTTAACTCTAAAAATATATCACAACACAAGGTACGAAAAACACCTTGCAAATGTCCAAATTATTATCATATACCTCCTAACAAGATCCATAAAAACAAACCAAACAATCCCTGAATCATTCATCTCATCCCGCGGGAACTTACGCTATTGATTGGAGTTTCCCACTCTATACTCTATGCCCATCCCGAAGGCATCCATTGTCTGTGGATCGCGTGGATGATTAACTTTTTGTTTTTCTTCTATGTCGTCACTACGGATTTGCGGAGATATTCGACAGCGATGGTTTTTTGACGAGAACGACAGTGAAGCAGACTTGTTGGTCATGGTTCATGGTCGCATACGTTTTTATGTAAGTATACTAAAACAAAAACAGTATGTTTTACCGAAATAGTAGTTTACGTGATGGTTTCGTAATGCCAATTAAGCAGAGTCGCGTACAATGCTTTTTCTACAGTGTACCGATCTTAGAGTACCTAAAACATGTGTGTAGAATCTAAAGCCGAAAGGCAAATGACCAGCATTACCTGTGTTAGTAGGTGACAGTGATGACAGCAGTAACGTAATGAAATTACATTATTGAATGTAACTAACCAATATATTATCTATAGTGTATATGTAAGTGGAAAAGAAAGAAACGGCCACGTTGAATGGCAATGCTTCATCTTTGTGCCAAGTGCAGGCCATTTTGGTCACGAGTTGCGTCGACTAGGTGCTTTAAAAATAAAGTGAGTCTCTGGTCCCCACGGTCCTAAAGTTTCACCCCCAAAAGACCAAGTAACTTCTATCAAGTTGAAATTATTTTTACAGAATATTAGTTTGAATAAAAGTTTATATCGTGATGAATGAATGAGTGAGAGGTGCGAGAAGAGTCGCTTCGGTGATCGGTAACAGAGTGTTGTCAAGAAAGTTGCGCTGACATGTGGTTAGTTTTTAAGTTAGTTGAATAACGAAGATGAATGAATATACAGTTTTTTGCTATTTAACATAGAGCTCTCAATTCAAATATCATCGAATTTGTTGAAAAATACCTAAATCCTCCCAACCGTCCTGAGCTACGACCAATTGAAAAATATTGAGCTCGTGTAAAGCAAAAACTCTTTAGACACAAGAGCAATGCCGTTTCAGTTAATAACTTCAAAAAAATGTGGCAAAAACGCTTCTAAATTAATTGCTAATGACGATGAACACAATCTGATGAATATCTCTGGATTTACGGAAAATTAGACAGAACTCATATAATAATTTGTGAATATTTACAGTCGTGTAACATAATTAAACTAAAAGAGAAAAAATATGTTTTATTGTTTTGGTTTAATTTTGTTAACTATACGCGTTTTCTGGGACAAGCTATAGGTTAAGTTTGGGATTTCAGAATGTTCTTTAGTTTGAATGAGAGGCGAGAGATATGTGCAACTAAAGATATATAATTTTGCATGCTCATCCGAGAAGAATGTCGCGGGATACTTGATAAAAAATATATGTAAATACCCATGTCTAACCCATGTTCAGCAAATAAAGTATTTCATTTCATTTCATTTCATTTTACTATGAACAAACAAGTCTAAAAATTAATATTGTCGTCTATACATAATATTTTTCTGTACTTTTTATTTATGACGAGAGTCTCATTACATTGATTTAAATATAATAGCCTATGTCAATCCCACATCCAAGACGAATTCTAGTGACAGTCGAGATCAATAGTTTATATGCGAGATTTTTAGGAAATTGTATGCAACTGACATTTCTTCATCTCGAATGAAACTTCATAATCGAATGGCACAGGAATTGGGGTCCTCACGTATTGTGATAGTTTGAGTCCACGTATAGTATTAAAAAAAAGCTATTACACACGATAGGGCGTAATGGTAAAAAAAAGCCGTCGGGTATTATTTTGGATTTACGGACGAATTTTCTAGCATGTTAGGATACTATTTACGAGCAAGTGTGATGAAAATAATATAACCATGCTAAACTTTCAAAAGTACGCAAATATGGAATTATAATGGTAAACTGCTTTGTTTATATGAGTGACAGAGTGAAAATGTACATACAGAAATGTTCTCTAAAAACATAGCTTCCTCCTGACGCATTCGTGTAAATACGATCAAAGCCAAAGAAACTACTCCAGTCCCCGACGTGTCCTACTTTAAACAATCTTCCATCAGGCATCCCTGCATAGCATAGCTGGTTAGAGCTCGCCAGCGTGTCATTAGCCTTTGTACTGCGATCTGGAAATACCTCTCGGAACGGTAAGGCGATGCTCATTACTGAAATAAAAGTTGAGCCAGCCGGGAAGACGCAGCGGGGGAGGGAAGTGGGGGAGAGGAAGTAAAACTGTCACTTGTTTTCGACAAGCATGATCGTTTTGTTTTATAATTTTAACAGAGAAGGTATTGTTTACAGGGTCTATGATAATAAATAGGGGTCAATCTCATACAAATTCACCAAGTCCCAAACGAAGCTCAGGGTGGTTATTATGACATAACTATGCAGTTCATTTTACGGTGAGTGTAATGGACAGAGCTATGGCAGTTATATAGCTCTGTCCTTTTCTCTCAGTGTAAACAGAATTGCATAACTATGTCATAATAACCCCCCTGGGCTTGCTATGGGTACTATACTGCGTCCACGATAACGAGTTAATATAGCGTTCTCTCTGATGCACGCCAAATCGAAAGGAAGTATAACGCGTCCGCACCGTACGAGAGTAAGATGTTGACTGAACTTTGGCCGCCATGTAATCCAATCCGATGCGTATTTGTGACTCATTTCGCTGACCAATCGCGTGCTTTCTAGTGTTCTAGTACTAACTCGTTATCTTGGATGCAGTATAGATGACGATAAATATACTTATACAACGTGTTACAAAATACCCCATAAAAATCTAATAAATTATCAAAGCCTAAAATATTGTCAACCCTAATAAGCTGTCATGTCAGGGAACCGGAGTTAGCATAGATTATTTTAACAGAGAGGCCTACCTACCAATTTAATAATTGTCAACTTAAATGGGTTTAAAACCATATCCCAACCAGCGAGGTTGTGCATTGAACAAGGCAGAGCTCACTTTGAGCCGTTCCTGTAATTTTGACGTTCTTTACGAAAAAGTAAGTGCTAGTTTAGGTTTCTTCGTAAGTAGTTTAGGTCTTTTAAAATCTTCCAAAACTCGACTTGTAATATCTATCTAATCGAATTCTGTACATTTTGTTAGTATGTCTCTTGATCGTTTCACGAATTAGGTAAAAATGTACATAAACATTCTGCGTAGTTTACTCTTTAATTTTACTGAAATAGGGTTTTCAGATCAATGAAAGCAATAATGGTTTTATTTTTTGGCCGGTAAGTCATGCGGTGATAGTACGGTTCTCAAATATTGTAAATGGACTTATTATAAGGTACCTTTTAACCTCCTTTCGGCTTTACGGGTATTTTTGTAACACCTTGTATAGAGAAATACACACAAAACATCCACGACTCAGAAACAAGAGCTCGCGCTCATCACCCAAATATAATAATTGATGTTGCCTTTGACAGGTTATCGTATTGTCAACGTTAATATATTTAGCTCTTCACTTGAGTAATGGCGACCGTATTAAAAACAATACAATAACACGTTAAACATATGGTTTTACTCAGTAGAATAAAGTGTCCAGTTAAGAAATGATTTTTTTATTTTTTATTAACCCTTAATTCGTCGAAAATAAAAAAGGCCGGGAATTCAAACCTTTTTTGATTTTGAATCAGCAATAAAAAACACACACCAAACAAAAAAAAGTGAACTGGTGCTCTTTACCGTGCCGAGAAAGAAGTAGCAAGTGGAAAGAAGTGGTCTCTGCCGACCCCTCTGGGAAACAGGCGTGATTTAATGTAGGTATGTATGTATGTATGAGAAGGTTTAATATGTGTCATCTCCGCGCCGTCGTTACTCCGTGGCGCTACCAGATCAAGTTAGTGACTGAGGGTCATCAGTTATTCATCGGGCTGAATCCGGGAAGCACTGCAATAGAACCATTCTATGCTGACCCTAGGACTAGTAGCTTTAGTTCGAAATTCTAGTCCAAGATAGGCTGGTTATTTGTTTCAATGGCCAGTGTAAATTGATCTCCATCTTAGAATTGTTTTTATGAGTGCAGGGGGTCAGTATAGTGGTTGATGGTGTATCAAGTCGAGTCAAGAAATATAATTAGGTTTTTCTTAAGGTCTTAAAGTAATGCATGTTTTGCTTGGATAGAAAATATGGGCCGATGAAAATAGCTTTTTTTTGGTTAGTTTTCAAGATAAAACACTGCTTAGGTAAGTTCATTTATCCCGCGTATTTTTTAAGTCAGGTCAAACTTGTGACTGATATATCAAGTCAAAGAAAATGTAGCAAATTATACATTCGAACATTAATATTTAGACCAAACCGCACCTTCGGTAAGAGAAGGGCACAAGTGCACTTTGTGTAATATTGTACATTGTACCCTTGTTCTACTGAGCGTGCGAAACGGTAAAAAAATCACGCCAGTTTTAACTGGAAGAGGATGGGAACACGTTAAAATTCCGAATTACTTTTTACCCAAGAGGCATAGAGGCATTCCATCTTAGTCCTCAGGGTTGGCAACGCATTTGCAGTCTTAGGATTGCACTGCATTCTTGTGAATGCGAATGTCTATGGGTCACAGTTTCCACTTACCATCAGGTGGCCTGTGTGCTCGTTTGTCTACTCTATGCCATAAAAAAAAAAAAAAAATAACCCCAATAATATTTTCTCCGAAAGCTATGTTACGCAGGAGCTATTTAAAATTAAAATGTAAAATTTATCCATTTTAAATAGCTGCAGCGTAACAGTATTGTGATAGCAAAAAGTCATTTATCAAAAAATTGCGTTCAGAATTATGGAACTTCGGAATTTTGATCAATTCGGAATTACGACTCTTCGGAATTATGTAACGTACCCGGAAAAGAAAGCCATTTGTGTGCAATGTAATAAAAAAAAATGAGTGAATAAATATCATCGTAGCAGATAAGTAATTTTCTCAGAAAGGTATAATATTATTATGGTAACAGAGATTACTCCTAACTTACAAACAAACAAACAATCAAGTTTTACCTCTTCATTACACGACTGCCCAAAAAAGGAGTGTAATGTTTTCATGGTGCATGTACCGTATGTATGTACGATTCTTTATTCCACCATAACTTCTAAACGCCGGAACCGATTTAGATGTGTGTGGTATCGTTAGGATCCTTTCACCTTCCTAGGTGATATAGGATACCTAAATTGTTAAATTTGAAAAAACAACAATGGCGTAATGACAATTATTTATAAACAAAAAAAAGTCTTCTAATTACTTATAACAATATAATTTGATAGGTCTTAAGGTAACCATCATTAATAAACGGTTTTAATAACAATATAAAATAATTAATTAGAATTATCAACAAGTTTTTAGAGTTGTTGGTAATTCTGTAGCTCTGCCTACCCCACTCTGGGAATAAAGGCGTGAGTTTATGTATGTATGTATGTATAAAATAATGCAGTCCAGTTTTTAAAGCTTGCTTATAATACGTATAAATGTCACAACGAAAAACCAATCGCTTTTCCAAGAATGTTCAACAACAAAGGTGTAAAAAATCCCAAAAATCCAAGTTATTCAAAATGTGAAAATTAACCCATAACGAACCTATAGAGCCAGCGTTAATTAACAAATACCTACAGTTTTGGATTCCACAATATTCGGCCGAAACGTCGGTAATGAGAAGCGGCGCGATTACCGGAATTATTCGAGAGGTCGTTAGCGGTAATGAAATTGATTACACCCGACACACGGCTGAGTGTACCCGCCGGTTATAGCGCCGGCTCACGTGTACAGTTCCCAGCGAACTAAATGTTTATTACGAGTATTTAGAAAGATAAAACCCCCGCGGTATACCACCTTATCTATGTAGCAATGTATTCGATTGAAAGAAAGAAAGAAATGATTTATTCACAACAAAAGCACAAATTAGGTAAAACAATAAATAAATAAAATTACACATAGTTGGACATTTGTTGTAAAACTGTCCCAACTCAGGATGTGCCACTGTTCAGCCAGCGCTGGTCTTCCGTTGGGACCGCTCAGTGACAGCACGAAAGGTGACACAAACAATGAAATTTAAAAAAATATAAAAGTAAAAAAACAAGATAAAAAAATTAAAACACAGTCCAATAAATATAGCTATGATCTAGCTCATATTTATTTTTTAAGTCTTACTTTTTTAAATTGGTTATTTGAAATTTACGTTATTATGAAACATCTAATCCCTTTTACTGTTGTACTGTTTCGCTATTTGTTGAATGAATGAATGAATGAATGATATTTATTTCCCAAAGTAAGTCACAGTATACATTGCATGTTACGTCAAAAAAAAAGAAAAAAAAGAAAAGTACAAGAAATTACATTGGAATCGTCAACAATATACATCAATTTTAATATAATCAAAATAGAAATAAGAAGTCAGGATAACAATAACAATACAGAACTAAGAAGACACACATACATTACATACCTACTACATTTCTCAATCGATTTGTGTTTTTTCCTGTTTGTACATAAAGTATAAAGTCTTTACATTCCCGGATCGGTAAAGGGTTGGGTCGGAAAAGTTCAGGTCTTCCACAAGGTGGTCTTACGATCTGGTGAAGATCGCGGGATGCCGATGGATGCGAATAGCAACATCCGGCTGTCGTGGAGATCCTTGGGGAAGGCCATGCCCAGCAGTGAATGTCTTTCAGCTGATATAATGATGACGATGATGCAATTTAATTTACGATGAGTGAAAAGGACTATACATATAACTGCTATGCCCTACTTACGAAAATAAAAACATTAATTCGGTTTACAATAAGCGGAAAATTCAAGTTACATCCACAAAAAAGCACACACGAATTAAGCTAATAGATTAATTTGATTTGATTTGAGCCAGGATTCTAACAACAAATACCAAGATATTATGCTGTCACCACAGCAATGTGTGGTAATAATGTCTTATCTGGGGTTATATTCTCTATCGCTGCAGTGTCGAACTCGGTGTCGACAATCGATTTCATTTACGAAGATAAACGCATTTAGGATTGCCGTCTTGAGTATGCAAATGTACCTATGTATGTATGTAAACACTTTATTGTACAAACGACAGAAAATCAAATACAATATTTACGCGAAATTATCCCTTTAAGGGCCCGTTGTTTGATCAGTAGTTAACTCAACTAAATGTTAAAATTCAGAAAAGGAATCTAAAATTTGACACATTTTCTTGAGATTTAACCATTTGTTACGGTTTTTAACGATTAGTTAGTTTAACTACTGATCAAACAACAGGCCCTTAGGGATCTCTTCCAGCTAACTTTTGGGCGATTGAGGAAATTAAAAAAAAATTGAATGTGGTAGACATTAGTACAAGACGTGCGTAGTTTATAGAAACTGCGTGAACTATTTTAGACCTTATGAATAAATACTAATAGAAACATAAAAGGGTAATAAAAATAAATATCAAAATAATTATATACCCAAATCCATACTAGTATTATCAATGCGAAAGTGTGTCTGTCTGTCTGTTACCTCTTCACGCTTAAGCCGCTAAACCGATGGGTCTATGGGGCTATAGGTCTCAGATTCCACTTGCCATCAGGTGGCCTGTATGTTCGTTTGCCTTCTCCATGACGTAATAAAGAGGTCCCAAGACTCGCTATGAGTATTCGAAAGTTGATAAGTGCGTGTCGGACTCGCGCATCGATTTATCACCAGGTTTACACTTAGCCAGCTTTTTTTGGATTTTCACTACAATACCCACACACGCTTGTATGTATTAAGCCGCGTATCTAATAGAAGCAGCCTCTGGTCGAGCGGCTGCCTCGCTCGCAAGTGGGGACGTTCTGAGGCACGCCGCAACACGAAGCAAATTGGTCACCGCTAGCCGAGCTATAGGTACTCTGTTGGTTTTTTTGCCGTCCTCAAACGAAACGCACCTCCCTGAGGCGACTCGCTTCGAGCTGATATGCTGCACCTCGAGCCTTTCCCTCAGAGCGAGCAGCCTCAAATTGAGGCTGTTCGCCTCAAGTCGAGACTGCTCGGCCTGAGGCTGCTCAAATGGATACACGGCTTTATAGTTTCCACAATCGGAAAAAACTAAAAAGTTGAAACACATTCTATAAAAAAATACAACCGGCTATCTTTCGCGTTTCAAGAGATACAGCTATTTCATCATCATCATCGTTATCATACAGTTCTTTAAAGGTAAGAGATACGGACGGACGTACGGATTTAAAAATAGTACTTAATCTGGTCCCGTGTAACACTGAAATCTAAAAAAAAACAACGTTGTCAACTCGCAAAAGGTCTGTAAAATTTAGATAACTAAGCGACTTCAAATTGTTACTTTCACTCTGCAGATAATAAGTTATCTAGATACTTTATCTATGTACACTAATATTATAAAAAGGAAAGATTTGTATTTTTGTATTTTTGTATGTGTGTATGTTTGTAATGAATAAACTCAAACACGACTGGGCCGATTTCAAAAATTCTTTCACCATTGGAAAGCTACATTCACCCTGAGTGACATAGGCTATGTTTTATTTTTCTGCGTGGACGGAGTCACGCGGAACTGTAACCTCACCATGAGTTACAATTACCGTACTCGCTAGCGAGTCGAATGCTCTGTCCCCCGCACTCTATAAGAATACTTGCGAGGTCTGCGAGGGACAGAGCTTCGACTCGCCAGCGAGTACGGTAATTGTAACTCATGGTAGGGGTGAATTTTGACTGTTAGTAATAGGGTGAATTTTCAAACAGGCATTTTTGGGTGTCACACGGCTGTAATACGGAAAATAATATAAAAAAAAATGATTTTCATCATATACACTGTCATATTAAGAGGCCATACATAATCATGACGCAAATGTAAGCCAAATCACTGAAAAAAATATTTAACTTTAAAAATAGCGCGAATATGACCACTCTGAGGCATGTCACACTTCCAGTTTTGTTCAAACAAGCTCCCGTAACTTTGTGTGTACGCAATATCTTAATTAGGTATTGTACATCATTAGAAAGAATATTATATTACGCTTCTTAATAATTATCCAATAATGCAAAAATATTAATACCTAAAAGTAGGCAGACCGCTTTGTCTTTGTCCCGCGCCGACCACTCACGAAACGACTCGCAAATACCTGCTGATAACTGGTTCGTCTAGCGACTTACCTCCATGTTTACGTTTTTATTTAAAGAGACCATTAGTTGTGCTTTCGCGGCCGAATGGAGTGGACGTGTATCTGTGCGCCGTTAGAGCTAGCGAGGTTAGTCTTTTACCCTGTGAAGTAATTTCGGTGGCGCGTAATTTCTGTACGTTAAATAAGTATGTTTTAGTTATTTATAATATACCTTTATAGACTAAATTAAACCCGTAATGCATCTTTTAATAAAGTATATAGTGCAACCGATATCTTTGAAAAACTGTTATGCCGTAATTTCTGTGGCGTAATTTCGGTGGCGTTTTTGTCCACCGAAATTACAAATGCCCACCGAAATTACAAGTCAAGTCAATTTTGTATAGGATTTTGTTAAAACAGTCATAGATTTAGCATAAAATTACATTTTATATAACGATGCTAATATTTATTTATTAATGATATTTAAAAATTTAATGATGTCTATAATCAGAACTATTTAAATTGACCTAAAATAAAAACTAACTTAATGAGAAGACTATATTACTAATGAATGAATTAAGGACAGAGAGCCTCGTTGCCAGTTGCCCTATTCTTGAGTGGACTAATCAATCATTTTTTGATATTTTTTTAGGAGAAATAATGACAAAAACAAAACAGAGTAAAGAAAAGCGACTGGAAAAAAAGAAGCTAGACGAAAGGTTACGAAAAGCTAAAATTAAAAATGATCCTGTAAAGTACGAAGCAAAGAACAATTTCGGTGGCACCGTTGTAATTTTCGGTGGCGCAAAAAACAAAATAGTTTTTAACTAAAATAATAACTTCAGAATGGTGCCTCATACAGCATTTCGATTAAAAATTTAATCTCTTTCTAGTCATTATATAAATTATCACCAAACGATGAAAAAAAAATGCGCCACCGAAATTACGAAAAAAACGTTCATCTCAAAAATTCACCCAATAATATTATAACGAGGTAAAGTTTGTGACGTTGTATAGGGCAAACTCTGGTTCTACAGAACCGATTTTGAAAAATCTTTTACACATAGAACGCCACGTTATTTGTGAGTGTCATAGGTTATATATACATCAAAAAAAATGATATATTGCCCAACTAAGTGGGCACGGGAACAGCTAGTAACTAATAACATTAGAGATATCTCTCGGCATGCCCCGGTACGAGTCATCGGTCAATGAGGGCAGTTCGACCGCCGCCACAGGCATGTGCAAGCGTCGCCGGCATGTGATGGTCGACGATGGCATTTACGGGTTTACATTACGATGCTTCGAGTATGTCACGGGTTAATACAGGTTAATAGGGAATATGCTTGTTTTTTTAATCGCATTTCTCAATATTAAAACACCGTAAAACCGACCAAAAGTATAATTAAAAAAAAAACGGCCAAGAAATATGAAGGATAGCATTTAAAACTGCTAATTAGAGAGATCCAAAGTGCACTGTGACGTCATTGTAACAGGTCGGTTTTTTTTTTAAATGTGCATGTTAAGTCCTTTCATATGACCTCCCATTTGCCATAATCAAACCACTTTAATTTTTCCACCCCCCATTCTAGACCCTTTTTTGATCATGTATAAACTGTTTTTTTTTTTTTTAAAGTAAATACAGATGCGGGTGAGCATGTTGTACACAACTATGCCGCGTTTCAAGTTGATAGCATTTGTAGTTGCTGAGAAATCCTTTTGTGACATACAGATAGACAGACAGACATACAACGAAGTCTCAGCATAAGGGTTCCTTTTTTACTATTTTGCTACGTAACCCTAAAAATTATGTTAACGTGTTACTCAAAACTTTTAATATACAGCGTGTTTTCTTAAGTAACCTCGAAACATAAGTTATATTGACGAAAAAGAACAAAATATTTTCACTTTTCCATTGTACAGCGAAACAGCTAAGGTATCCTTAAGGAAACAAAGGAATATCCCTTAAAACAGCCACTCGGCTCCTTGATGAAAACGTGAATTCGTCTTTTCTAATGCCCTATAAATAAACATACGGTGGCAGCTTTAGGGAGAGTGTACAATGCTTTGTTTTCCTATTTTCAGGGTGTTTTCAGTTGTTCGTACTTGGCGTTAATCGGTAGGAAAAATGGTTTAAATAAATAGGATGTGTGTTATTTTCATGAAATTAATATATAGTTTTATATCAGCGGACGTAAACAGAATAACTGGTTATTTGATTCATTTCTTTTAAGAAAGAAGAAGAAGAAGAAATACATTTATTCACCAACCATACAATACAATATACAAATAATCAAATTATTAAAGAAAACAGTGCGAGTAACAGGAAAGGGGATAGCTGAGCTCATTTAAAGCATAAAATACCAAAAATGACTATTTATTTAAAACAGAATGGCGATTTCACGGTTTTTTGTATCTGAGGTTACCAGGAAAAATTACTAGAGAGATAAAATGTCTTTCTTCTTCATCATTTGCTAGGCCCTTATTCTTACTACTGTGGGATTTTTTTGCAAATATGATCTGGCTTTAAGTAAGTTAGAGAATTTTTGTATACCTAGAAGCTACCCCGTGCAACGTACAGCCTCCTTTACGGACGTTTCTTAGAATGGCTTATTGATGTAGCGCGCCCTTAACAGAGGCGCAGCTGCGGCAGAGCACCGGTAAAAAATACGCCCTGTAGCTATCGACGTCTCGCCAGGGCGGTGGGGGGGTTTAGTGCGTTTACTCACTGTATTAGTTTAGATCAGCCCCCTATTTCACCATCTTGACAATGACTTGTGACAGGTGACAATTCGGTATACATTGCAAGTTAACACGATGATACATCATTGGGTTTCACATAAGCTGCGAAGTGTACACTGAAATTTCACCTGTCACCTGTCATTGTCGTGATGGTGAAATAGGGGGCAGATGTTAGAACTACAGGATGTTTAATGTTAATGACAGTTATAAAATTAAATTGCGTGTTTTTTTTTAATCATGTAATGAAATCGAATATGGGCCTAACGTGTCTTTATTTCATTAATTTTTCTTTGTAATTAAATAATAACTACATTATAAATGAAAATGAAAATGATAGCCTTTATTCTGTAAGTAGGCAGGGGCAACTATGTAGGCACCATCATTATGTTTTAGTCTATCAGAGCTTTCCCGGAGGAGACCATGTTTGAAAAAAAAAGAAGTTAAAATTACGTTTCCTCATCCATAAGTCGAATTCTATGTAGAGTTTTGTTTGAGATTAGGTTATACATAAAACTTTACCTAGTCTCAAATGACTAAGGTTTTCTACTTCGTTTCATTGTTTATTTTAATTTTCCATTTTGTAATTTTATTTCTAAATGCCTAATGTAGGTAAAATATTAAAAGTTAGGGCAGTATTATAAACTCAATTTTTCACTTTTTTTCACAACGTCCCCGAATTTTATTAAAATTAGTTAGAAAAAGGTTCACTATTCCCACTAAGCATAATTAATAACCGTCTACCTTGACATCCTAGTTAAAACGTGGCGAATCTGAAGACCAGTCTGAAGGGACCCTCGAAGCTCCACGGCGTCATTAATTCAAGGGTCTCGACTCAGACGGTCATGGTATAGATGTTTTAATACAGGTATTTTTATAGGATATACAGGGTGGACCGTTCATTGTTTAAAACCACTACATAGTATAAAACAAAGTCGCATCCCGATATCTGTCTGTCCCTATGAATGCTTAGATCTTCAAAACTACGCAACGGATTTTGATGCGGTTTTAATAGAATAGATCATTTAATAGTGATTCAAGAAGAAGGTTTTTATGTAATAAAATCCTGTTTTATGTACGGGTGTTACAGAAAACTCACATAAACCGAAACGAAGCGAGGGCGGGTGGCTAGATAGTAATAATCAAAAAATAAAGTGGTTTCGAGCGTTTCAACCGCCTCACTTTTGTGGACATATTTTTGAAGAATTGGGCGTATATTGTGATGCCGTTTTTGGATATTTGTTAGATGTCCGGTTAATTCAGATACGTAACCAGTAAAAAAAACGAAATCTGGATCCACTTCTACAAATATGTGACTACGAAATAATTACCCTTTTAGGTTTGTATTGAACATGAATTAGCCTATTTAATTTTATCATTCAATAACCATTAACGTCATAATCTCTCATCTTTTTTTTTAATTTAACGATAGAATCATTGTATAGAAACTCAGAATTGCAATTTAACCGGTTATGAACCGTTTTTGTACGAAAATAACCGGTTATTTGCATTCCCTAAAATAAACGCACTAAAGCCGTCTTGAAAACTTAGAGTTAATCGTATTATGTCAGCATTGGCATATTCATATGAAATAAAAATAACAGGTACAGAGATTTATTCTGTTCCGCACGGTCAATTTTACAATTTACTTAGTTATTTTTATTTTAGTTTATTTGAAAAAAATTGCGGCTGCTAAGAGGTTAAGAAGCACCGCAAGTAACTCTTTATCTTCTTCAAATGGGAAAATTGACTTCAGTTCATAATATCTTATCTTATCTTATCTTACACCTTAAGGCCTTTTCGAAAACACCACGACCCTTTAGAATCTATTTGTGCACTTACCTTATTACACATCAGCTGTTTCAATGCGCAGGTTTCCTCGCGATGAAATGAAATGAAAATAAATGTATTTATTTGCCTTACACATAGTACACAATTATTTTGATCTTAAAACTAAAAAATAGAATCATACATCTAGACTTAAATAAGTCATGCAAATATTTAATATGAAAGTGTTAATTATACTGATATCACTAAACTATACAAAACTATATAACATCATCATTTATAATCATCTGTGTTGTTTCAAGAAAATCTTTAATACTGTAGAAGCATCTTTCCATGTTTTTCCTTAACCGATAAAAAAACTGATTGGTACATGGTGACCGCGGGGGTTCAAACTCGGTACCTTACGATCACGAGTCGATCCCTTAAACCACTAGGCTACCGACGCCCTTCATTTTATCTTTAAAAAAAGGTAATCCTATAAAGTAAACAGCCACACCTTTCTAAGACAGAATGCTCTCATTTGACTGTAACAAAGTGCGCGGCGGAAGGATCGGCTAACGAGGCGGAAAACATCGGGCATCGCGAGGAAACCCGCGCGTGAGAGATGCACGCGTTTGTTACGCGCCTTGCGAATGGATGGCGGCTGTTCCACTTGGCTCTGGGAAAATAACCGAGAAAAATAATCGTTCTCATTAGAATATCAGGTAATCGTAAGTCGCGAATTAGTTACCTGACCAGGGTAGTGATTCTGTAAACAACGCCAGTCGTGCGGACTGTCGAGTGATATCCAAGCGGTGAGATTAAGTAGTCCCGTCAGTGCGAACAAAACACATTGTAGCGCGTGCATTTTCGATTAAGCAGCCTTATACGTTCGA
This sequence comes from Acleris laterana, assembly GCA_963966035.1. Lineage (NCBI taxonomy): Eukaryota > Metazoa > Arthropoda > Insecta > Lepidoptera > Tortricidae > Acleris > Acleris laterana. The sequence goes on along the minus strand of OZ014462.1, from coordinate 11,907,037 downwards.
CCCATCGGGCTGCTAAATTGAAAATGCACGCGCTACAATGTGTTTTGTTCGCACTGACGGGACTACTTAATCTCGCCGCTTGGATATCACTCGACAGTCCGCACGACCGGCGTTGTTTACAGAATCACTACCCTGACCAGGGCCGGTATTCTAGCCGCTAAAAACATTTCGCTTTTCAATTGTTACCGTATTGTCGACGTTTTGATAGCTCTTACCTATTTACCTGACAGTAATGGCGGCTGACGTCAAAAAAATACCGTAACAGGTCAAATACGGTAGTATGGTTTTTACCGCCGGGAATAGACTTTATTTTTATCTTGTTATCAATCTTAAAACTATTTTTGTTGGAAATTACTTTCGCAAAATAATTTCCGTCGTAGTCTTTTAAACCTAACCTAACAGAGTTTGGCTTAGCACTCGATCACTTCACTGAAACTTTAAATACCTACTGCTTAAATGAACAATGACACGCTATGAATAAACATAATTATGACTGTATAAAACATACATACATAAACTCACGCCTTCATTCCCGGAGTGGGGTAGGCTGAGCTACAGGATTACCAACAACTCTTAAATAATAATCTTGTTGATAATTCTGTTACCATATTTTTTACAATTAGGCTAAGATATTTACCAGTCTACTAGTGACGGGTTGCAAGCCCATCGCCTAACAGTACTACAAGCCTATTTCCTTAGTCGCCTCTTACGACATCCACGGGAAGACATGGAATGGAGTGGCACTATTCTAACCCGGCAACCACACGGGACATTAAAAACTTAAAGCAAAACTATCCTTTTTACTGCTTATATTCACTGCAATGAATATGTATGTTATGTATAATATTCCTGCATACATAGTTATAACTATATAACACATAATTACGAATAAATAAATAAAACACTAACCATTGTTAATTCTTATACCACCACCAACTTACTTCTAATATCCAAATAATATTAGTCTTGAAACCGGTTTTCTTGAACCCTAGTTCGGTTTCCGGTACACCTCGGCCCCAAGCGGAGCCCATCGCGAAGGCGTTACCGACGTGTTATTGATGGCGTACATTGTTCTCAAATCGCGCCAGATGCTATACCGAGTGCTCCGTATTTTTGTCTTTGGACAGGATTTTATTTCGTACACTTCATACATTTACTAGTTTGAGTAAGCTTTGGTGTTTTAGTGTAGGCACGCACGTGCTACTTTTTAACCGACTTCAAAAATTTATCGGGTTTTTTTTTATTTTCCTTGATTACTCAAAGATCACTAAACCAATTTGAAAATTTATTCATTGATTAAGGAGTTCCTTAGTGACGTTAATTCATTCACAAGTTTGACGAAGAAACGAGGTAATTGTCTCTATAAAATGGTACAACTAGAGAGGTCAACTGGTGAGAATGCCATTAGGGATTAAGTTCACCTTTTGTACTCTAATTTGTATTTTTGTGCAATAAAGATTAAATAATTAATTAAATAAATGATAAAAACCCCCGGTATAAAGTTGACCCCTTCTCTCAACTCCGAAATCTCTTAAACGGCTTAACCGATTTTAATGAAACCTGGCTATGAACCACCGCTAGATATCTGCTTTCGAAGAATACAAAATACATCGCTATATTCTGTTCACCCGTTTAAGAGCTACGGTGCCACACACACACTTACATAGCGGTAGAATTTGTAATAGCCCTCTTTTAGCGTTGGGGGTTAAAAATGACTCTGAGTACGGCAGTATGGAATTAAATGAATGTAAATAAGTCGTTTATCGGAAATTAATTTACGCCTGCCGCAGTAAACTGCACGAGTCAGGTGTAGTACGAATTCCATACGCAATGATGATGATGATGCCTCAGGAATTGTTTATTCCTCGCTAAGCCTCAGGCTTAGTGTCCGACCGAAATTTCGGTTTCGGTTTCGGTTTCGGCCAGTTTCGGCCAAAAAATCAAGTTTCGGCCCGAGTTTTGGTTTCGGCCAAAAACGGCCGAATCCTTCGGCCGCGCCGAAACTTACAACATCGTACCTTGTGTTACAAATAATGTATTTTTTTCACTTTATAGGGTAGTTAAATTTTCAAACAGAACCTCTGTAACTGTGCTGAAATTTCATTGTGATAAATCTTTGAAAGTAAAAACCTGTAATTATAGGTCGGCGAGATATTAATTTTAGAAAAAAACGGGCTTACTAACATTTTTTCGACTTTTTAAGGACTTTTTTTTTTATATAAAAGGTTCGGTTTCGGTTTCGGTTTCGGCCGAAACTACAATGAAACCGAACCTTCGGTTTCGGTTTCGGTTTCGGCAAAATAACATGTTTCGGTCGGTCACTAGTCGAAGGAAAAAGAGGAAGAGGAAGACCTAGGCTTACTTACTTCAAGCAAATAAGACAGAAGGCGAATGTCGTGTCGTATCAGGAGGTGAAAAAGCTAGCACAGAGTAGAGAAAAGTGGCAATTACTTCACCGACAAGAGCCTAGCTCTTAAATTTAATGATGATAAGTCACTGCACATCCTGTATTTGAGAAACATTTTTTTTATTTATTGTTTCAAATTCAAATTCAAATTCAAAATATTTATTCAGTAAATAGGCCACATGAGGGCTCTTTTACACGTCGGTAATATAGGGTGAATCTACCAGCGCTTCGGACGAGACCATCATTGCGGAGAAGAAGCGCCGCAAGAAACTCCAGCAGAAGGTCATTTTTTCAATTATAAAAACATAATAGTACTTAAAACTAAGTTACATTAAGTAAAGTAAGTTACATTAGGTAATAAAGTAATAAATAATAATTTCTTAAAACTACCAAAAATAAAATCATTACAAATGTAAGGTCAATAAACCTTAAATTAAAAAAAAAACACACTATGAGAACAACACGACGAGGTCTCTACGTCAAAAGCCATAACTAGAATAATTTATTTAACAAAAAGTCCTTGCAAACGTGAACAGACCGGACCCCACAAACAGCACCCGTTCACGAGTATGCCTGTAGTATCGCCTCTCTCAACCATATGTTCGGGGAAGTGGCGACCCGATCAACGACGCCGCCGTAAGCAAAGACCTTTGGAGCGAGCGTGACATGCTCATGCTGCCGGACAACATAAAAGTAATATTGTAAAAGTAATATTGTAAAAGTAATATTTCTAAACGTACATAACAAGTTAACCCGCCAAAGTGACAAGACAGTTTGTTGGCGAGATCGCGGTCACATTCCGACGGTATAAGGTATAAGTATCGCTGAGACGTTAGTATCAAAGATAATAACATAATAAATAATTAATCACTTTTTAAAATATTATGTATTTTACCTTTTCTAATAAAAATATTATAGGAATTATACATTTATAGCTGAATATAATATAAAATAATAAATTAATTTAGGTAATTAACTTCCAAGACACGTCCTCGTGTCTGGTTCTTATGGAAAGTATCTAGAGAATGAGCATAACGATTGATAACGGAAAAGAACGTAATAAATTTGAATTTTGAAGATTTAGATCGAAATGTAGGAGTAGCCAGGAATGCAAAGAAAGGGGGTCCATATAGGCTCATATAAAATTGGCCTTTCAAATTTTTATACAAATAACGATTTTGTAACTATACTTATCATTGCGGGTGGTAGGACCTTGTGCAGGGTCCGTCCCGATCGCTACCACCATCTTATCCATTAACCTACCGCCAAACAGTAGTGTTCGCATTGTTGTGTTCCGGTTTGGGGATAAGACAGCCGGTGAAATTACTAGCATAGAGGCATTCCATCTTAGTCCTCAGGGTTGGCCACGCATTTGCATTGCAGTCTTGTGAATGCGAATGTCTATGGGTCACGTGTCCACTTACCATCAGGTGGCCTGTGTGCTCGTTTGTCTTCTCTATGCCATAAAAAAAAAGCTCCGATAACTTTCGTTCATACTTTTTTAAGTCATAATTATCGCAACTCTTAATGCCTTTTTATCTGTTACTTTTTTTAGAGTTTTATAGTTCTAACTTAACCTAACCTAATTTTATCTACACGTACAGGTCGATTCACAAGAGCTGGCACGAGTGGATTGAATGAGTGAATGAAAGTAAACTAGTGTGTAAAAAAGTAACAGGTTTTCGGTTCGAAATTCGAACATCGGTTCAAAGGACGGCACTCACACAATGATAGGTGACATTACTTTCGTTCAATCCATTCGTGCCAACTCTTGTGAATCGACCTGTAAGATATTTAAGAAATTTTGAAAATTTTACGGTTCCATGAATATTGGCGTTATAAGTTCAGATAAGTATAAGCTCCGATATGAAAAAAAAATATGAAGAGTATGAAGATTGAAGAGTGATCATTAGGTTGTAAAATTATATGAGATACATTTTCGGAGTTCCAATAATCTAATTTGCAATTTTATATGAACTTAGGCGCACCCAAACAAAGGAGGTTGTAACAACCTCGTTACGTAAAATTTTCTGCACCTAAATTATAAATTAATTATAAGTAAAAGTATGTATTTACTTATACGTACATTTATCATAACATCATCATTATCACCAATAATCGTGATATAAACTGGCTAAGCTTAGCCATACTGTAATATAATCAACGGCAGTAATTTGCATTCGCATACAGGAGGTGTCCAAATGTAATTAGAGAAAGTAATTGCAGCCAACAGAGCACAGTGCGGGTGTTGACAGTAGGTTAACTGCGTAATGGTGGGCCGCACGCATAGCTCAGTACTCACGAAGTTGTTGTATACTGAAAAATAAAGTGCGGAAGGTCGTAACCAGGGAAAAGGAAATAAGCATGAATTTTTCAAGTCGCATTTTTTAACTAAATATGAAAATACCGTAAAAGAGATCATTGAGTCATTAGAGGGAGTTTAATATGCCCAGTGACGTCTGTAACGTCATGTTACAGGTCGGCCATTATAATGTTAAATTCTGTGTAGCTAGAAATAGATATTAGATTATCTTTGTGACGTTATAGCTATTAAAAAAACTTAACTGTTTGTTGCATGTATCACCTTTTATTGAAGCTGTGAAGAAACGTGTTGTATGATCATTGACGATAAACGGTTAAAATAAAAAAAATAAACGTTTTGAGTAGATACGGACACGAGCGTTAATTTGGGACCCATTTCAAGAAAAATATGCTTGAAGTCGTCAATATCATTAGAGATGTCAAGTCAATAATTCTACAACAATAAGGAACCTCAACCTTATGGTTGTAGAATGTCAGATTGACTTTGGACCTAAGGTACCAAAGTCAATCTGACATTCTACAACCAAAAGGTTGAGTTTCCTAAAAGTTACAAATGGCTTGACATCTCTAATGACATTGACGACTTCAAGCATATTTTTCTTAAAAATGGGTCCCAAATTTTTGCTCGTGACCGTACCAGTACGACTTCTGCTTGTCCCTAGTACTGTGCTAGCGGTGTGACTAAATAATTAAGTGGGTAGACGTACTGTTCAGTCGCGTACGTCTTGATGAATATACTGCTTGATTCCTGCGCAGGGTTGCCGACCTTCAAAAAAACCGGCCAAGGGCGAGTCGGACCTGCACACAGAGTTTACATGCATGTCATTACATGTTGCTTGAAATTGTATAACCCACTGATGGATTAAACTAAATTAGAAATTATATAACAAGCGATCCGATCTCGTTTCGCTTTGGTTTATTTGAGTTTTCTGTAACATCGGTACATAAACTAGAGATTAGTAAGTGCAATGTTTTGCGGGTGGTAGGACCTTGTGCAGGGTCCGTCCGGATCGCTATCACCATCTTATCCATTAACCTACCGCCAAACAGCAGTGTTCGCATTGTTGTGTTCCGGTTTGGGGATAAGATAGCCGGTGAAATGACTAGCATAGAGGCATTCCATCTTAGTCCTCTGGGTTGGCAACGCATTTGCAGTCTTAGGATTGCATTGCAGTCTTGTGAATGCGAATGTCTATGGGTCACAGTTTCCACTTACCATCAGGTGGCCTGTGTGCTCGATTGCCTTCCCCATGACATGATATATAAAAAAAAAACCTCCCGTGAAAAATTATCAAACTGATGGATATAACCGCATCAAAATTGGTCGCGTGGTTTAGGAGGAGTTAGCGGATATACACACAGATAGAAACACTGACCGACGCGGTGATGTTGTTTTATAGAATGAAATGTAATATGTGGACTAGACAATAATAACACATTATTTCACACTCATTATGTCACTTCATTATAGCAGTTAAACGACAAGGTCCAAAACTGATTATTTTTGACATCGACTATATTTAAATGTGACAATTTAGTAACTCCACATACAGGATGAGCAATTTCATTGACAGCGAATCGCGTCCGTCATTTGGGCGGATTCAGTATTTCGTTATTAACTACAGGTTACACAGGAAATTAATATATTTTACACGGGCAAAATAAGTTTTATTGACAACCGTAACGCTGAGCTGAGAATTAAAATATTTGATGCAGTGTATTCGGTCAGATTCACAATTTTTTTATTGTGAGTTCATAGAAAAACTATTACAGATATTTTTTTTCAGATACTTTAGTTTCGAATCGAAGACAAAATTAAAAGAGCGTGGTCATTCTTGGAGGCTAGAGATTGTCGTAACATAATTCTTTAAACAAATTTTAAAGCACTATACTTAGATAAAAAAATAAACTGATCTAGGTACGCTTGTGAGTGCCTGGCGAGATCTTATAAATCACCATCGTCTGGAATATAATAATAATAATAATAATAATAAATATAAGGGGACAATCTCACACCAATTGAACTAGTCCCAAACTAAGCTCTAGGCTTGTACTATGGGTACTAGACAACGATATAAATACTTATATAGAGAAATATATACTTAAATACATAGAAAACATCCATGACTCAGGAACAAATATTCGCGCTCATCACACAAATATCTGCCCTTACCGGGATTCGAACCCAGGACCACTAGCTTCGTAGGCAGGGTCACTACCCACTAGGCCAGCGCGTCGTCGTATATAAAAGAACTAAACACTGTTAAAATTATCTATACTAATATCATCAAGCTAAAGAGTTAGTTTGTTTGCTTTAACGCGCTAATCTCAGGAACGCCAGGTCCGATTACAAAAATTCTTTCAGTGTTAGATAGCCCATTTATCGAGGAAGGCTATAGGCTATATATCATACACATAAACCGAAGCGAAGCGAAGGCGGGTCGCTAGTACAGAATAATTGACAAAGTATCAAAATAGTGTCTAATAGGGTGCCACTAAGCATTATGCCGTGTCATGGTGGGCAACGACCCGCACGGTTCTTTAAGTATTACTACTAAAAATAACATTTAATGTAACTTTTCACTAGCAGTGCCGTGAAAACTAAAAAAAAAAACATAATTTGCACCTAAAAAACCTAACTCTCAAGTCTTTACTGTAATCTGAAACGGTTAAGTAATGAGCCTTAGTGGAAACCCTAACGGCGAGATTTAAGACTATAAAACTGATAGCGTAGACTTAGATTGCAGCCCTAGGTCTTATTCTTAAACTTTCGTTTACCCCGCTGGATAAGAAGGCAATGCATAAATTAGGACATTAAGTTAAGCTTGGTAAACTATAATAGGCTGATGTTTTATAACGGGGTTGCCTCGTTTTAATTAAATTATTTTTACCGATGAAAATAAGTTTGCGTTTTTATATGGACTTGTAACATGTATTAACTTAATTTTATTCATGCTTTATAAGTTTTTTGTTATTAAAGGGTCATTATTTGGGCGTTTGTTCCGAATCACTTTCGTGCTCACATTTTTTGTAGAAGTGGCTGCAGATTTCGATTTCGTTTCTGGTTAGGTAACTAAGTTTAACGGACATCTAGCAAATTTGCTGGATATTTATATCCAAAAACGGCATCAAAATATACGCCCAATTCTTCAAAAATATGTCCACAAAAATGAGGCGGTTGAAACGCTCGAATAATAACTCTAAACACGAGTAAAACCCTGTATAGGTTTTTTTATACGTATATGTTACTAAGGCGGATTTACTAATTAATAAAAGTAATTAAATAAAGGGGATCCTCTTAAAAAAAACATCGTTACACGTATTTTTATTTTTGTTGTATCATGAAAACGCTAACAAAGAAGCGTAAATTTGGTATGATTATAGTACAGACTGAAGAAAAACAACAAATACCATTCGATTTGAAATCAAACGTATACGTGCGACGGTACGAAACCCTCCGTGCACGAGTACGACTCCCACTTGCCCGTTTTTTATAAACTTTATCCGCTTATCAAAATCAAACTAACGAGTCCAATGTCGATGGGTCTATTTTAAGTACACCAAAGACAAAGACAAAGACGTTTATTGCAAGAACACAGTAGCTGTACGGTTGTCAGTGTTACAGGATGTGGTGTGGTACCTGTGGATAGGATATCCTGCTACCACATTTCGACCCCAGCACCAAATTAACTCTTGGCCACCATCATGTCGAAGTAGGTACCTACTTATCATCAAATAAAAGATCAAAAAAGATAAAAGACATTTATTCAGTAAGTAGGCCATACGCATACGGGCACTTTTACACGTCAAGAATCTACCAGCGCTTCCCAAAAGGAGACACTGCTGAGAAGAAACGCCGCAAGAAACTCAGCAGTCATTCATTTTTTAAACGTATTACAAAACAAACACATAATAATAAAGATACATAATAACACACATACATAATTATTTATTTTGAATTTCAAACTGTTTTAATAAGGGAAACTGATTCAAAATTGACTAGCAAGATTTGAAGTAAATATAAACACACAAACAAACATGAAGTTAAATAATAGCGTGTAAAAAAAACTATAAAGAGTGAAACCAAAAAACCACTACTCAAACTACCTTCATCATAAACCGCACTCATTACCGCAGCTTATAATAAAATGGCGGTGCTAATAACTCACTGTGATTGGTCGTCGGGCTCCCGCGGCCGCCTGCGGTTGGTCTAGCGACGCGTATTGATGACGTCATCATTCAGCGCGCCAATCCGCGTCCGCGGAGACTGATTTGAGTTAAAGTTTAGTTCTAAATTCGAATTTGTAACGGTCAGTTTAATTTTGTTGGTAAATAATTACTGTTTACGTTTACAGTGTTTTTTTTAACAATCACTTGATGAATTTATGCATTTTTAACGACACGCATAGTAGTTGGTACACAAATTTTCCCTTACCGCGAAGCAAACCCGGAACTTCAGCTTCTTACTCTTATACTCACTACCAACATAAGTAACAGCGAAGTCAAATATTGTTTAAATAATTCCAAGTAGCAAGCCCCGTCGAAGTAGATACTTACCTAGTTATACGTTAATTAAGTACTTAGTCTATTCCAAACGTCAATTTAACCTTGCACTTTCCGGTTGGCTGCATATTGATGACGTCATCGCTCTCTCTGCCAATCAGCGCTAATTCTGATGAATCGCCAACCGTTCAAACCGTCATGGCGGCTGAATTTTGTATTTCGAATTATTTATTTATTAGTCGGCCATGTTTATTATTGTCAATTTGTCCGTTGGTAGTAAAACACGCGCCACGGAATTGGCGGAGTGTTTTAATTAAAAATATGCGCTCTATTTTGTGAAATGATGCTGGTACAGTTGTGAGAAATATTTTTTTATGTACAGCGTTGAACGTAAAGTTATTTAATTAAATGATTTGTAACTACTAGGAGTAGGAAGTCAACTGAGGTAGTTTTTTTTGCTATCAATTATTAATTAATGGACGATGTATATTTCATCGGTTTTTCCTTATTTGGAGCATATTATTACGACTGATAATAAAACGTCGAGTATCTTTCGCGGAAACATGATTTTGTTAGATTGTATTAATAAACGTTTTTTCACTTCTCATGCTCTTAAAATGTTACTTTAGTCTTTGGCACATCGGGACTAAAACTCTTTATTACCTAAGCTCTAGGAACTAAAGTAATATTTTTTTATTTTGGAAACTCGTTAACAGCCAATCACGGTGTTCGTGAATGGAGGATTATCGTTATTTTCAGTGAGTGTGTATGGACCATTTTTTGAGCGTGGAAGCAACCTCAAAATGACAACTGCAAAAATATAAAAAATAACGATTTAATTTCGTGAAACACGATTAATGATTACGAACATGAATCTATTTAATTATATTAAGGATAATTCATTTTATTATGCATGGTCCAATTAATTATAAAATAGTTTTCAAGTTTGATTCTGTTGGCTAAATATGCAAGCATTTAGAGCGTCACTTTACAACAACAAAAAAACCACGGAACAATTTTGTAAGACACTTTGTAAAATCAATATTGTAATTTTGTATATGTAGAACGTCGTTATATTCCTCGCATTCAAAGTGAAAAGTAGAGTGTTTAACGCGAGACTAAACAACCATAATGGCACTCGAACTATAGCCACCCGCGATCCGCTTGGGTAGCTAAACATCTCGTGTCATTATGGCTGGTTTTAGTCCCTTGTTGAACAATCTACTATTATTAACAAAAACATAAAATTGATACAAGATGTTTATTCAGTAAGTAGGCACATTTTTTTCCAAATTCATGTTTATGTATTACGTTGATAGATCTGTTATAGATGAACATTGCTACAGGAGGCCGATAATTATGGATCACCCTATGCTTTGAACACCTTTAAGACAGCCCGGTGTTTTTGTTACATGCTGTATGCGTAAAAAATAACATATCTCAGTTTGCACGCGTGGACATTCCGGGCAAACAGCTCCGAACCACTGGACGCTTAAGAACAGTTCCCCGTCGCATGGCACTTGCGGAAAAGAACCCCCGTGTCATTGGCCCGACCTACTTCGAGCACCTACCCGCAGATTTGAGATCTGAACCATCTGACGAAACATTTAGGCGTCGATTGAGAAACCTTTTGTTGGATAACCCTCTGTACTCAGTAGACGAGTACATGGAATTAATTCTGTAGCTCTAGTGTATGACATTTTTCTGATAACTTTTGTACCTTTTTTTGTGACTATTGTATATTTTTGACCGTTATTTTATTTTATTTCATGTTATTTTTAAATTATTAAGACGATCCCTATTGGTGAAATGATTTGTATTATTAATTTTAATTTTATTATCTTATTAGTTTTTGACAATCATGATGCGATTCTTTTAATTTTGACATGGTAATAATGCAAACTTATATTGTAATTTGTTTCATGAAATAAATAAACTAAACTAAACTAAACTACTATAGGAATAGCTGTTTGAGACCGGATGAATTAGGTGTTAATAGATTGGAGGTAGTTTCTCACTTTCAATGAATTTTATTGACATTCGCAGATACATAAATGACTCAAACGTTTAAATATATCTCACATGTCGCTAAAAGCATTTAAATGTGCATGAATTATTATAATGGCTTTACCTTTACACATATCTATCACACGTAATAGAAATGTTAAAAATACTCCGAACGGAACTATCTAATAAAATAACCATACTATTTAACGAACGAATATTACCAAAAACCACTCATATTGTAATACCCTTCATAAAGTAGGCATAAATGCTAAAAGTGTATTAAAAATGGAAAAAAAAACAGACAGTCTAGACGGACTTAACTTGATTTATCCATTTCCCGTTCATTTAAAATGTTCACAAAATTTACAATTCTTTAAAAATATTTCAACAGCCTGTAGCCAAATGGAAAAGAATATGTAGCTTAATAACCGGTCAAGTGTGAGTCAGACTAGCGCACCGAGGGTTCCGTACCACTGCACAGTAGGTATTATTACCAGGGTAGTGATTCTGTAAACAACGCCAGTCGTGCGGACTGTCGAGTGATATCCAAGCGGCGACATTGTAGCGCGTGCATTTTCAATTAAGCAGCCTTATACGTTCGACCCATCGTGCTGCTAAATTGAAAATGCACGCGCTACAATGTGTTTTGTTCGCACTGACGGGACTACTTAATCTCGCCGCTTGGATATCAATCGACAGTCCGCACGACCGGCGTTGTTTACAGAATCACTACCCAGAGCCCGGATTTTTCGCGGCAAAACAAAAGACTGTCGCAATCTACCTAGTACTAGAATCACTTTTTGTATCGATATCGAGCATTATATATTTACATTATTTTTAGGTAATCATTCGCGACAGTTATTTTACATGTGTTATTCCATCTAGATCTTATCTCCTACTTTAACATATCAAGTAATAAAACAACTTGTCGGGTAACTAAGAGGTAAAACTTTGCATTGACTATACTAGCTCATTGAAAATAATAGAACCTTCAGAAAGTGAATACTCCTATCACTATCATAAACCATATAAAAAGTCAAGTGCTGCTGTGTGTACTGACGTGGATTTCGAAAAAGAAATTGCATCTGCTTCTATATAATTTTACATAACCCTCACGTAAAATGTTTAATAAACTTTTTATTTTATTTGGTGTCCCGTATTTTTTTTTTCGATTATACAATTATCGTTAAGTATATCGATAAGAAAATATTACTAGCTAGATTGCGACAATCTTTTGTTTTGCCGCAAAAAATCCGGGCTCTAATTATTACATCCAAATTGATTTCAATTTCGAATCAAGTATCAACACAAGCCAAAATCACGGTTGTACGTTATTTTACAGACTGAAGTTGTTTAGAATTTCATTTCATAGATTTTTTTTCTCGTATTATCATTTCATAGAATAATCAATATGTCGAATAATTACTTTGAAGACTATTAAATCATCGTTTTTTATTTTAAATAAAATTCAATGTTTCTTTTTTCATATCATAGAATAGCAAATTAAATATTCTTCGTTCTCATAGATATAAAAAAATAACCTCGAAGGCTAGGGCGGGAGCTTGCTTCGCTTCGCTCCCGCCATAGCCTTCTAACCTAACCTATTCAAGTCGGTTCTGCCCAGAGAGGTCTTGCTCGCTCGCTTCGCTCGCTCGCTCACTCATATTTATATCATAATATAGTATTTATCTTATAAAAAATAATTATATTGTTTGATAAGGTTGTGTAATGAAAAAATAAAATTACAAAATTCATTGAATTGATTTTCTGTCGAATTTGTTTCTTTCAAGTAAATAGTTAAAAAAAAAAAATATACGAAGCAAAAATACAAGGACCAAATAGTATATGAAACATTTTCTGTGAAACAAAATTCTGTAATTTTTCAGTCTGTAAAACAAGGGGACACCCAAAATCACACTTGGGTTTGTAGGTACTATAAACGAACCAAATTTTTACGATACAACAAATTTTGTTTAATGCTAGGCTGGTAGACGGTTGACGTGTAAAAGTGTGCGTACGGCGTAGGTACTTAGGTACTGAATAAACATATTTTATCTTTTTATATCTTTTATTACTTGTAACAGAGTCTCGATGGGGCCAATGTAACTAATAAATACTTTTATTTAATTTTAGTTACCACTTCAGTATATATTATGCATCTATTATCGGGCTGAAAAATAACCGACACACGTAACGTATCAAGCGAAATAAGGTCGAGATTTCACAGCACTCCACTTTTTTTAAGTTATTCACTATTCCGCCAGAGTGGACCTCTGGCACACAGCCAGAACGATTAATATCCATTTAGTAGGATTGCAAAAAACATTATACTTTATTAAACTAGGAGACTAATGCGTTTAAAACAAATAAATCTGGTTTACGGCGCTGGAGTTTAACGAAGCTGTATAAATTTAACTGTGATCGAATCACTAAGTGGAAGGGTTATACAGGATGGCTAATTTAGATCGGAAAGTCTGTCTGTACAGTGGGGTTAGACAAGTTGCCATCGTTCACGAACGTTAGCGTTAGGCGATCACTTTGGTGATCACCTGTCACTTGGCGCTGTCAAAATTAAATAGGCTAGACAATCCGTTTTCAGCGTGTCAGTTGTAACGAGTGATATATCAAGTGACTTACGTCATTCCCATAAATTTTTCAATGACAACACATGTCGCCAGTGATCACCTAACGCTAGCGTTCGTGAACGATGGCAACTTGTCTAGCCCCACAGGTACCTACTTACATTAGCATCCTTATATTCTTAAATCGGAGAAATACTGGAAGAGGGCCGAATTTTAAGTACCCGAAACCGACGTGCGTGCATGACTCGATGTATGAATGTGGAAGAAGCGAAAGAAATTTGTCAAGATCGTAGCAAGTGGAAAGAAGTGGTCTCTGCCTACCCCTCTGGGAAACAGGCGTGATTTAATGTATGTATGGGTATTCTAAGAATAGTTGGTAAATTAGGGGAAACGGTATAGGTGGACCAGGTGCAGCTAGTATTGTAAAGGACCCGAGTTATGGGAGTCCTTTTTATTACGACTTGAGCTGTAATTATGACACTCGTCTCAGTTCATAGAAATCCTTTTAATGCAGAACTTTCAACCTATTAAGTCTCTAGTCCTTGTCGAACTCGAGCAATATTATTGTAATTATTCGAGTTTTTTAGGGTTCCGTACTCAAAGGGTACTCCAACGGCATTAATATATCTCCGCTGTCTGTCGGTCCGTCTCTCGAAATCGAATTCTAATCGGAATATAATAACACCTATTTATTGTGCGCCGGTACGGAACCCTCGGTGTGCGAGCGGTTTTGTTTTTAATTTAATAAAGTTAATCAACATAAGGTTACATTAAAAAAGTTTTTCTGTCTCATTTCTGTTCAACTTTAGGGTAAGTACACTCATTCTAAAACCAAGTTTATAATTGAAGTGACGTATTGAATATTTCACTAGATGTCACTCTCTCTAGTTTAGGAAACTTTTACTTAAAATCTAAACTTTACACTTAACCTCTGATCCTCAAATTAACCTAATACTAGTTAGTGTCTAAAACTTAAAATTGTCCTCCATTTTGTATGGAAACTTTAAGCTTGGCATTGAATTAGTCAAAAGCTCGCCGGCCATTAAAGCTCGTCTGAAAGTTTCTGTTCCCATATAAATGGATTACAGAAATTATAACATTCAACTAACGTATCAAACGAGCCCTATAGGTTACAGCGGTGCTCAAACTCTGCTTATTAATATTTCATATTTTTGTGGCTAGATTTAAATTTGGATATTTTGGAGAAAAATCTGGATATTTTTTTTAACATATTAAATACCCATGATGCTGATTTTATGCTGAAGATAAGTAGGTAAGTGTTAGTTCTACGTATACCTCAAAACTACTTATCAAAATGTAATCTAAAATTATTGCACAGACAGATTTTACCACATTGAATCTCAACTTAAAATCTTCAATGCGAATTGTTTGAAAGTTCATTACTACCCCATTATCTGGATCTTAGACTTGATCAATGGCTCAGTAGGTACCTAGTGGTGCATTAAACTCAATGCGTTAAATGTCATGATTCCGACCTCCTATCCCAACTCTGTGTATTCTATGAGCGTGCAGGTTTTTTAAGAGACTGAGATCAAAATTTAAGATCTTCACAAAGCTTTGAATCGTTATTTAATAGCTGTAATATAGATGTATTATATAAAAGAAGCACAGGACTGATTGATCAACGTGCAACCGAAACCGGTTGACCTAGGGACTTGGAATTGGGAGGGACTATTCCTTGGATATCCTATGAGTGCATTAAGAAGGGATGTTTGAAGGGATCTCTTGATTTTGCACAGAGCGTTTTTAGTATTTTTTTAAGAAGATATCGTCTGCCATAGTTCATTTTAGTCATAACGCATTTAATAAATATAAATAACGATTTTTGTAAATCAAACCTAACTTAACATAGCCTTGTCTATACGTTAAATTCTTTTTTTTTAAAGTGTACGTTTCTAGCAAATAATTATGTACATAAAAAAAATATGGGAAATAATGGCTCTGCTTCAGAAGACCTCGAAATATTGTGCAACATGCGCGTTGCTAACTAGTTGGAGCATAAAAAGGTCATAAGGTCTAGGAGATCTCCAGGTTTATACGTCCAGTTATTGTTAATGACTTTGACCATAAATTAAATAACGATAAATCAACACTTTGAGCACCGTTGCCATATTCACGCATAAATCTGACTTCCCCTGGTCTCCCCGTAACCGGCCTCTCTAATGGGGTTGCCAAATTACCCATCTATTTAATTTGTCGAATGGGTAAACGAATTAGGCTGGCAACTTTGAAATGAATTCAATTTCCGATGTCAACGGTGGACGGTTTTTTATATTAATCGATTGTGAGGGTCATTAATTGGGACTTCAAAAGGTGAGTATTTTTTAAAATTAGGGTTCCTCTTTTGAGGTTTGTTGAATTGGCATTAAAGGAGGGTTCTTTAGGTATTTTGTTTATTTCTATTCACTAGCACAGAGGCATTCATTTAATATAAGATATGTTCCATTTTTATTGTGTGTGTATAATTGATCTCTGTATGATCTCAAAATGATATTGATATTAGTGTAGCTATTTTTTTTTTTTTGGACACCTTCTATCGCCATTCTCTCCCTGGTCTCACTGAAAACCAGCGTCTCTGAATGTGTTTATCACATTCAGAGGCATAAATCTGAGCGGAGACCATTTTGGCCGTAAAGAAAAAAATGTATTTGGGTTAAGACTTTTTTTATGATTGCAAACTGTTTTTTTATGTGCCAAATATTTATATTATTTTCATTCCATCTTAGGCTGCCTGTGCAACGGAGCGGAGCGAGGCAGCGGAGAGGGGGGCGAAGAAACGATCCACCAATAGGAATACTTTATTTTGCTAGACTCGCTAAGCGTGGCTCTACTATTTGTGGATTTTTCCCTCGCTCACAGTTCCAGTGGACAAGCAGCCTTAGTCCTCATGCTGACTTAACCACGAGTAGTTCTAAGGTCGAACTCAGCAGCCAGTAAAAGTCCAAATAATGTATACGTACCTATTGTATTTGTGTTGTAAATATATTTTTACCATTATTAATTAAGTATATGTATATGTAAACTCTTTATTGCACCTAAACAATTACAAGACATGTTTGCATCAATATAAATAATGTACATAGGCGAACTTATCCCATATGGGATCTCTTCCAGTTAACCTTGGAGTAGAATAAGCAAGGACAATGCCGAAGGATAGACACATTAACAAAATTTCAGGAAAAAACAAATAGTACATACAACAGACAAACAGGAAGAAAATAAAATATCTTCTTTAATAAGATATATACAAAGATAAAAAGTAAAGTAAGTATCGGTTATTCTCTGTAAACCATGGGGTAGACTGATAAAACATAGCGTTATAATAGGATTAAGTCCCCTATAGGAGTCTTTTTAAATATCATGCATTAAAAGTCGATATTTCCTTAACGTAATCAAGTTTATATGTGTAGCTTCTCCTTATGTAAATTTAATATACCTTTTTTAAGATTTGTCTGAATTCTATAACGAAAATACAACCGGACGCACCCCTTATATCACGTCGGGATAAAATTGAATTTTAAATATAACTCTAAGATATTAGAGTGGCGTGAGTAGACAATTTCCTTCTTTTTGAAATCCGTGTTGTATAAACATGGACAATTTATGGTTTTTAAGCCCTTTTGAATAGTGCATGGTTTATCCGGAAACCAAAGCCCTTGGATATTTCGAATAAGAATGAGCAATTTCGTTGATGTTTTACTGGTGACTATGTAAAAAGTGGCCGGGTAAGATGACCAATTTTAAATTTAATATTTTACGGATACTTATACTTACGGTGTGAGATTATTTTTGATAAACTTTATTGATAAGTCCCACTGCTGGGCAAAAGACTCTTAGGACTTTACAGAAGCGCGTGGAACTAACCCCATGTGCTTCTGTTTAGTCGATTAGAGAAAATTCTCTTTTACCGAACAATTGTCTTCGCGTGTGATATCCATGGACTTATTTCTCTAATAAGTCCATGGGAGTGTATAAATAACTCGACATTGGCCGAATACACTTTAACAAAGGTGAAAGCCTTTATTTAAAAAAAAAAACGGAGTCTTAAATTTTAAATATCACTGTCGGTAGCAACCTCAGGTACACGAACATTACGTTTTCAAATTGTCTTTACTATTCGATAGCGTGCTTTTTAGGCGGTCGGGTAAAATTTACTAGATCTAACCCTACCTAGTGATTTCCGAACGTGCAAACAAGCCAGACTCGAGTGAAACCGCAGGCTAGCGTTAGTTTTAGAATAATTCCATTAGCTACCAGCTTAGGGCTCTAGCACACTGCTACACGCAGCGTTTCTCTGACGTATGGGCAGCGTGTTTTGAATTAGAAATGTACTCGCAATAGTTTTTAACCGACTCCTATAATAAGACGATGTTTGAGACTAAACGTGGCCTGCGTCTATATCGCGTGTCAACTGTCGATAGGTAAAGCATCCGTCACTTTTTGACACGTGTACTTATTTATGTGTCAGAAGGTGACGGATGCCTTATCCAAAATTCATTAATAAACGCAGCCATATTAGGCCCCCTGATTTCGACAAACGAGACGTATTTTATATGCTTTCAATTTTATTATTTTATATTTTGTTTTAGGGCGTTTTCCAAAAAAGTGTTCGTAACGGTAACTTTTTCATTACGTTACGTCACTTCAATTAACTTATACTGCTGTAAAACAAATAGCAACATCTCAGACATAAGTCCTGTAGCCAATGTTTTTCATTTTATGTTAAGTATGTCACTTCCTTTCTCTTCACCAAGCGGTTCCAACGGAAGACCAGCTGGCTTTACGGCTAGCGAATGCTGAGTTGGGACCGTTTCGCAACTGTTTCTGTGTCTTATTTTTTGTATCTATGTACCTAATGTTGTTTTGTATTGTTGCGAATAAATGTCTCTTTATCTTTATCTTTATCTTTATCTTTAAATGCCACCATTAATTTAACTAATGAGTGAGAATTAAAACTACTTCGGTTATAGAATGAGAGATATTGCCTAAATATTAGAGCATGCAATATGGGCATATATGAAGGCAGTATGGGTATCTAGGATCCGGATAAAAGAAACGTGTTTTTTGTGGCATGCCAATACGAAATATTTGCCAGTGCGAGTGACAACTTTTTTTGCCGGTTTTTTGTTAGTTTTTGGATCATTATATAGAAGGTGAATTTAAAAATAGATGAAAGAAGATCGATGAAAGAGGTATGCAAAGCAAAAGTGAGTAGGAGAGTCGGAAAGTTCCGCTTTAGATGTATTTTCTCGAATCTAATCGGAGAAATACTGGAAAAGGGCCAAACCGACGTGCATGTATGACTCGATGTATGAATGTGGAAGAAGCAAAAGTGATGTATGTATACTCGTATAGAGGTGGAAAGAAGTCGTCTCTGCCTGCCTACATTTTTCGATGTATATAAAAAGAGAGCTTAATTTTATGTTTTAAATTTTTTAGTGTAATATTCGTTAATTTTTGTTATTAATATTTATTATGTTTAATTTAGTTTTTAAGATTGGTATACCCTAAAAGTGTCCATGTTTAGAGCTATAAGAAGAAATGTAAGACCTCTGTAAACACCATGGATGCAGTAAATTAAATATGAATATGAATATGAATACCCCTCTGGGAAACGGGCCTAATTAAATGTATGTATGTACGTAAATAGAAATTTCACTACTCGATGATGGCCGACTCAACTTGCCAAACCTTTATTCAGTCACCATGACTTTAAATGGCTGTATTTCACTGCATGTAGGCGCACCCGAAGTTTCGATTATTCGATTAGAGTCTCAATGTCACGCTAGTTCGTTCGTCTGACGTCGAAATAGGTCTTAATCGGGTTAGTGGCCGGTAACCCGGAAACAGTACTGCGGTTGAACCGAATACTCTGATTTTAGGCTTAGTACTGTACTAGTGGTGATTTTTAGTCAAAGTTGCTTGTTTTTGAGAAGATCGACGCTTTTGTATAGTTTTGTACTCTTTAGAATCTTTTAAGAAATCGCCGTGTTTTCGTACGTTTTTTGCGTAATAAAAACAAGGAAAACTAATTTAGGATTTAGCTTCACTTTTTAACTTTTAAAGGGTCATGGGCGCAGCGGTTGTGGCACCAAATGAATTGAATGAATGAATTGAATCATTAAAAATTCAGTTTATTCAGTTTATTCATTGCTTTCATGGGTAATTGGGTAGGTACAATGGTGTTTAAGTTCAATTTTCGTTCTGCCATGAAACCCTGTCGGGCACTACAATATTATGTTGACACTTACAAAAACTATCTTATTATTACTAAACTAAGTACATGTTACACATGGCACCAATACATTGAATTTATTCTATTGCACGTTCAAAAAACTCTTGTATGGAATAAAAACAATTATTAATTAAATATTTCGTAAGTTATTTGGTAAAATGAATCAGTTAAAAAATCATGTCTTAATATGGCCACAAAAACTAGCTCCCCGGAGAACAAAAATATGGGCACTTTAAAGATCTATAGTCCATATAAATTTTGTTTTATCTTTCTTTACATAAAACCAATTATGTTCCGCCGTCTATCGGCTTATCTTTTAAACTACGAAGCGGATTTTAATGCGGTATTTCATCAATAGGTAAAGTAATTTTAGAAGAAAGTTTTTCTGTTTAATTGTTTTTAATAAATTCTGGTTTAAATGTACACATGTTATAGAAAACTCACATAAACCGAAGCGAAGCGAGGGCTGGTCGCTAGTTTATAATAAACTATTTTTTTTGTTAAAATTAGAGAGAATTAAGAGATCCCTTAAAGGGATAATCGCCTTTGTACATAATTTATTTGAATATAAGTTTTTTTGTGCTATAAAAAGTTTAGTCACCTACTTATATCACTTTCCTTCTAAACTTCTCTTAAATTTACTTTAAAAAAGTCGTAATCGTTTAAATTAACCGGATAAATACAGAGACATCAGCTCAGCGCGTGAAAGAGCCCCTAATTCCTTTAATTGTAAAAATAATCCCGCCCTCGACAATCGCGTTTCTAATTAAGGCAGCTGTGATAATCAACATGGCGGACCTCTCCTTTTTTAAGCTTATTCAATTTTAAAAAGGGATACGATTTATAATTACTGCGAATTTAAAATGTTACGATAAAGTCAACATTGAAATCCTCCTTACTTAATTAGTTACGCTTTCGTTGTTAAACTGCTAAACCTATTTTTAATGAAGTTAAGTATAAGTAGCTACCGTTTAGTACTTTATCACTTTAAAGTCATGTTTGTACTGTTACACTAATATGTCAAAGGCGTGAAAGCGACAAAGTACAAAAGTGTAGTGCTATTCAGGCCGATTGTACTAAATTACTAATTTAACTTAAGATATACAGGGTTATTGGTAATTCGACGTATTCCCGTTAGGAGGTGATAGGGGTGACTATTTGCGGTAATTTTAACCCCCATATGCATTATGCAAAAGTGA
Organism: Acleris laterana; assembly: GCA_963966035.1. Lineage (NCBI taxonomy): Eukaryota > Metazoa > Arthropoda > Insecta > Lepidoptera > Tortricidae > Acleris > Acleris laterana. Next base: position 11,885,761 of record OZ014462.1, on the reverse strand, counting down.
ACCATTTTTGAGTTATCATGTTTTTTAGCTTTTTTCAAAATAAGTCAAAAATGCAGCATCAAAAATTAATTAAAAAAAAAGTATCCATTTAAATCTATTTTTTTCTTCTTATTTATAAAAACAATAAAACTATGGTTATTTATCAATATTAAAACAACAATTATCGGTCCAAATTTAAAAATGCGAGACTAAAAACGATATTATTTCTAGATTTTTTAGATATCTTTTTCCACTAAAATGCCTTAAAAACAAAAAAATTGTTATGAAACTTGGTTTGCAGATTAATTTAAAAACATAACCGTTTTCTTAGCTCTCCAAAAATGCATAACAACTAGGAACTTATTTCAAAGAAACTGAAAAAAAAATGATCACAAAAGAAGCAGGCGGAAATTTGGATTCGAACTAAACACAAGGTAGTTCTTTAAAAAATCCCATAAAATTAATTAAAAACAATACCCAATGTCAATAAAACAAAAAAACTATTTTAAAACAAAATTTAAAACCAGTAACAGTTTAATAGTAATAACAATTAACAATTAATAATAGTAACAATTAACACATTTTTTAATTTAAAGTTCTTGCTCGAAGTGACTTCCCCTATTGCGTACGCAAAGTCGCATTCTTTTTCTTAGTTGTGACTTAACTACCGAAGTAGGTAGTCAAATTATTACGCATTGCATTTGCTGCATTTATAATTCTCATCTTGAGTTCTTCCGCGGATGACACAGGCGAGAGGTCGTAAACTATGGATTTCATGTGACCCCAGACATAGAAATCAACCGGCGTTAAATCCGGACTTCTCGCGGGCCACGGAATGGGTCCTCCTCGCCCTATCCAATCCTGCATTATGCACTGTAGACCACGCTTTCCATTGTGTTACAGAGAGTCGTGTGGCGACGGTGTTTGTCGAAATTGTTGGTTCATCGATAAATTCTTGCAGAATATCCTCTTCGCAATTAACAACATGGACTGGGGGTCTTCCGGCATTAATTTGTCTTCTCTGAACACAACCAGTTTCTCGGATTCGCCTATACACTCCATTAAAAACGGATACATGGGGTAACCGGCGATTGGGAAACCGACGCGAATAATCATGACGAGCAGCTTCACTGTTACCGTTGCAAAAGCCTTTGGCTACAAGGCAAAACATGATATACCAGCAAGACGGATGTCCTGCACATTTTGGTGTCAATGTTAGGCGATGGCTCGATAGCCATTTTCCTAATCGTTGGATAGGGCGAGGAGGACCCATTCCGTGGCCCACGAGAAGTCCGGATTTAACGCCGGTTGCTTTCTATGTCTGGGGTCACATGAAATCCATAGTTTACGACCTCTCGCCTGTGTCATCCGCGGAAGAACTCAAGACGAGAATTATAAATGCAGCAAATGCAATGCGTAATAATTTGACTACCTACTTCGGTAGTTAAGTCACAACTAAGAAAAAGAATGCGACTTTGCGTACGCAATAGGGGAAGTCACTTCGAGCAAGAACTTTAAATTAAAAAATGTGTTAATTGTTACTATTATTAATTGTTAATTGTTTTTACTATTAAACTGTTACTGGTTTTAAATTTTGTTTTAAAATAGTTTTTTTGTTTTATTGACATTGGGTATTGTTTTTAATTAATTTTATGGGATTTTTTAAAGAACTACCTTGTGTTTAGTTCGAATCCAAATTTCCGCCTGCTTCTTTTGTGATCATTTTTTTTTCAGTTTCTTTGAAATAAGTTCCTAGTTGTTATGCATTTTTGGAGAGCTAAGAAAACGGTTATGTTTTTAAATTAATCTGCAAGCTAAGTTTCATAACAATTTTTTTGTTTTTAAGGCATTTTAGTGGAAAAAGATATCTAAAAAATCTAGAAATAATATCGTTTTTAGTCTCGCATTTTTAAATTTGGACCGATAATTGTTGTTTTAATATTGATAAATAACCAGAGTTTTATTGTTTTTATAAATAAGAAGAAAAAAATAGATTTAAATTGATACTTTTTTTTAAATTAATTTTTGATGCTGCATTTTTGACTTATTTTGAAAAAAGCTAAAAAACATGATAACTCAAAAATGGTTCACTTTTGCATAATGCATATGGGGGTTAAAATTACCGCAAATAGTCACCCCTATCACCTCCTAACGGGAATACGTCGAATTACCAATAACCCTGTATACAGAGCGAGTGGGACGTGCGGAAGGGGTTCAAATCAAATCGGAGAAATACCGGAAAAAAGGCCGAATCTTAAGACTGCGCCGAGCAAACGCCGAGCGTCCAGTGGCGCCCTCATTACTATTATTGTGTTTTCTAATTAACGAAATAATTTACTTGTAATCAGACGAAATGTTTTTGTAGTGCAAGTAAAAACACAATTTATGGGATACGTAACAAACTTTAATAACAATTACCCTTTGAGTAGTCAGCTTAACGGGAAAAGGTGGCCACTTTTGGCCGACGTGGGTGCATGAATCGATGTAAAGATAAAGATAAAGAGACATTTATTGACAACAATACAAAACATCATTAGGTACATAGATACAATAAACAAGACACAGAAACAGTTGCGAAACGGTCCCAACTCAGCATTCGCTAGCCGTGAAGCCAGCACTCTTCCGTTGGAACCGCGTGGTGAAGAGACGGAAAGTGACACACTTAATACAAAATAACATAAATTTAAAAACATTATTATTATTATTTATTATTATTATTATTATTAGCCCGGAATGTCCCACTGCTGGGCAAAGGCCTCTTTCCCATCCTTCCACGTAATTCGGTTTTGGGCAGTCTCCCGCCAATCGTGCTGAAAGGCTTCTAGCTCATCTCGCCATCTGCGCCGGGGTCTGCCACGTCGTCGTATCCGATCTTGCGGTACCCAATTTGTAACTATTTTTGCCCAAAGATAATCAGGCATACGGCAGATATGTCCGGCCCAGTTCCACTTGAGGGTGGCAGCTGTTAAGGCTACGTCAGCTATTTGGGTTTTGGAGCGTATCACAGTATTTCTGATACGATCAGTCAATTTGACACCTAAAATACTACGCTCCATAGCTCTTTGACAAACCTTGAGGGCAGATTTTTGAACATTAGTCAAAGACCAAGTCTGTGCCCCATAGGTGAGGATTGGAAGAATGCACATGTCCATGAGTTTTCTTTTAAGCGATATAGGAAGGTTCCCCTTCATATATTCTTTCATAGCCCAATAGCTCCTCCAGGCATTTTCGGTACGTCTTGCGACCTCCTTATCCTGTCGAGCCTGAAAGGAGACTATTTGACCGAGGTAAATGTACTCATCGACATATTCCATTCTTCCTCCATCCACTTCAATCCTACTTTCAGTGCTGTTTGTCATGAGCTTAGTCTTTGACATATTCATCACCAATCCAACCTCAAGGCTTGTCCTGCTTAGGTCTTGTAGCATGAGCTCTAGCTCTCTTGCTGATGATGAAAAAAGGACAATATCATCGGCGAATCGCAGATTTGTTAATCGCTTTTCGCCAACATTGATGCCCCTTCCATCCCATGTAGTTGCTAGCTTTCTGAAAACTTGTTCAAGAGTACTGGTGAACAGTTTGGGCGACAGCGGATCGCCTTGTTTGACCCCTTTCTCTACATTAAACGAAAGTCCGGGAGACTGGAGTTTGACACATGCGGTACTGGAGTTATAAATATTACGGATGAGATGGATATAGGTTGGTTCTAAGCCTTGGTCGTGTAAAGCAGCAAATATTGCTGGGTGAGTGATGCTATCGAAAGCCTTAGAGTAATCCACAAAGCCCAGATATAGTGGAATATTGAACTCATGGTGCTTCTCCAGGACTTGATTTAGGGTTTGCAGGTGGTCAGTAGTAGAAAGTCCGGGTCTAAAACCAGCCTGTTCAGGTGGTTGGTGGCTATCCAGTTGACCAGAAATGCGGCCCTCTATGACTTTAATAAAAGCCTTATATATGTGAGAAATAATGCTTATTGGTCGGTAGTTGTTAATGTCTGTTTTGTCACCTTTTTTATGTAATAATATAATATTAGAGTGACAAAACTTATGTGGAAATGTACCTGATTTTAAAATACAATTAAAAAGGTTGGTAATGTGCGGTAAAAGTGTAGGTTCGCCTATTTTTAGTACATCTGCCGTAATACCATCTTCGCCAGGACTTTTGCTGTACTTCATCTTAGAGAGTGCAACATGCACCTCGTAGCCAGTTATGGGCGGGACGCTATCAGGACAGAAGTAGCTAGAGGTAGATTGGGGTATGGATTGGGTCACTCTACTGTTATCAGAATCACTGTAAAGCTTTTTATAATAGTTTGTGCAAATTTTTAAAATATTGTCCCGGTTGCTTTGTTTTACACCTCTCTCATCTCGCAAACTTGATATCCATGTTTTACTTTTATTTATTCCCTGTTTTGCTAATTTCAACGATCGATTCTTTTCTAATGCTACCTGAATTAAATTGTTATTATAATTTCTTATATCGGCTCTAATGCTGCGTTTAACGCGTCTGTCTAATTGCCTGTATACATCACTTGTGACATTCGATCGATGTGTTTCTCTCTGTTTCATTAAATTGAGACTGTTCGTAGATAATTTTTTCAACTTAGGTTTCTGATTTTTAATTTTGATGGTTGCGGTGCGAATACACTGTTCAAGCTTTGTATATTCCTCTTCTACTCCATTTGTATTGCCTTGGTTGGAATCAGTTTTTAAAATACTAAATGCGTTTTTTAATTCTAAGTTAAATTGCTCCTTGTTTAATATCAGAGAGGTTTTATCATGCTTTCTTATTTTGCAAAGTATTTTTTGCTGTCGGTATACTTTTGTATTGAAGGACAATTTTACTCGGACAAGTCTGTGATCTGAGCTGTATTCTAGTCTATTTATTACTTCTATGTTCTTAATTATTAGTCGGTCTGAAGTTGTAGTTAACACATAATCTATTTCGTTTTTTGTTTCACCACTAGGAGAAATCCACGTCCATCTCCGTTGTGGTTTTTTTGTAGTAGAAGGTGTTACACAAACAAAGGTTCTGTCCAAAAGCAAACTGAATAAGGCGAGACCCACGTTCATTCCGGATTCCTATCCCATGTGGTCCAAGAATAAGGCCGTTATCCAGGTCTTCCTTTGTCCCAACCTTGGCGTTGAAGTCTCCGAGTACTATGTTCCAAGTACTGCGGTGGTCGTCGCAAGCCTTGTTCAATAAGTCGTAAAACTCCTCTACTTCGTCGTCTGAGTGCGAAGAAGTGGGGGCGTAAACTTGAACGATGTTGAGGGTTTCCTTCTCAGTAATACGGAACTTGAGCACAGCGATTCGCTCGGAGTAGGCAGCGAACTCTATTATATTATCTTTCCAGCGTTTAGCGACCATGAAACCTACTCCATGTTGACCACCTGCTAGTCCGTGGTGGAAAAATATATTTTCCTCTCGCTCAATAATCATTTCTCCTTCTCTTCTCACTTCAGACAGGCCTACAATATCCCAATTGATGTTGCCTAGTGCATTTTCTAATTCTAAGAGACGTTCGTCTGTTCTTAGAGTCCGAACATTGTATGTTAGTATGTTAAGGTTTTTATCGGTGTCCTTTGTAACGTTAGCTTTTGTCGTTTGACGATTCGGTAACAACGCCCGGGGATTCTTCGCACCCCATGCTCCGGAGGAAGACTGCCCATCGTCATAAGCAGCACCGCCAGAGCAGCCGGGCACTAGGGGCCGTGTTTTAGGTTTACGTTTCATGATGTGGAAGGGATTAGACGAGAAACCCACCACGCTCGTCTAGTGCGGGTTGGTGGGTGAACAGTAAGCCTACTGACTCGGCTCGTGGGCGCCGTCGTTGACGTGCGAGACGTTCTTCCGCCGCCGCCCTGAGCTGATACCCTGTCCTGGCACCAGCTGTCCCAACCAGACCGCACCAACATTTCGTCAGTGCGCTCCGTGTTGGCCAGTTACACCTCAATTGGTGTACGACAGTTTAACGTCTTGCCGAGGACGTTAAACTGTTAAAAACATAAAGGTTCAAAATTTAAATCATTTGTTCGAGATGTATGAATGTTCAAGAAGCGAAAGAGATTTGTCAGGATCGTAGCAGTTGGAAAGAAGTCTCTGCCAACGCCTCTGGGAAACAGGCGTGATTTAATGTATGTATGTAACTTGTTTATATTCTTTAATCTACTGTTTGTGTTCTCGCCTCTATCCTTGAGCTTCTAATATTAACTTCACTTTCAAAAGCAAGCCCTGTTTTACTGCCGCCATAAAACATTGACCCAAATCAATCTAATCCTAGCATTCACCGTTTATAAGACAGTCTGTAAACAAAAACTAAATGATGTATGTATGTATAGGTGCTTCTAAACTTATATCGGGCATCCTAGGATTCCATACCAAATAATGTACTTCTGTCTATCAAGACTCTTTTTCTCAAAAAATAGATTACATACACATACCTACATTAAATCACGCCTGTTTCCCAGAGGGGTAGGCAGATACCACTTCTTTCCACTTGCTACGATCTTGACAAATTTCTTTCGCTTCTTCCACATTCATACATCGAGTCAAGCATGCACGTCGGTTTCGGGTACTTAAGATTCGGCCCTTTTCCAGTATTTCTCCGATTTGACTCGAAAAAGTACGCCTAGGGCGGCCCCTTCCGACACGTCCACTCACTTTCGATCTGTATATCTCTTTCGTCAATCTTCTTTCATCCATCCTTTCCAAATGACCGAACCATCGAAGCATGCCTTTTTCAATCTTAGTCACTACATTTTCTTTTATTCCACATTTCTCTGTGACTTAATAGAAATAGATTAATTTTTCTAAATCGTTTTTTTTATATTTATAGCATTCAGTGGTCATCATTTGTCGTTATTTATATTTACACATCTAATCCTACTAATATTATAAATGCGAAAGTTTGTGTGTGTGTGTGTATGTTTGTTACTCCTTCACGCTGCAACGGCTGGACGGATTTGGATGAAATTTAGAATGGAGATACCTTATACACTGGTATAATACATGGGCTACTTTTTATCCCGGAAAATTTAAAAGTTCCCTAGGGACTAACGATAATCGACATCTACGTGGACGAAGTCGCGGGCAGAAGCTCCAACTAGCACTTAACCTTTATTTTATTAATGCTGCAATATGACGTCATACTCCAGAATAGTACGGATCGTTATAAACTCTAATACAGGCCACGACCTTACCACGCATACGAGTAACATTAAGCCATTTCAGTTCCTTTGATGCTCGCCTGGTGCAAGTTTTATAGCCATGAACAGAGTTCTACTAGTGGATTACTTATTGGTGGGAGTAAATTTGGTTTGAAATCTAAATATATAAAAGGAGAAACTGACTGACTGACTGATTTGACATATCAACGCACAGCCTAAACGGCTAAACGTAGGCACTTGAAATTTGGAAGGGACGTAGCTTAGGTACCGTCGAGGTGCACTAAGAAAGGAATTCCCGTAATTCCCACGGGAACGGGAATTAGCGGGAAAATCCTTTTGTATGAAAAATCTAAACCGAAGCGAAGCGAGGGCGGGTCGCTAGTGATTATTAAAACGCAAAAAAATGCAATCTAGCATTATTTATGATTAGCAAAATATTCGATTATCTTGATGTAAAAAATAATTAAATATAAATCAGGGGGCTTAACAAGGCTGCGTTTATCTCGTGACAAAATGTCTATAAACATCCTTCACTTTTTGATACGTAGGTATATATTTTAACCTCCTAATTCCTAAGGTCCTACCCCTAGTACTAATTAACTTGGTTATTCAGACCCAGCTCCTTCGACAGTTGTGTAGTCATAGCGTACCACGGTCCTACCAGTGGGACTTAATAGAAAAAACGCCATTCTGTTTTCAAATTTCGCGCTAAACGAATTTGGCGTGTCCTTTAATGCCCGGTTCCTATATTCAAGAAACGAATCGTTTTCCTTACGTCTCGTTAAAATTTGACATTTGCTACGTACAAAATGTGTCAAATTTTAACGAGACGTAAAGAAAACGATTCGTTTCTTGAATATAGGAACCGGGCATAAGTAAGTCTTTTATGTACTTGGGTCTGAATGAGTATAAAACAATAGTACTACTGGTAGGACTACGGGTCGTAGTGACTGCAAACTGAATTTTTCGTTGGGCCTGAGAAGGATATAAGTACGGGAGTGACGGATGCTTTATCCACATTTGACGCGATATAGACGCAGCCATACTAGGCCTTCTGATTCTGATCGATAAAAACCCCGATATAATGGTGACCCCATCTTTCAGAGCTGATATCTCTTAAATGGCTGAACCAATTTTCATGAAATCTAGTTAAGAACTACCGCTAGAAGATCTACTTTCAATTAAAAAAAATCTCAACCCTATCGGTTCACTCGTTTAATAATAATAATGATAATAATAATAATCTTTATTTCAGAGTACCAGGACTCCATACTCATACTCATACTCATACTCATTTATTCATATTTTTCGATAAAAATACATGTCAAAGGTTATATTAATTTGTAGATTAATTAGATGTAGGTACATAATAGAAATATTTATCAATTTACATTTCAATTTAAATTACAATATCTTAATTGGTAGTTATTCATTAGTTTAAATTACAATACATTATGAATTATAGTAGTCGTCAAGTGAATAAAATGCTTGTGTAGTAAGCCATTTTTTCAATTTGTTATAAAATAGAACATTGCAGTCGGTATTTTTTATTTCGTCGGGTAGTTTATTATAGATATTAGGCCCAGCAATAGTTATTGTTTTAGTAGACTTAGCCAGTCTGCAACTCGTTGTGGCCAGTATGTTTTTATTTTTTAGAGCGATCCGTACACTTTTTGGCATTTTTTTTGGAAAAAATTCTAAATTACTTCTGACGTACTTAATAACGTAAAATATGTATTGTGCAGTTAGTGTCATAATGTTATGATTTCTGAATAGTTGCTGGGCCGGGGTACCTGGTGGGGCGTGTGAAATAATTCTAACAGCTCGTTTTTGAAGAATGAATACCCGCTGCCATTCTGCGGCCGTTCCCCAGAGTTCGAGCCCATAACACATAGTTTTGTTAGTTACATCCTTACAGCTCTGCTATATTAGTTACACACATAAAACTACATTAAATTAAAATACATTATATAAAACAAATACAATCATACTTAGTCTAGATCGAGTGCTACCCCTTTAATCTGCTCAACCCAGTGCTAATATAGAGCAGTCATATTTTGGAGCAATGACGCTTAGAACGCCGTTGGTGCTTTTCCTGATTCGTCCCATCAGAGATGCAATCGAAGAGCTATAGTGCCACATACAGACACACAAACTTATATCATGCCTCTTTTTGCATCGGGGATTAAAATCAGGGTAAAGTCAATAATCTCCTGGTGCAAATAACATTGCTGGTAATTGCGCAATAACACCAATAATTGTTTAATTAGCCAAGAAACAGGTCAGCTTATTAGCGGCCATTATTAAATGTATTGCGGGAGTGTTTTCGCCTCGATTATTGGTATTAATGGTTGGTGCAGATTAAATACGAATAAAATAATTAGTGTCTGACCAAACAGAAGATGGCGGGATGATTTGTTTAGTTTTTTTTATAAGAGTTGTCGGTGCGTTGCCGATCATGGGACCAGGGGGGAATTCAAACCAGATTGGCTAATCCTTTATCCAGAACAAGAGATGACTGTTAGAAATAAAGGGGAGATCTTTGCCCGGCAGTGGGACACTTAATAGGCTTTATAGAGACTGTTATTTTACTTCATATGTTACAAACAACCAACCCTACGAGAAATTAAATGAATATCACAAATATAAGTCGTTAACAATAACGACTTCTACGCATACGGAGTCACAGGCTAATGTTAGTAATAAATGGTAATAATAATTATAACTAAATACCATAAAAACATTTAAAAAATAGCGTCTCTCCATGGACTGTCACCTCACCTCAGCTATCCATAATAATAACCTCCCGTACTTACCCAAAATAAATGACCACCATATTGAAAACCAATTCGTGAAGCTCTCTCGACAAAGAGCCGAACTTTTAGTTATTATCGATTAAAGCTTATGTTCCAATAAGTTCTTTTGCTGGGTGACGTCACACAAAAGCTCTCCGTGGCATATTCTGGGAAAACTGTTGTAAAACTTTACGTGGAAAATTATTAATAAGTAATCTTTAATTCCAAGAAGTTTTGGCTTTGTGTGGAGCCCGTTTCTCAAAAAGTATTAGTCTAATATTATTAGTGTTCTCAGAAATAAAACTAAAACATGAGACAAAACGCTATTATTAGACTAATACTTTATGAGAAACGTTTCTGAAGTGTGGGGATAAGACAACCGATGAAATTACTAGCAACAAATACAATATATCTTACCAACCGTGAAGGCGTTGGCAACACATTCGCAGGCTTAGAATTAGAGTCTTGAGATTGTAGTAATGAGAAAGTAAAAGTGTTATCGGTCTTAGTTCCTAGCATCAGGAATAATAGACAGCATCAGGTGGCCTTTACGCTCAATGAAAACCGCCGAAGTCCGAGTCGCACTCGCGCACCGAGGGTTCGGTACAAAACTTGATATGAATTTCAATTTAATACCTCTACGCGTTCATGAGGAAAGGGGTAGTAACTTTAAAATTAATGAAAAACTTACAGTTTTCGCAATTTTTCCTTTATCTGTGCTATGAAACGTTGCTTCGTACCAAATTTCAAGATTCTCAGTTCACGGGAAGTACCCAGTAAGTTTTGATTCCATAGCGAGTTTCGAAAATTTGCCGAAATTTGCGGCAAAAACGGCTGTATCTTTTGATTGCGTTGGCTTAGAAGTTTGGTTTTTTCACAGCTCTAAGGAACCGTAGATTTAAGTATTTGATATAAATTTTAGCTTGATACCTCTACGCGTTCCTGAGAAAAAGGGTCTTGACAGACGGACGGACGGACGGACAACAAAGTGATCCTATAAGCGTTCCGGTTTTTCCTTTCGAGGTTTATTTTGACGATACGGTTAGCCTAATAATTGATCTAACCCGGCACGTTTGAAATATTATGTTTCTGAGTTAGAGATTTTCTATGTATAAACATTGTATTATATTATATTTAGCGTAGAATGTATTATTATTTTATTATTATTACTAGCCCGGAATGTCCCACTGCTGGGCAAAGGCCTCCTTCCCATCCTTCCACGTAATTCGGTTTTGGGCAGTCTCCCGCCAATCGTGCTGAAAGGCTTCAAGCTCATCTCGCCATCTGCGCCGGGGTCTGCCACGTCGTCGTATCCGATCTTGCGGAGAATGTATTAGCAATAATTATGTTTTAAGCTTTTAGTTTTACTGTGCACCCATAATGTATATTTCTAATTAGTTTTATCGTCGAATGGTAGAGAATGCCATTAGACATTAAATCCATAATTTATACAGATTTTTGTGCCATAAAGATTAAATAAATAAATAAATCTATATTTTATTATATTAGTATGTTTATCGCTGTCAGGTATGGTTAGTAAGGTCGTCCCATATTTTCTTTTCAAATAATATTTCCAATTAACGATTCCCTAGTCCGATACCAGCCTTTTAGAATAATGGAGAATTTTATCAAAGCACCCTATGTCATAATAAGATATTATGTCGATGTTTTTAACCAATATCTAATATCAACATGATTTCCTCCTCTAGTTTCAATAAATTCCTGCTCAAGTTGTACCATAATTCGTGTTAAATTCTCTCGCATCGAATCTCTTTGGACGCTTGGACGAATTCCTTACTTTGTCAGCGGTTCTTTATGCTATGGGACTTTACGCATACTTTTCGTAAAGAAATACGTACGTTATAAAGGACGAATAATATATTACATTCTTAATATAAACCTCTCTGAAATACAAGACATTCTTGTTATTTTTTTTGACATCACCCGTGTCATTGTCATCATCTTAGCTTCAAGTCGTTCACTGCTAGATATTTTTAATCAAGGAGTTAACGGGTTGTAAATTAAACGTACTTATGTACCTTTAACAAATCAAAATATATGAAATATCGGAGAAAAATCCCACAAAAATTTACCTAATCCCAAACTAAGCTGTGGGGCTAGAAAAGTTGCCATCGAATGTAACGCGTTAGGCGATCACTGTCGACATGCGTTGTCAAAAATGAAAAATCTAGCCAAGTTGTATGCCCACGATGAATACAACATCGCTGGGCTGCCTAGTTTTTTTTTTCTAAAAATGATAAACTTGTCTATACTTTTCGACCTTAAGACTGCGCCGAGCAAACGCCAAGCGTCCAGTGGCGCCCTCGTTACTATTATTGTGTTTTCTAATTAACTAAAGAATTTCTTTGGAATCAGACGCAATGTTTTTGTTGGGCAAGTAAAAACATAATTTTTGGGATACGTAACAAACTTTAATAACAATTACCTTTTGAGTAGTCAGCTTAACGGGAAAAGGTGGCCACCTTTTTCCGGTAAGTTAATAACTCGAAGGTGAATTGTTATTAAACTATATAATTATACCCTATAAGTTGTGTTTTCATTTATAGTACAAAAACATTTCGTCCAATTTCAAGAAAACACTTTAGTTTATTAGAAAACACAATAAAAGTAATGAGGGCGCCACTGTACATCCGTCGTATGCTCGGCGCAGTCTTAAAAGTCAAGTTGACGCTGTCGCAGAGGTGCATTGAAAATAAACATATTTAGGTACATATTATGTTGTATTTGTTACATTATTTATTTACATGTTGTTTTTCATAAAATGATATGAGATTGTGATTGTGTTGTGTGTTATTCTAAGGTAAATAATAATATATACGTGTATGTATGTGTTATGAACTCTTGTAACATGTAAGAAAAGTTACTTCCTTTGTATGAACGCGTATCCCAGGCACTTATTAAAGAGTTTCCCTATTTATATCAATAATAAAGATCAGATACAGGTTTATGTTGAAATGTTATTGAACGATGGCAACTTGTCTAACCCCACTGCAGGCTTGTACAGTCAAGGACTTTAATTGTTAAGCCACTATGGAACCCTGTCGCATAACGTTGATCATTAATTTTAGCGTAATTTCTTTCATATGGTTTAACGCTGTCATTATTATGACAGGGTTCCATAGTGGCTTAATAATTAAAGTCTTTGACTGTACAGTCACAACACGGGATTGTTGAGCCACTTGCCACTATACGTAGTTTCGACGTATAATACATCGGGTTTAGTCGGTGATACTATTATATGAAGACAAGGAAAGTCGCAGGAAAGTATTCCATATTTGTCCATGTTTGTCATCGTGTTTGAATGAAGTAAATCACTTGATTTAAAATTATATTTACTTTGCGTAGTATGTGTGGTGTGAAACTGATGGATAGAGTAAGGAATGAAAAAGTCAGAGAGAAGTGACTAAGATTGAAAAGGGCATGCCTCGATGGTTCGGTCATTTGGAAAGGATGGATGAAAGAAGATTGACGAAAGAGATATATCGAAAGTGAGTGGACGGGTCGGATGGGGCCGCCCTAGGCGTAACTTTTTGAGTCAATCGGAGAAATACTGGAAAAGGGCCGAATCTTAAGTACCCGAACCCGACGTGCGTGCATGACTCGATGTATGAATGTGGAAGAAGCGAAATAAATTTGTCAAAATCGTAGCAAGTGGAAAGATGTGGTCTCTGCCTACCCCTCTGGGAAACAGGCGTGATTTAATGTATGTATGTATGTAACCTGACGATAGAGTGATCGGTCCTGTGCTACTAATACGAGTAGGATGGTGGAACCAGTATTGGACATTGGATAAGGACCAATGATGGACACTTGATTCTTATTTTACTGAAGATAGTGGTTATTCATCATGGTTTAGTTTTCTGTATCTTTCTTTTGTAATTTGTTAATTGTGCCAAATTGCCGATGCTGTATACTGGCTACGTGGGTATTTCTACTTTAATATGTTTATGAAAGGTATTTGCTTGTAGTTTTTGTACTCGTATTTATTTTGCCACTAAATATTACCACATATTTGTTTAATAGCACATGGGTATAATTATTATTTTCTTATTATCTATTTATTCGTTTAGCGTACCGTCCGTCGGTCACTCTCGGAGCTGGCTGAAAATCAGCGCTGCAGGTGTTTAACACCTCAGCATTATGCTGAGCCAGTGTCCGATTCACTGCCGCGAGGACACACTAACTACTTGTTTATTGCTGTTTTCTGTTTTTACTTTTTTCTGTGTCTTGTGTCGGTAGTGAATAAATGTATTTTTCTTTTATTTTTCTTTTCTATTTGTTTTGCATCAATTTAGGACCGTATGAAATTTGAATTAAGAGTGAAGTGTCCAATACTGGTGCCTGTCAGCTAAACTTGTCCATCATTGGTGCCGTCACTCTAGTATCCAACTGTATCCTGCGACCCTATCTCATCGTGCTCCCACAAAACGTGGTGAAGGTTGAATCCGCTTAAAGATCTAATATTAGCTACCAATACGTAAATATACAGAAAAATCAGTCACTTTGAGGAAAATACATACAAATATTAAATATTAATATTTACCAGATTTACCGCGATGAATTCATTTTCCGATATTTTGTGAGGGTTTTATATTACTGCAATGAGCACACAAGCGAAGGTTTTTTATTGGAAGAGTGAAAACGGAACCCTATTACTAAGACTCCACTGTCCGTCCGACTGTCTGTCTGTCACCAGGCTGTATCTCATGAACCGGAATAGCTAGACTTTTGAAGACGAATATTCGCGCTTATCACAGAAATATTAGCTCTTACCGGGATTTGAACCCCTGGACCGCTAGCTTTGAAGGTAGGGTCAATACCAACTATACTAACGGGTCGTCAATATTAGTCTTCACTGCTCAATGTCAAACAGATCGATGTGAAATTTATGACATGAATGCTTTAGAGTAAATGGGAATTTTGGAAGAAGGCGGCCAAGGCGAACGTTCCACGATCAGGGGGGTTATTATGACATAACTATGCAGTTAATTTTACGGTGAGTGTAAGGGACAGAGCTATGGCAGTTATATAGCTCTGTCTTTTTCTCTCAGCGTAAACGGAATTGCATAACTATGTCATAATAACCCCCCAGATCGGGGACTAATTAAGAAAGGGCCAGGTCAGGAGACTCTAGACCGACGCACGTGTATGAAAAGACTTGTGTGTGGAGGAGGCGAGGGAAGTTTGTATAGATCGTAGCAAGTGGAAGGAAGTGGTCTCTGCCTACCCCTACGGGAAAGAGACGTGTGTAGGATATAGGGTATGTTTTATGAGAGAAAATTAAAAAAAAACCCGATGATTAGCGATAAATTACTTCTAACCGCTGGATGATAGCAGCAGAGGACCGATTGTTGTGGAAAACCCTGGGGAAGGCCTTTGTCTAGCAGTGGACGTCGATGATGGCTAAGCTAGTCCTTTATTTGAAAATTATTTTTAACTAGAAACAATGCATCAGTATTTTAATTTGTCACCGCCGCGCTACCGTTCCCGACGGCGACATCTTTTTAATGTTAAAGTGTGTCCTAGATCCGGACAAGGACAAATCGCTAACAAGCTTCAGTTATAAATAGAAATAGCAAGGTTTGCAAAATAAAGAGCAGTAGTTAATCATAGTGTAAGTGGAAAGAGAATGGGACAAAACGGAGTCACTTTTGAAAATCTGGGCGGAAACATATTGAGGTCGAGTGCGAGTTGAACTCGCGTGCTGAGGGTTCTGTACCGCCGCACGTATTATTATATTCCGATTTGATTTTGATTTCGAAGCGCGAATCACACTTGACAGTTGTTAGTATTTGTTGTTTCTCTTCAGGGTTTGTTATATAATCATAACAAATTTGACGCTTGTATGTTTTACCATATTTAAAAATACGTTTCTTGTATTCCCCCTTTTATTTCTATAACGAGAAAATATTACTTATTTTTCCAAGTATCCCAATCATTTCGAAGTATCACGTCTTTTTCTTCTAAACATTTTCGCCCGCGAACAGTCTCCATATAACAAATTCCATCGAAAACGTTAGAGCCATTCTCAAAAACGTGATCACAAATACATAAGTAACTTTCCATTTTTTTAAACTTCCTCTGACATACTCGTTGCTTGGCGAAATGTTTAAAGAAAATAAATTAGAATATTGTATTTTGCCAACGTTACTTATTAAACGATAACCTAGATAACGAACAAGAAAGAGTAACAAGCTACAAGTCGCGACTGCATCGGAAAATGCACTTTTATGCGGCGTTGTTTAAAATGCAGGTCAGATTTTTCTATAGATATTAAAAAAATAAACTTGAAGGATACTCGTTGTAGATTCAATTATGATTATGAAAATATGGAATATTATTTTCTTCAGGCTACTATCATGAAAACAGAAACCAAAGAAGTTTTTAAGACTTACAATTCAATTAAATTCAATCGTTTATTGGTAAAATATAAATTTTTACATGTCAATTCTTACGTTTGCCGAATTGGTTTTTTATTCGAAAATTGTTTGAGACCTTTTAGTCTAAAGTCTGGGTTTTTTTCAGATTATGTCACACAAATTGGCCTAGTCCCAAACTAAGCTCTAGGCTTGTACTATGGGTACTAGGCAACGATACAAATACTTAATACACCGTGGGAACGAGGAATCCGACAAACTTTAACCATCGATTCTAGAGCCAATTTGTAGTATATAATGTGATATAACATGTAGTCCAATAACGCATAATTTCCAAGATATTTATTATTAAAAAAAATATTCCATGTTTCATTTAATTTGAACTTTGTCACCTATACCTAAAGCATTATTTACTAAGAAATTGATTAAATTAATTTACGATGTACGTTGATGACATTGCTATTTTCAAGATGAATCTTTCTTAGAAAATATTGCTTTACGTTAAGGTGACAGAGTTTAAATTCAATTCATTATGTTTTTTTTTGAAATAATTAAAAACTCTGAAATTATGCGTTATTGGGCTACATGTTATATCACATTATATACTACAAATTGGCTCTAGAATCGATGGTTAAAATTTGTCGGGTGACTCGTTCCCACGGTGTATAGAGAAATATATACCTAAATACATAGAAAACATCCATGACTCAGGGACAAATATTCGCGCTCATCACACAAATATCTGCCCTTACCGGGATTTGAAGGCAGTAGACAGGGTCACTACCAACTAGGCCAGCGCGTCGTCAAAGATCTTATTTTATATTACACTTTGCATAATACGTTACGTTTTTATACAAAAATCAGGATCAACGCTTTATTGAGTTGCGAAGGTCAACCCTGAACACAAAAGTGGGCAATATATTTTTATGTCCCAAAAACGTTTCAATCCACAAGATAGCGGCCCGAAAAAATACCCGAGTACATTGCTCGCAAATAAAAATAATAAATGCGCTATTCTTTTGGCAGGGGTGTAAAACTGTCGGGCGCACTCGCGCCCTTGAGGCCGGGTTGAGCACCCCTGCCGGATATGGCGATTGATGCAGCCAGGGGTTCGGCACTGTTGTAATCAGAATTTGGGTTATTTTTACGGTTTTTATGTGCTTGTAGTCGAGGTTGTTTTCCGTGTTTTTTTATTTGACCTTTTTGATAATTGAAAAATGAATATAATGAAAATATTTGTTTTGTAAGTTTGACTAGTATTGAAGGCAAAGAGGGGTCCTGGGGGGAGGGGAGAAGTACTTGTCTGAGAGGGGTTATTCCCACCTGTTACCACCAATTTGTTACCACTGGTAACAGCTGGGTTTTTTTCCCACGTGTTACCACTAAAGTACTTTTCTAAGCCTCCGCTGTCAGTCCGTATGTCTGTCTGTCTGTATCTCAGGAACCGCAATACACTTAGGTAGACAATTGAATTTGACACACAGTGTGTATTTCTATAGCTGTTAAAATAATAAATTAAATTTTAACTAAATTATAATAATTAAGGGTAGCACGCAAAACTCACACAACGGCCTACAAGTTGGTGATGCAGTTTTGAGGAACATTTGTTTACTTCATGCGTTACAAAAAAATACATTGTCCTTTACCGGGAATCAAACCCGGTGCAGAAAGACTAACTAGATTCACCGCGTCAAATATCTTCCTGATAAACAGAAGTTTAATTATAAACGCCCTATTTAATTCGAATTAAGGCATTAAATTAATTGATCTGTATGTACTTTGTAAAGCTGGTCATCATGAGGCTATAGACATCATCCAGAGTCTCTATCAGCTCCGCATTATGCTTCTCTAAGGAGTCGAGGACTTGAGAAGCTTCAATGGCCTCTCGAGACGAGTCGAGTTCGTGCCTTTAAATACTCTTGCAAAGTAGTGTCTGGCCAGTTTGTAGTTTTAATATAATTTTCACACCACCTGCTCGACAATACCAAATTACATATCATGCAAACCTTACGCAAACCAAATCATTAAAGCCCTTGGCTTTAGCCGGGGTGTAATGTTGTACTGAATCTCATTATAACCCGCTGGGTTGTAATATTTTCACTTTTCATAGTTCTTATTACAATGGCCTTAAAGTCTAATTTCGTAATAAAAGATCAACTAATACTCGAAGGCCGGGCGCGGCGCCGCCGCCACCGCCGCGTCCAACCTAATTTGAAAATCGAACATTTTCTAAAATCGAGCTGGCCACGGCAAGCTGAATGGAACACATTTGAAATTAAACAAAAGCCGCGAGTATTGTAAGACGCTGCAATAAAATACATTGGTGATAACTGCAAAGTTTTAAATAAATATATCAAAATTGAAGAAAACATCAAATATCAATTTTCACTTTTAATTTTAATTTACTAAATAAAACGCTGTTTTTAGTAGACTCGCTTTTTTATTGTCTCGCAAAAGGTGAGAAAAGTAGAGTACACTCCTCGGGGATAAAGCTGTTTTCGTCTTGGGCGCGCTTGAACCCCTCACTGCGCTCAGGACTCTTCTTAATTCCCTCGCTTCGCTCGGGAATTAACTCGTAACACCCTCGCTGCGCTCGGGAGTTAAATCTGGAGTCCTTCGTTACGTTCAGGATTCAATATCGCGCCCGTGACATAAAACTGTGCTTTATCCCCTCGGTGTATAATCTACTATTTATCAACCCTCACTTCAAAAAGAAGGTTGTTATTATATGTGTGTATAGGGTCCATATCGGGTTGCATAAAGTTTTAAGCCATATTTTTGATAGGCATACTTTTAGATTCGTCATACTCATCACTACGCATAACTGTAAATAGTCATACATTTATGCGCATTACGTTTTTAATCATAATGTTTAAGAACATATTGCATAAATTTGATGCGCGTAAAATTAATCAACCATACTTTATAATGGTCATAAAGTGGTTGCTCTTAAAAGAATTTAACTATACTGTTTAAACTCCTAACATATTGTGTAATGTTTAAAAACATAATATTGTGTACGTTTTAAAAACAAGTTTTTCCGCTTTTTTTACAAAAAATAATTACCCTAACTATCCGCGATCCGAGTCGGTTTTGCCACTAAGTCCCTGTTCCCTACTGCCTATGTGAAAATTATGGCTTGATACATGTGTGAGATTTTTAATTATTACTAAAAATAATTATAATTATCAATATTATGACTAAATAAATGTATGACATTCTACATTATGGTTAAACCAATTATGACTCCGTTCCGTATAATTATGACAGGGAACAATTATGCCATAAAACAATTTATGCCAAAAAAATATATGAGCATCAACTTTATGCGTAATGTATTATGAAAATCGAAATTATGACAATAGTTGTTATGCGACCAGATGGCCACCCGTGGGGTCCATATTGGCTCACATAAAATTCTTATTCCTAATTTTTGTTTTCTTACCGATTTGTATTCATAATAATCACATTAATCACTCTTCATAATTTTTTTCCTCATACTTTTATCTTCATACTTTTTAAGTCATAATTATCGCAATTCATAATGCATTTTTTTTAGGAATCGTTACTTTTTGTGATTTTTTATAAATCTAACCTAACCTAACGTAACCTTATTACACGTAAGATATTTAAGAAATGGTGAAAAGTGTACGGCTTCATTAATATTGGCGTTATGAATTCAGATGATTATGAGTTCCGATCGTTAGTACTAAAAAAAATTGTGATCATTATGATGTAAAATGGTATGACAAACATTTTTGTACTTCCGATAATAGGACTTAAAAAGGTATGTGAGTAGATACGCACCCCCACCCGTGTGTATATTACGTGCTTGCCTGGGAAGCTGGCGGCTCCGAGTTCGATTCTCGGTAAGAGCAAATATTCGTGTGATGAGCGTGAGTATTTGTTTCTGAGTCTTGGATGTTTTTTTTATGTATTTAAGTCAGTATGTTATCTCTATGTATACAGGGTGCGCTTGGAAGTGTGGATGAAATCGGACGCGAACATAACCGATAAGGGCTGATTCGATTCTTGACGCTTACAAAGTTGATTTTTATTTATTTATATTTGTATTTAATTTAGTTTCTGAGAAATAGTAAGTCTGACATACAGACAGGCAAAAGGAAATGACGAAACTATGACTGTTCCCAGTTCTTTGGAACACTAAAAAAGAGGCTAACTGCATAATAATAGTAAAAGCATTTTAAATTTAATTTGGTTGTCACTACAGTATAGAATTGTACATAGCAATTAGCATTCTATGATAATTACGGCAGCTCGAACGGAGCTACGGGCAATAGCTCATCCACAGATAAACATAGTTTTAGGATGTCATACGACGCGTTGGCCTAGTTGGTTGTGACCCTGCCTACGACGCTGGAGGTCCTGGGTTCAAAACCCAGTAAGGGCAGATATTTGTGTGATGAGCGCAAATATTTGTTCCTGAGTCATGGATGTTTTCTATATATTTTAGTTTATAATTTCTCTATAAAAGTATTTATATCGTTGTCTAGTACCCATAGTACAAGCTTAGAGCTTAGTTTTGGACTAGGTCAATTGGTGTGATATTGTTCCCTGATATTTATTTATGGCAAAACCAGGTGGATTTTAAGTTAACACTGTAAATGTCACGTACAAACTGTACAATGTTTAACTTACTTCAAATATACTAAAACCCGCTAAAATATCGTTTCCAACGTATAAAGAACACGTATACCAATTATATGGCTGTCAGCCGCAGTGACGCGCTGACGGGCTGTCATGAGCCTTCTCCCGGGCGCTGGCTCAGCCAAAACGGGCTCAAACTCAGGCGAATAGGGTCCAAGATGGATAACGGGCCAGAATTGAGTGAGGATTTGAAGGCTGTTGTTGCTGAATATGGAGACATGGAACCACTAGGTTTTTATTGCGGGTTCGCTTGCGAAAAATACAGGGTGAAATCTAAGTCGTGAATCGAATGATCACTGTGTTCTACCCATGAATATGAACAACTTTCACTACATAGTCGGTCCTTAAGTTCTGTCACAAAGGTTTAGTCAAATAAAACTAACTTCTGTTTATTTTTTAATTTTAAAATAAATAAAATTTAAAAGCTTAATTAAAGTAGTTTTTTTAGGAACTAATCATCATTCCACATAGTCGCCGCAACTTCCAATACGATCTTTTAACAGTCACGGCCGGCACCGATTAAAATACGCACGAGTTTTCTGAAAATTGCAGTTTTTGAAAACGCTTTAAAAGTTAGTCTTTGTTAACCAGTAAACTTTTTTATTTAATATTGTGAAGCCTCTCATCTCTGGTTATGTTCAGAGACCAGCATTATTTTCTTAACGACATTTAAAAACCAGCTTATAAAGCACGAAAGTTGGTCTGTTTTTGTGTTTCTGCAAATTGATGTGAAATCGTAAGGTCAATTTAATGAGACATGAAGATTGACCGGAGTATAAGCGGATCTTTAGTTGCTTTGCTGTTTGTATCAGTATTTAAAGATAAAAGACTGGTCAATATGTCACGCAAATTTCCACTCAATACGAGAACGCTTACAAAAGTTGTAGCCGTTATCAGTATCGTGGTCGTGCGTGTTTCGTCCCATGCTTTCCTGCCCCGAATGGGAAGCTTAAAGCTCGTAGACCATATTATTGCAATAGAAAGGAACACAAATTTTGCTTTTTTTATTCTATATAAAATAAGGTTTTGATTGATGTACTACAAGTTTATGAAACTCTATTATTTATTTTTCAAATTATAATAAACCTTAGTGACAGAACTTAAGGACCGACTAGGTATGGAAACAACCCTGAAATCACGAAAAAGAAATCAGCTGCTTCATACATTCTAGTCGAGTACGTATTGAACTTATCTATGAAACAGCTGATGTTTTTTTCGTGATTTCAGAGTTGATCCCATAGTGAAAGTTGTTCATATTCGTGGGTGGAGTACAGAGGTGATCATTTGATTCACGACTTAGATTACACCCTGTACATACCTACATACATACATACATTAAATCACGCCTGTTTCCCAGAGGGGTAGGCAGAGACCACTTCTTTGCATTTGCTACGATCTTGACAATTTTTTATAACTTTTTAGTAATTTTTATAATACGTAGGTAACCCTAACCTAACGGAACCGCAGATATAATCGGAGAACCGTAAAACGACACAACTATGTTCCTGGCCTACAACAATCGGCCAATTTAACTTATCACATTATTCTAAAAATATGATAGAATTAGCTATAGCTTTAGAGCAATAGATTTTAGGCCAAACAGTACATATACCCAGCAATACTAGTAGTAGGTAATGCATCATATTTTAAAATAATGTAATGAGGAAAAGGCCAGGACCATAGTTATGTAGTTTTACGGAATTTAAAAACCTGCCTGAAAACGAGTTTAGAGCAAATGAAAATTCGGACAAACAAGTTGTGTTAGGACAAACGTTGTTAGGGATTCTGAGGGACACCCTTAATACTTACCAGTAGTTATATTGAAAAATACAAAAAATTAATACATAATAAACATTAATGACTCAGGAACAAACACTTGCGCTCAGCACACAAATATTTGCCTATACCGAGAATTGAACTCAAAATGCACAAATGTTCCAGTATTTGCCAGTAACCTTTTTTTCTTTTTTTTTTTAATTTTTTGTTCATAATATTTATAAAAATTACAAAGATTTGGCTTAATACAGCGAACGGAAACCGTATGCGGTTTATTTGTCGCTGCCATCGCTCAGTACTATTTACCTACATAAAGCATTTTTGCGGGTGGTAGGACCTTGTGCAGGGTCCGTCCGGATCGCTACCACCATCTTATCCATTAACCTACCGCCAAACAGCAGTGTTTGCATTGCTGTGTTCCGGTTTGGGGGTAAGACAGCCGGTGAAATAACTAGCATAGAGGCATTCTATCTTAGTCCTCAGGGTTGGCAACGCATTTGCAGTCTTAGGATTGCATTGCAGTCTTGTGAGTGCGAATGTCTATGGATCACAGTTTCCACTTACCATCAGGTGGCCTGTGTGTTCGTTTGCCTTCTCTATGCCATAAAAAAAAAAAAAAAAGCAATGCAAACACTGTTTCATTTTACCAATAAATATACGGAAAAAATACTGTTTTTTTTTTACAAATATTCACTTTTCCGCGTTTAATACTCGTAAAAGGAATTTATATCAATTGCAGTAACCGTCTGTTCCCGAATTGACGGGTTTCTGTTTTTATTTAATTAAGCGAGATTTAATTCGCCTCGTGGATGCGGGCGGGGCCGATCTTCGACCAATACCTACGGTTTAAATTAAATTCGCTCGTTCAAAAATGAAGGTAAACAAAATGGCGGAATTAAAGTAACAGGAACAATGTACTCATTTCGGGTCAATGTCCTTTATTTTAAATATCTGTAAAGTAATTCTTAGACTGAGCGCTTGTTCACTTACAAACTAAAATCATTCTGCACTGAGATGGCAATCTTATCCGTTAAGACTGCGCCGAGCAAACGCCGAGCGTCCAGTGGCGCCCTCATTACTATTATTGGGTTTTCTAATTAACTAATGAATTTCCTTGGAACCAAACAAATGTGTTTGTAGCGCAAGTATAAACACAATTTATGGGATACGTAACAAACTTTAATAACAATTACCCTTTGAGTAGTCAGCTTAACGGGAAAAGGCGGCCACTTTTTTTCGTTATGTTAATAACTCGAAGGTGAATTGTTATTACTGCCGTCCATTAACTAAAAGGCGGCTAAAGGCTCTTACGACCTTTTTGAGTTATATATACAGGGCGATCCAGCTACTTATTAACTATCGATCTATCTAGGTTTGGTTTCAATATCTTTAAAAACAACCGAGATACAGCCTTCAGAAAAGCGGCTAAATTCAGATTTTTTGGGATATTACTACCAAAAAGGCGGTTATTTAACACTTACCTATCTTAAAGGCGATTAAAAGTCGATAACTGCCAATTTTTAAACGTAACACGTGTTACGGTACAAGACTTAAAAGCAGTTATTTTATTTTCCACAACTTAAAAGCGGCTATTGGACTTTAGCCATCTTATAGCTTAAGAACGTAATATTCAACTGCAAAAGAGGTCCTAGATTAAAAAGCGGTCTATCCGTGTTTACATAAGAAATAAGCGGTTAAAATCCAATAGCCGCCTTTTTGTACGTAAATTTTATTATTTTTTATCAAAATACATACCTTAAAGGCCGTCACGGTTTTATAATCTAGAAACCAAAGTTATAAAAATCAATTCTTGCTTCATTAAATGGCGGCTATACGACATTGCCTAACTAAAAGGCGGCAACTCATTCCCCGCACAGCAGTCGCCCTATCCCCTGTCTCGCCTGTCGGGCTGACGGCGTGGGCCGAAGTCAGTTGCCGGAGTGCTTATCTAAAGAGCTGAGGGCCCAGACAAGATGCACTACGCTAGCTAGCGTTTCTCTTCGTTTAGTTTTTAAACCAATCGCGTCACTGGTAGATGACGTGATACGAAAAGTCACGTGATGTGCCGGTGACGCGATTCGTTTAAAAACTAAACGAATAGAAACGATACTTAGCGCATTGCATCTTGTCTGGGCCCTCTGGTCGCTTCGCAAGCGGCGCGGGCGTCGATTTCCGCCAATTCCACCATGCCGCTGCCAGCGCTGCCTCCAAGAAAAACGTCTACGTAAAGTAAAAAATTCTCAAATGGCAGTTAGGTCTAGCTAGTACCTACTATTAAGTAAACTTTCGTTACTTTAGCTTGGTCCCCCGCTCGCTTTATAGTAGGAAACTAAACCTAGTCCAATAAGACCCATAGGACCATATTGGCTCATAAAAAATTGGTCTTTCGATTTTTTATACAAATAACGATTTGTGACTATACTCATCATAACTCCGAAAAAATTTGCTCATGCTTTTTTGTTCATACTTTTTTAAGTCATAATTATCGCAACTCATAAAGCAGTTTTTGTAAAAAGTGTTACATTTTAGATTTTTATAAATTTAACCAACCTAACTTAATTTTATCTACACGCAAGATACTTAAGAAATTGTGAAAAGTGTACGGTTCCATGAATATTGGCGTTATAAGTTCAGATAATTATAAGTTCCGATCATTTCTACTAAAAAAAATATGAAGAGTATGAAGAGTGATCATTAGGTTGTAAAATTCTATGAGAGACAATTTCGGAGTTCCAATAATCTAACTTGTAATTTTATATGAACTTTGGCGCTCCTGAAACAAACCAAACCAAACAAAACCCTGGCCGCGGTATTTTTTTTTTTTTTTTAATCGGGTTTTTGGTATGATAAGACTCCCAAATTTCGTTTGTTCCTCGAAACAGGTGTAGGACTATACGATAATGCAATGCTGCAAGCCCTCATAATTGGCCTTATCAGTGCCAGGAGCATGACAAAGACGCCTCGTACTTAGAAATCCAGTACGATCGACCTCCTCAAAAAACCAATGCTCATCAGAAAGAGCATCAATTTTTGTGTCAGGAAAACCACTGCTGCATTTTCCAAACACTGGAGAAAGAGGTTGCTGCAGCGATTGAAGGTCATCTTTTGCGCAGCTGTATTCGATCAGACTACCGGATGAGATATATTAGGTCCTTACCTATGAAATTGGCGTTTTATATGGAGAATTTTATGAAAACTGTGGTTTTCATACATTTAATTTTACGGATTATTTTGTAACGTCAAATACAAACCAAACAAAATTATTCTGTCAGGAATATTGGACACTTCTAACTTAGATTATACATAATCTTAATTACTTAAAAATATTTGGCTTCATAAAACTCTGCGTAATTGAAACACTTGAACCCGCAGCACATGAAAAGAGTTGAGTTCACACTTAAATTTTATACATTAAGTTAAGAATTTAACCATATTATTTGTATCTATAACCTTTGTAACATAGTATATTAATGAAATTAGAAAAGGTCTTGAAAGTTAAAATACAAATGACTAAATTCCGTACGAAAAAAACGCTAATTTCATAGGTAAGGACCTAATATATATTTAGACGCGTCGTTAATGGGAGTACATGAAATGGCGATGCTGCTATGCAAAAAACCTGGCAACGGTATTGAAAAAGAAAAACACAAAAAACGGTTTTCTATTTTACGATAAGACTCCCAAATTTCGTTTGTTCCTCGAAACAGGGAAGGTGTATGACTATGCGATAATGCAGTGCTGCAAGCCCTTATCATTGTTCTTATGAGTGGCAGCACGATCTACCTTCTCAAAAAACCAGTGCTCATCTCAAAGAGCATCAATGCAGCATTTTCCAAACACTGAAGGAGAAAGAGGTTGCTGCAGCAATTGAAGGTTCCATCCGCGCAGCTGTATTCGGCATTTCAATTTTGTCTGCGAAGTCTATTTTAACCCACTTACTTCTACTTCTAATTGGCGGATTGACTTGACATGTTGCATACAGGTTATTCCGATAACAAAACAATATTATGGTATCATCGAGTTGGTATTATGAGGAATACTGGAGGTGGTTATACGTAGGAACTCTTCAATGCCTAATGGTAGGTTCATCAAATTTAAACTCATTTGACTCTTTTAATTTTAATAACGAGTCTGTTGTAAGTGATACAAGTACAGTTGGTAAAAATAAATCGTGTTACAAAGACGTTTTTTTAAAGGGCTCGTAAAGGGGTGAACCGATTCGGATGCGGTTATTTTTATTTGAAAGCAGGTTTTTTGGCGGTTTTCATAAAACCTAGCTTAAAAAACCAGCTTTCAAAAAAAAACGCATACAAATCGGTTCATCTGTTTGGGAGCTACGATGCCACAAACAAACACTCAAATACATAGACATAGAGATACACGTTATAAACAAACACCCCTCTTTTTTTAGTTATTGGATGTCTGTTAACCGCAGAAGGTTTCGGTTTTATTTTGAGATTAGGTTTGATATTCTACTTGTTAAAGTTCCAAGTGTTTTTACTGATGACAGCCTTCTATTTTAATTGATCACTTTTTGTTTTTATAAGTTTAAAGAAAGGTATTATTTAGTAGCTAAGCAATAGAAATTTACGCGTTTAAACTCTGATTTTATCAGTATACCTTTGCAATTTGTTCCTTTATTATAAAGATTTTTATATTTTGTATGAATGAATTTGATTTCAACATAGTAAATGGAGTTTTTATTAAGTTTATTTTCGCTGTGTTTTTAGCAACTACCCGAAGTCATTGGATGTAGTAACATACTTCGATTGCAATCCATAACAAAAAAGCAGTTATTTTTATTTGTTCTTCAATTAACTGCCTTTTTCTCTAGCATTGATGATACAAAACGTATATTAGATTCTGCCATATGCACTCATTTTAAACTAGAAGGCGGTTAAAGTCGTATGGCCGTCTTATAGTCATGTCTGTTTGCACATGATTAACTAGGCATACATAGCTAAAAAGCGGCTATATCATGTAACCGCCTTTTAGTTATGTTTTTCATATAACTTTTTTGTATTTGTACAATCTATGGTGGATAACCTAAATTACTGAACTAGAAGGCGGCTAAACATACTTTAACCGCCATTAAGCTATGTAACGTAATTCATAAAATTCTACGGTATCATAGCTAAAAAGGAAAATCGAAGATTTCAGCTATAAAAACAAGGAAAACCATATCAAATTTATATGTATAAAATAGAGCAAGTCTCGAATATTAGTATACAAAAAAAAGTACAGGGATATCGCTCACCAGTTTTCAGAGACATGGTTTCCCATGTTTTTTGGCCATAACTCAAAACGACCCTCTTGTATTTAGCCGCCTTTTAGATAATGGACGGCAGATTAAACTATATGATATACCCTATAAGTTGTGTTTATACTTGCGCTACAAACACATTTTGTTTGGTTCCAAGGAAATTCTTTACTTAATTAGAAAACACAATAAAAGTAATGAGGGCGCCACTGTACATCCGGCGTACGCTCGACGTAGTCTTAAGGACTTCCTAGATGGATGAGTATACGTACAAAAGTCCATACGAGTAAGATTCGCTTTACCTACTAATATAATCACCAGAAAGTTCGTATGTTAGATTCATTGTTTTATATAATGCTAGGTTAAGTTTTATAATGTTTTAACTGTTGAGTTTCTTGCGGCGTTTCTTCTCAGCAGTGGTCTTGGTAGATTTTTGACGCGTAAAAGTGCCTAATATGGCTGCGTTTATCGCGTGACAAAGTGTGGATAAGGCAGCCGTCACTTTCTGACACGTAAATAAGTAAGAGAGTGACGGATGCTTTATTCATATTTCACACGCAGTATAGTCGCAGCACTAGGCCCGCAGGCTTAGATAGAAGTAAATTATATTAATAATTTTATTTAAATGACATAACTATTGTAATCCTGTATATTGAATAATATTACGATACATATTGAATTAGTGTTTAAAACTAGTTTATACTTACCGCATTTTTTTTTTGTATAAAAAGCAAAGTATACCATTTAGACACCAGTTTAACCAAGTTATGGTTTCACTTCCATTCAAGACGAGTATAGTATGTAACTGCATCCATCCTATTCACACCAAGCCAATTAAACAAGGACAGACACAGCTATAAACTGTGCTCAGGTGTACTATAAAGTCGAATGTAATTTTTTTATTACGTCAATAAAATGGAGGCTAAAAAATAGCGCTTTTGTTTTATAGTTCTCTTTACGCTTTATTTATGAGTAATATTCTTTAAAACAAGAGTTATAGGTGAATCCGCGGTGCTGTGAATATTCACCATTGTATTCATGATGCGGGAGATGTGGTTTATTGCCATTATAAAAGGTTTCGAATGCATTGATAAAGGTGATGTGGACGTGGAAATCCGTACTTCACTACATACCTAAGGTCTGATTTTTATTCCCACGGAAAAAATGTAAACAAAAGTGTCGCCGTTAACGAAAAACATTTGCAGTATTCAAAATATTTTTATTTTCCACATTTATAAGAAAACGTCTTTCTATTAAAAACCCATATATTCTAATTAAAATTAAAGAATTTAATTTGTTAATGCAAAACTTAATTTTTATATAAACTCTTTGTTTTTACGGATAATTTATTTATTGCACTGGTATCATTGACTCGATGTTAACAAGTTGACGGCTGCTTGAAAGATTTGGGACGTTACTCCACTCGCTTCGCTATACCATTCGTGCTCCCGTTGTAATAGCTTTCCAGTGACTCATTTATTCCATTTTAATTTCAATTATTACGCAAAATTATTTTTATATCACGGTTCTAGCGTAATGATGACTTAATATTATATGTCGTGGTGGCCCAAACTTTGAGATCCCCTGAAATGTCACTTTGACAGTAACGTAACTTTGTTTACACTTTTTCTGTGGGAATAAAAATTCGACCTTAGTATAAAACCAAGTCGCTTCCCGCTCTGTCTGTCCACATGTATGCTTAAATCTTTAAAACTACGTAACGGATTTTGATGCGGTTTTTTTTAATAGATAGAGTGATTCAAGAGAAAGGTTTTTGTGTATAATAAACTCTGTTTTATGCACGGATGTTACAGAAAACTCACATAAACGGAAGCGAAGCGAGGACGGGTCTCTAGTATTATTATAAAATGCGAAAGTTACTCTTGTATGTTTGTTTGTTTCGCTTTCACAGTTAGACTACTGAACCGATTATAATGAAATTTCGCAAGGAGATACTTACAATTGCAAGAAAAGACATTGGGTACTTTTGATTCTTGAAAATTAAACAGTTCTGTATTTACGCGCAGTTACTTAGAACTTTCACCAGAACTAATTAGTAGTAATAGAAAAATAATTATAAACCTCGCGTCACATCTATTGGAAATAATTTCAGTCTTATAATTAGTGATATATGCTTCTTGTGTCCCTAGGTCCCTACTCACCCCTTAATATGTAGCTATGTTCATTTCTGGTTACTGTTTTTATTTAGTTTATATAATAATTCTTAGTACTACATTTTAAAATATTAAAGAATGGTTTTCTGGCTAATGTAATTAATATACATAGAAGATACGTGTATTTTTATGGCAAATAAAGAATTATTATTATTATGTATGTCTTTACCAATCACGGAACTATGGGAGTCCCGGACCTTTGGAAGGCGTACATGGAGCCGAAGCCAACACGCAGAGGCCCTTTAGACAAGTTTAATTTAGTAAAGTGATGGGATACCAACCGGCGATTGTCCCTGAGTTCAAACTATAGAGTAGGGTGTCCCTTATATGGGCAAAAAAAAATTTTTTTATTTTTTTGGCCCGCATACCCCTCAGTATTATTAGAAATGCTAAAAAAAACTGACCTGCAAAATTTCAACACTCTGTGATTACGGTAACCCGTGCCGACTTGACTTCAAAGTTCTAAGTATTGTTTAGTAGGCAAATATACTAAGAATTCAAACTTACTCCCAAATGACTAAACGAAATAGGAAAATAAGTAAAAATAAATATAATAATCATGAAATGCAATGTTATTACAATTATTTGGGATACATTTTTCGCAGAGTAGCTTTTTTACAATCTGGATAAAGCTTTCTGTGTTCCTGAACACAACGTAATAGAAATTGTTTCTGCTCTTCGTCCGCCGTTATTAATCCGTGAAAGTCTTGCATCAGCTTTACTGCCCTTTCTGCTGTATCATTGACTGCTCGAAGAGTCGAAATTTTAGATTTAGCATTCAAGTAGGCATCATTTTGGCTCCACATTAAAACAGGAACACTCAAGAAACTTGTGTCAATTTTCAAGCGTGTAAACAAATGTTTGCTCTTTGCAGACACAAAATCATCCAAACATTTAGTAAATAAAGTGTTTGCCATTTCTTGTTTTGATGGAATATATCTCTTTTCCAGATGGCACGGCTTCTCGTTATCATACTCTAGTTTAGAAACCATCCTCATTTTCACTTCGTCATCTAGTTCTTCGTCGAAAATCGCTAAAATGGCAACCTCATCCGTCAAATACCACAAGTGTTTGCAGAACTTATCTAAAGCTGCTTTCGAGATCGCCTTGTCAATCGATTCATACTTCTTCAATGTTTTTAGAAAACACAAGTCCTGATTAGGAGCTTTTACAGCCATATTGCAATGCAGCCATGGTTTGACATATGAAGTCGCAATGAATAAAGAAACATCTTGCAATGCTCGCTTGTCCTTTACACTTATTTTTATTTGGTCTTGCAGCAAAAACATTTTTATAGCGTAAATCGCTCTTGCCATCCACCGAGCTTGGTGCATCGCACCAGGTGGCTTAATTTTTAATTTGTTTTCGTTATCACCACCCAAATATCTGTGCCTCCTGTGACAAGTGATACAACTCGAAAAACACGATTTTTCAGGAGAGCGAAAACAAGTTTAAAAAAAATACTGCTTCTAAACGAATAGATTTTTTTGAACATTGCTACCGATTTTGATAACATATAATATCACTTTATTAACTGGTTTGACAAAAATATTGATACTGGTTATAGATTTTGAGATATTCAAAGAAACGTCCATAATGTATCATTTTACATTTCAGATTGATTTATTTAACCCGTGTAAGATGATACAACTCGAATTGTATTATTTAACACAAAAAAGTGTAATCAAGGAGCTCTGGTGATGACTGATACAACTTTTTTTTTGAAACCTAAATTTTTCTCTTATTTCTTGAGTTAGAGGCCTACCCTGTATACACAAGTTGTAGGGAATTGAATTAGTAATATTTCTTAAAACAAACGGACATAATATAAGGATTTTTAGTGAGTTGCATCATTTATCACAAAATATAAACGTAATTTAAACCGTGACTAATGTTACATATCGAGTTATTCTTGGGTCTGATTACGAATAAACTTGTGTCAAATAATACAAGTAAGTAATTGATTAAAACAAATAATAGCAATCATGATATCTTTGTACTTAACATGATGATATTAAATCACTGAGTAAACAAATTAACTTACACTCTTTAATTTCAAAGCAACATTACGATGTTGCAACCATACAGTAGGTAAATTAAACTGTGCATATTGTCATTCAAAACAAAAACTGTATAGACCTACACAACAAATCAAATAATAATTCTCAATAATCACCTACAAAACATGAAAATAATGATAACTAAACCTCAGCTAGGTAAGAAATAAAGTAATTTAAATTAAGCTCGCCGTCAGTCGAAGTAGGAAGTACGAGTAAGTATGTAGTTAAGTGACATAACGCATGGTCCACCTGAATTTCATACTGAATTTGATACAATAATTTAAGTCACCACAGAACAGTAGCATTTACTAACCTGCCACTTCACAAAATAAAACACGTTGGTTGGTAAATACCAATTTCTCTCCGTCGAGAGATTTTTACCGTTTTTATCTTCTGTCATAATATTTAACACAAATAACTAGTTAGCGGCACACATGTAGATCATAATATATCGCAACCATAAAAGGATATTAACATTAAGTTACCTACAATAGAAATCATACTTACGCGTCGGTTCATGGCGACACAGCGAGCGTGCGCTCCCACCCTCGATGACGTAGATACACTTTGACCATAGTTATGTAGAAAGAGACCAGACTATTTTTTTCGGAAAATGAGTTAGCTATGCCATCGTAAATTAGAATTTTTAACCTTAGTTATGTTGAAAGTGACTTATTTTACCACGTCAATTCATTGAATTTATACCATTATGTATAAAACCGCCAATTACGATATGTGGGTTCTATAATGTCGAAAGCCGCCAAAGTACTTGATTTAGTCTATTTTGTCCGTTAACAGATGATATTTTTAATCTGCAGAACACAGCCAATCTACTATTAGTCGATTAGTCGGAATACAAACAAATGTACTTATCAAGTGAGCACATTTATGTAAGTAATCTACTTACAACGATAGGCAGATAGTCGCTTTGGGCAATTTTTGTTTTTCGTTCTACCTCATGTTTGGTAGTTTTCGCAGTGATGTTTTAATAACCTTTGATAAAATAAAAAGAATTTAAATGAGTGTTTTACTTATTACAAGCAGCATATAGCTCTTTCTAAATAAATACTACAATCTTGTATTTATAATGAGCATGAGACAACTAGAGTAATAGCATATAGCTCTCTTTATAAAAATACAAGAATACAATATTGTAATCAGTTAAGTCGGTTAAAGAAATGGTCGCTTTCATTAAAATTACGATCGAAAGCAGGATAGCAAATATTAGTTCTATATAAAACGTCCAACTACATTGTTTTTTTAAAAAAACCTATGAATACTCCAAAAAACAAGAATGCAATTTCGTAATCAGCATAAGTCAGCTAAAAAAATTGTCGCATTCATTGAATTACGATCGAAAGCAGGATATCAAATATTAGTTCTATAGCCTACGAATAGGTAACCGAAAAACCAAAAGAATGCAATATTGTTATCAGCATTAATCAGCGTAAAAATGGTCGCTTTCATTGAATTACGATCGACAGCAATATAGCAAATATTAGTTGCATAGAAAACGTCCTACTACATTGTTTTTTTTTTAAACCTACGAATACTCCAGTTAATTTGTATAAAATGTGCTTAATAAAGTACATCATACAATGTTCTATCAATTTGGGTTATTTATGTTTCAGAAAACATATTAGAAAGTAATAAATTATTATTTTTACCTAACAACGGCTATATCTCGAAACCGGATATTTACTATTGGTCTCTTTTTGCATAACTATTAAATATAAACTATATTATTCTTAACCTTTACAACACTCTGTCACAACAAAGTAATATTAGTAGACCTTACGATTTACATACCTATTACACTTTTTTATGACACAGTTCTATGGTAAGTATCAATAAATTTGTTTAGATATATATTTAAGATATACTTCTCCATTTAATTATTTAATATATCGTTATCTAGTACCCAAAGTATAAGCCTAGAGCTTAGTTTGGGACTAGGTCAGTTGGTGTGAGATTGTCCCCGTATGCTTATTTTATTATTTTATAGTAATTGTATCACTGTGCACCAAACTTTATAGGTTCTAAATGGTCGTAATATTGTCACATTTTTGATACAACTGACTTATACATTTGCAAAGATTAGGAAATATTTGAAGACATTTGATATAACTCGAGTTGTATCAATTAACACGTACCAAGTGAAGCAAATATAGGTTTAATTTTTGATCTAACTCAAGTTGTATCTTTCAAAATACGCTAACTCTGGTGATAAATGATATAACTCGAGTTATATCAAAAGACACAGACATTTTTAAAGGCATAAAAACCGTGATTAATAATACATTTTTAGATATATCATGAGGCACGAAAAAAAAAATATAGTTATAGTTTTTTGAAGTGTTTTAACTAGAAAAATATCATTAAACACGGAAAATGGTAAAAAAAAGGGTCAATTGTATCATTTTACACGAAAGTATCTTGGAAACTAGAAGGCCTAGGAACACGGGAGTTGGAGCAAACGATGCGTTATTTTTTTTTAAGTTGTTTCATGAAAGAACACGTTAACTGCTACAACTCAAGTTGTATCACTTGTCACAGGAGGCACAGATATATTACCGACAGTTCGATGAGTTCGCGATAGTCATCTCGCACAGTATTTTTCTTTAACTCTTTCCAATAAAATTCAAGAAGTTCACTGCGGACTGCATTGTTGAC
The DNA here is from genome assembly GCA_963966035.1 of Acleris laterana. Classification (NCBI taxonomy): domain Eukaryota; kingdom Metazoa; phylum Arthropoda; class Insecta; order Lepidoptera; family Tortricidae; genus Acleris; species Acleris laterana. The sequence goes on along the minus strand of OZ014462.1, from coordinate 11,850,809 downwards.
GTGTTTTTTCACAAAATCTGGACAGGTTTTAAAGACACTTGGATTAACAGTTTTCCAGTTATCTTTAAACTTTTTAAAGAGTGGAATATCAGGGCTACGGGTGACTTGTGGTATTTTAGCTTCAAATACACTTTTCAAAACGAGTTCGTAGACATGGTGGCGACAGGCAAACAGTAATAGCTCTCTTTCCATTTTTTGTTCCAGTATTGAACACGCACCATTGTAGCGACCAGTATTTGAAGCCGTTGTATCGCAGCACATTATCTGTATTTTGTCATTAAGATCCCAATTTTGAAGGGCTTCTAAAACGGCTTGAGCTTGTTCTTTTCCTGATGAACTGTCTATCTTGGGCACAGCAAGAAGTTGTTCTTTGTCTTCATAAGTGATCACAATCGGCAGTCGTTCTTCTTTTGAACTTCGTACGTCTATAGCAGGTAGTAATTTGCCATCCCAGTGAATAGTTGCAATTTCAGGAACATTGTTTTGGAAATCAGTTTTTATTCCCTCAGCCCTAATTTTTCGTGTCTGCGTTCGAATTCGTTGTATTGAAGATTTATTTACGGGGTAGTCATCGATATTTAGGTCCAATGCTTCAATTGTAGCCTGAATGACGTAAACGGAATCTCTTGTGCTTAGTTGACACCTATCTAAGGCTGCTACTAATTTAGGTGAAATAACGTCCTTTCGGCCCCTTTTAACAACGGTAACTTGGGGAGTAACAGGCAATGTCAATACGGGTTCGTCTAGAGATCGATCCGATAAACCGTGAATGGAAGACGTAGGGCTCTGAGCCAGCGAATAATCATATGACGAAGAAGGTTCAGCAATAGATGTGTTTTTTAATCTTCTTTTCTCTTCGTCTATTTTGCGTTGGCGGGCTCGCTCTTCCTTTTCTGCCAATTTTAGGTCGACTCCTGCTAGACTACCCTGACGCCCCGGTTGTCTCTGTTGCTGTAAAAATACTCTATCTTCTTCAATCTTTATCATTTGCAGAGCATCAGCATGTGCGATATCAAATAAATTGTCCAAGTTGTCTTGAAAATCGTGCTCTCGGCGTTTATGAATGTCATTGCTTTTCTTGCAATTTTTTTGTAAATCACGCCAAACTTGGTAAAGGTCTACAAGCTTTTTAACACAGTTAGGTACTGACCGTGTAGGTATTCTAGCCTTATCCCAAAAGATAATACACTCGCGAATCGCAAGATTAGCACTTTCGTTTACTTTTAAATTCACTTCGCGAATGTTATAAAAAAAAACTGCTAGTACCTGCCTATTTGAAGGCAATTTCGCTCCTGTTATCTGATGTTTTATATTACCCACTAGGAAAATGTCCTTTTTTGAACTTCGTAGTTCAATATCCATTTTTAAAAAAACAAACGACTACCTCCCAGGTCAACCAGGCCAGGCCAGGACAACGAATTGTCACTACACTAAGTGATTACGCGATATGTTCCGATCGCTCTAAGCAACTTGTACGGGCAAGTTTCAGCTTCAAGTCGGCACGGGTTCCCGTTCATAGATCAAGCTCATTTTTATTTTGGGAGCATTTTAGAACATATGGAACAAATGAAGGGGGTATGCGTAAAAAAAAAATTTGGTCGAAAAATAAGGGACACCCTACTATAGAGGTATGCTCCCACGGACAACCACCGGTTAGAAGAGACTATTTAAGAAGGATGGGAACATTAATAATAAGTTCTATGAATGAACTGATATGGATTGGTGACCTAGGCTATTGATGAAACTACGGCGCCTGCCTGGCCAATGCTAATTATTTTGGTTGAAATGGCAGGCGGTGACTCGCCAACTCAATGGAATGGGCCTCCCGAAATAGCCGCATATATATAGCAGCAGGGAGGCAACAGTTCCAGAGGGGCTAAGGGTGGAGAGGTGCTTCTGGACTTTAAACGACCATAAGGTGCCCACTCGCCACTTATGCAACACATCCACCCTTCGAGCATATAGCTCTTGCGGCTCCACTCTGACCGGCCAATAAAGGCAAGCCAGATGTGAGGCTCTGTTCCTCGTCATTGTACACCGCAGCCGGCCGGTGAAGGCAAGCGTGAGGTGAGGAACAGGACCTACCCTCGGGAGCAATCAGGTACGTGGTGTCGCCACTCACCAACAGCTCGCCACTAGCTGCCCTGCGTTATATGAATAAGTTTATTATTATTATTATAATCCTTACTCACCCCGTTTTACGGTACTTAATACTATTGAGAGTGATGAGGTCTCTAAATTAAGCATAAAGGTTTTTAGTGGCCCCTCATTCAAACACCTCCGTCAGAGAGGACACTGAACTGTGGTTTACTTAATTTTCATTTTCAAAATTAATAGAGAATCGTCAATACTTTGAAAAACCTCGTATCTCATATGGCGTGACTTATGATTTTAAACTTTAAAGTGAACAGAATTAAGTTCAAACTCGTACATCTCGAAATATCGAGATACGAGTTTTTACCAAAGTAGTAACGACATGATTATTCAATGCCTAGGTTTGCATAGGACAGGTCCGTAAATTGTTTCAATATAGAAATTTAAACGTTGAAATAACATTTACTAGTTTAATTTAATTTATATAAATGTTTAAAGGTGTTTTATACTTGATAAACATTCATGTGTTTTTTTTAATTAAAATTCTAATGCTATTATAAGTTTTAGTAACAGTTTTGTGTGATTTTCCTACAAGATTTTGGCGTTAATAAGCGTCGTAACAATATCGTTCAAGTTAATTAAAACTAACTATTTGCGTGAGTACAGTCACCCAAGAAAAATGTTGAGCACACTTAGAACCTTGTCATTATGCCATTGTTATTGTCATACTCGTCATTTGATGTTCAGTTTGAAGTTTTGTTGTGGTACTGTACGTAAAACATACAACAAGTAAGTTAAGAAGCTTATAAAAAAACAAAGCACGACATCGAAAGTAAATAAGAAATAATACTAATGAAGATTGAAGTCTTATTCTAGAAATAGTCTCACTAATAGTTTTGACGACGCGCTGGCCTAGTGGGTAGTGACCCTGCCTACGAAGCTAGCGGTCCTGGGTTCGAATCCCGGTAAGGGCAGATATTTGTGTGATGAGCGCGAATATTTGTTCCTGAGTCATGGATGTTTTCTAATGTATTTAAGTATATGTTTCTCTATTTATTATTTATATCGTTGTCTAGTACCCACAGTACAAGCCTAGAGCTTAGTTTGTGACTAGGTCAATTGGTGTGAGATTGTCCCGTTATATTTATTTATTTATTTACTTTGTTACAAGTCTAATTCCGTTTTCAGTTTCCGCCTATGGTTTAGGTACCTTGACCTTTTTTTTTATGTCATAGAGAAAACAAACGAGCACACAGGCCACCTGATGGTAAGTGGAAACTGTGACCCATAGACATTCGCAATCACAAGACTGCAATGCAATCCTAAGACTCCAAATGCGTTGCCAACCCTGAGGCTAAGATGGAATGCGTCTATGCTAGTCATTTCACCGGCTGTCTTATCCCCAAACCGGAACACAACAATGCGAACACTGCTGTTTGGCGGTAGGTTAATGGATAAGATGGTGGTAGCGATCCGGACGGACCCTGCACAAGGTCCTACCACCCGCAACTTGAAGCTTGAAGTTTTCATCTACAAGTTTATTAAGATTCAGTTTTTACCATGATTAGTAAATTTTTCAAGGAAGGTATTTATGTGTAATAAATTCTGTTTTATTCACGCATGTTACAGTAAACTCACATAAACCGAAGCGAAGCGAGGGAGGGTCGCTTGTTTAAAATAACTGCAAGTACAAATACGAAAAAAAAAACTTACGTTTGCAAACAACAACAACACAACATGCCATGTTGTTTTGTTAACCGTAACACATATTTAAATCATGAGTATACGTATATCGCAAAATAGCTATTAAGTGTGCTATAAATATGATCTGGCCTTATCTGTGATTGTGACATTCGAATTTGACAGAAGGCATTAATACTACTTTAACTAAAATGGGTTAATTGTAAGTTTATTAATAAGGATAATATTTAAAAATTTAAAAATTATAGAGAAATATATTTAAACATAAAGCAGGTATCTATGTAGTAGTAAGAAGATTAAAGAAGTAGGTATAATTACCTATATCATAGGGGTGCATAGCGTAGGTCAGCAATATCTTAGGGATCTACGTCCTAAAAACATTGACCAGTTGGAAGCAGTGGTGCATGAGTTAGGTCATCCGCATGACCTAGAATGAGCTGCATCGATTTTACTAGCAACACTCGCTTGTATAGGTTTGTTTTTGATATAGTATAAGATCGATTGTGATAAATAGCTAGGTAGTTACTATATCTATAAACAAATCCTTGTAATCTTGCCTATCCTCGTACAGTTTCCTCAATCATGGTCAGGTTAACTGGAAGAGATCCCTTAAAGGGATAAGTTCGCCTTTGTACATGTTAATCTTAAGTTTATGTACGATTTTACTTGTAATTGTTTTTTTTTATTGTGCAATAAAGAGTTTACATACATACATACATAGGTACATACAAATATTGACGCGATCAGCTAAGTTGGTAATGACAGTTTTTACAAACTAAAGCATTTTAGGTTTTTTTTACATGGAGACAACCAAAAAGACACACAGGCCAATTAATGTTAAGTGCGTTCTGAGCCTTATGTACAGGGTGTGACTTCCATAAGAACATCATATTTAAAGTGCTGAAAATATAAGCCCGTGAATTTGTATTTCTATTTAAAATAACTGTTTTACATATAAATTTATTCAGCACGCAATGTATCGGTAACGAAACTAACATAACATTGCTTTCAAACTTCACTTTTAGTGACACTCTGACACCTTGTCAATTAGGTACCTACATTTCGTTGCCCCTTTTAAGCCGCCAAATTTTTTGAATAAGAAGCTGCCCTTTTTCATTAGATTGCTGCGATAAATTAAGAAATTAATAACTCTCCAATAGAAAACGTAATTCTTATATTTTTCGATTAAACTGTTCACAGCACTTAAAGCTATCGTTACTTAAAATTTATGTTCTTATGTACATGTCACACAGTGTAGATTTGTACTAAGTACAATTTGCAACAAACGTCTTTGTTTTAAGATTTGGGGATACCTACATTTGAACTCGAAAAGTGTATTTTTTTCTCTTTGAGTGTAGTGTAAATAAATAAATATCAGGAGCCTAAAACGGACCAAGCTCTAGGCTTGTACTTTTGGTACTATGAACGATAAAAATAATTATATAGAGAAATTCATACTCGTAGATACATAGAAAACATCCAAGACTCAGGCACAAATACTCACACAAATATCTACCCTTACCGGGATGTGAACCCAGGACCGCTAGCCTCAAAGGCAGGGTCACAACCAACTAGGCCAACGTAATAATGTGTTCATCACACATAATTCCCCCAGCAGGAATCAAACCGGTGCCTCTGCCACAATCAGTTTCCACAACCACTGCACCATAAAATAAAACCGCATATCTCACAAACTCGGTTATTTACGTTTAAACAAAAGGCATTTAAATCTCCATTGTCAGAGACACCGAAAAACAATTTTTCACTCGAGCTCGCTCTGCCACGCGGCCTGTCATGTGTCACTGAAAACATGAATTACACGGGTTATGTGGTTTTGCCACGGGACGTAATGTTTTATTGTATTAGCTTGTTTAGAGATATTTTTATTTCTGTGGAGCGCGTATTTATGAAAAATTACTAGTTTAGTTTTGTAGACGAAAATTGCATTTAAGTTAAGGTACAGTCAACGTCAAAAGTAAGTAATCAAAATCAACATTTCAAAATATCTATTGTCATGGCATCCCAAATATAACATGTTATATTAAAGTGCTAAATTAATTGATGTTTTAATTAGTCAAAAGAAAGTGATCATAACAGCTGTGCAAAACAGAAGCCTGACATGACATTTCTATCAAAAGCGTCAAACGTGAATTGAATACCAAAATAACGACATTCCAACAATATCGGCAAAAGAAGGATTTATGGCAAATAATTCCAAGATGTAATAAAAACTTATTTTAAATCTTGGCGTAAGGGAGATTGCTATTTTGTCACTTCGCATGTTTTTCGACGAACATAACCGATATTAACCGAAGTACTCCGAGGTTGTCCCAAAACCAAGATTTTATAGTTAAAACTTTAATTCGAAATGTTCAACGATGACTTAAACTGTCATTGAGTTTTAAAAAATCGAAATAATGGTGATCACTTATTATGACACGTTATTGAGCTCATTTACTTTTGATCAACTACAATAGTCCGTAGCATTTGACTTAATGTATTGTATAGATAATTTTGGGACCCTATTTCATCAGTTTCTTTTGCTGTTGACTGTACAAGTTTCATTGTTGAGTTGTTGGTAACTCTGTAGCTCTGACTACCCCACTTTGGGAACGAAGGCGTGAAGGTTTGTACAGTCACGAGATTTCATTTGCTCCCCACCTTTGGTAAAAAGTCAATCTGACATTCTACAACAATAAGGTTGAGTTTCATAAAAGTTACAAATGACTTGACATCTCTAGTGACATTGACGACTTCAAGCATATTTTTCATGAAATGGATCCCAAATTAACGATTGTGATGTATGTAGAAGTTACATTTGGTTTCGATTTTAGGCCACCTATAAATAAATAATTAACAGCGGACACTCACATAAATTCATGTAGTCACTCTAACCTTAAACTACACTCTAGGCCTGTACAGTCGGCCAAAAACAGTTTAAGTTCATTTGTACGTCATCGTACAACAAGTTCGATTTTCTCTTGAAATAATATTATGACAGTGACAAATGTCAAACTTAGCGATAATTAGATCTCACAAAAACCACTCACTCCCAAAATACCACAAATTCAAAACACCTGACTACTCTATTTACCAGATTCCCAAATCACCAGCTTCGAAATATTAGGTAAGCATAATCAACGATACCTAATTTTAAAAGTTATTTTTCGAGATTCTAGTACCTATATTGAGAATCTGGTTTTTGTAAATTCTGGTATTTCGGGAATGAGCGACAGAAACTTTCGTCAAAACTGGTACGAGTAAATTTACACTAATATTGCAAAGAGGAAAGATTTGTATTATTGTGTGTAGGTATGTTTGTAATGAATAAACTCAAAAAATACTGCGCCGATTTCAAAAATTCTTTCACCATTGGAAAGATACATTCACCCTGAGTGACATAGGCTATGTTTTATTTTTCTTCGTGGACTAGAAAACATCCAAGTCACAGGAACAAACACTCGCGCTCATCACGTAAATATTTTCACTTACAGAGAATTTAAACAAGGTCCGCTAGCTTCATTAACGTCACTACCAACTAGGCGAACATTATAATATTTCGATTTAACCTTTTAAAACACGAGTATTTCAAAATGGAATCACAAAGACATGACTCATATCAGAAGCCAAACTTGTCGCTAATTATCTCGATAGATATTGATTCTCAGAAATTCTGCGCCAAAACAAAACGCCGCCTCAAAACTAAAAAAAAACCCTTGGACAATCAAAAATAAAGTTTAAAATGTAACATGGGTCTCGGACAGGCATCGAATCCTGCTGACAATGCTGCCTGAGCTCCCAACCAACTAGCCAGCGTCCAGTTTAGAATGAGACATAGGAATTAGAAGACTAAAGTTTTACAAATACTAGCACTATAAACCTAGTTTCGTTAAAATATGATTTTGTCTTCATCCGTCACTGTGACATTTGCATGTGATAGCAAGTGCAAAAGCCTCTACTTATAACTAAAAAAGTTGATTATTTACGCGTGTTACAGAAATCTCACATAAACCGAAGTGAAGCGAGGGCGGGTTGCTAGTTAGAAATGAAATGAATTTTTCATTTCTATTTAATGTGACATAGCTTTGACTTCCGCCTCAAGGTAGTCAGAACTTAAGAACGTTTCGTTTTTTTAAAGTATCAAGAAGATGAACCAGCACACATACCACCTGATGGCAAGAAGACTCTGTTGGTGAAAATGCAAAACCGCGTAAGTAACAATTTTAATAAGAAGCAAAATGCACCTTTTTAATATGAATGTAAGGTGTATTTTGCTCTATCATAAATTTGTTAGTTACGCGGTTTACCGACGATTTGCAACCTTAAGATTACAATCCAAAGACTACAAATGCGATGCCAACTAGAATATAATTAAAATTGCATATTCTTATGAATTAAAGTAGTTTTTTGAGACCGAGGTCCACTTATAACGGTTTGATAGTGAGGATGGTGACCACCCGGGGAGCGCAGCGGGGCATAGACAATGAGTCACCGACAAAACACGAAGTCTTTATAACATGCCAATAAAAAACTAAATGTGGGAAACGGACAATGTTTTTATTGAATGGCGAATCTTTGACAGTTACGACGTTTTCTTGAGTGGTTTCCTTGTTAAAGCTCCTCCACACATTAGACGATTATCGCCGAACATATTCGGCCATAGAGTTGTGCCCGCAACTACAACACAATTTGTTCTGATCAACAATGTTCTCATTATGATCCTGTACAAGTCTGCCTCAGAACTTTTTTGAATACTTTGTGTATATCTGATCAAAATATGGTACGCACTGCCCATACAAAATTGAGCCGGGAAGGATTTACTTTACCTGATGAAAGAGGAAAGCACCATAACCATTTTGTCGTAATATCCGCTGAAATGGTAAAAAGTGTATGTGACCACGTATCTTCATTTTAACCGGTCCCTTCGCACTATACGCGTGAAAGTAGTAGTAAAGTCTATCTGGATAATAACTTATCCTTCAAAAAAATGTTTTCCTTGTACAGTCTTTAAAGTGAGCGCTCCAATCTCGGTCAATAGTAAAAGGAACTAGTTCGGTCTTTTAGTTCCTTTAGGTCCTTTAGCTCCGGAGCAAATTTTGAGATCAGAGCAGGACACGCTTTGAAGTAGGACCTTGGTCTCATTCACATCGAGTGCCGAGCCTGGCGCTCTTTACTCGTTCGCTCTGTTTCACTCATACGTACAACAATTGCTGCTGACCTAAAGGACCGAAGACCGCTTCAGATCGTTTACGAAGAACTAGTTCGTTTCCGTGGCGGGAAATCATTCCTTTTAATTCTTAGTTCCTGAGTCCTGACTGACACAAGCCTATTCGGCCATGATCGATACGAATGTTGTATGACGACGCGCTGGCCTAGTGGGTAGTGACCCTGCCTACGAAGCTCCTGGGTTCGAATCCCGGTAAGGGCAGATATTTGTGTGATAAGCGCGAATAATTTTGTCCCTGAGTCATGGATGTTTTCTAATGTATTTAAGTATATATTTCTCTATATAAGTATTTATATCGTTGTCTAGTAGGTACCCGTAGTACAAGCCCAGAGTTTAGTTTGGGACTAGGTCAATTTGTGTGAGATTGTCCCATTATATTTATTTATTTCGCTATTAATTAGTTCAAAATTTGTGTTTTTTCAAATGTAATATTAAAAAAAACTGTGTTATAATACGATGAATTGAAAGCCCAATATCGGCTGACAGACCCTCTGTAGACTGAGACTGTAGAGAGAATCGATTATAACGCCTTTTAGGTGTGCAGTGAAAAAAAAAGTTGCTTCCAGCAAGATTGTGATTTTTGTGCATAGGTGTCTTGCCTGAAAAGACGTTTTGATGCACCAACTAAAATGTTAGTTGAATCACTAAAATATCGTGCTGTTGTTACTAAGAGCTTTGGTTGATAAGAGAGTAATATCATAACTGTTGTATTATTATTATGTCAACTAAGAGAAAATCTCTCTTGGTTGTCTCCTTTTTTTTTGAGTGTTAGGGTGTGTTATAATTCTCCTAATGTCAAGTGAACTAATAGTGATCGAATTGTTAAGATAATGAGTTCTCATTTCTCCATTCATACAGAATTTTCTCGAAACAACGACGTTTAACACATTGCCTTAAAGCAGAGCCATATGTATGTGGCTCTTTGTATGTCCATTTGATTGTAACCTCCTGTAGCCAACGGCTTGGTCGATTTTGAAGAGTGAAGTGTCTTGTGGGAGTGACATATACTATAATTTAATCAAAGTAATGGGAATAAATAAAAAACATACATGCATTCAGATTTTTTTTCTTGCTTTGTATTAGTTATTCTATAAACTAAAGGCTTTTATAAAACACTAAGGCAGCTTTCCAAGGTACTATACCAAAAAAAACTTCCAGACAAGAAAGACAGACCGCCCATCGCTCACATGTCCACACAATCGTTACTCCAATATTCGCCGTACGTACGTATGGCGGGCCCATTATATCGCGTCCGGGATATTAGTTTTCCAATGGGCCCTCCGGGAGGACCGGAAGTGCCCCACTGAATAGAAAAATGTTGGGTGTTGTGGACACATTTCAAATAGTTGGTAGACAGATTGTAAAAGGAATTGACTGCTTGCTAACATTGTTGAAATAACTATTTAGACTTATTGGTCGACTAGTATGCTAGTACGCTAGTATGCTTTATATTTATATGTATGTATGTAGGATATACAACTATTTCTCGTTTAATAGTAATTGAAGTATTTATAAATGTAGCCATAAGGATAGAGGCATCATTTTTGAAATATATTTCTTAAAATTGAAAATACATACATACACACACATAAACTCACGCCTTTATTCCCAGAGTGGGGTAGGCAGAGCTACACAGAATTACCAACAACTCTAAAAACTTGTTGATAATTCTGTAACCACATTTTGCACACTTAGGCTAAGATGTTTACCAGTGTATTAGTGACAGGTTGCAAGCCCATCGTCTAACAGTACTATACGCCTTTATTCCCTTAGCCGTCTCTTGCGACATCCACGGGAAGACATGGAGTGGCACTATTCTAACCCGGCAACCACACGGGGCAAAATTGAAAATTGTTAGGTTTAAAGATCCCGCCTATCTTCAAGCGCCCAAAGTGCTCGTTTGCCTTCGTCACAAAAAAAAACATAACATCTAGGTCACAAAACTTAATTATAATTTATTCTTCTATAATCATACAGAAACTAACAAAAGTGATGCACAGAAAAAGAGAGACACAAAACAAAGCAAAGAACAAATTAAGAATTATTGATCGCTAAAAAATTTAAAGAAGCGCAATGCCACAGTTACACAATAAACAAAATGGTTTCCAAACTGCTATTAAAGTGTAATAATTCTAAGAAACATCGCGTGCGGAGATGCTTTACTGGAGCGAGCTGCATTCAGCGCCCTCGCTGGGCTGCGTATTAAAAATGTAATGATTCAATCGATGTTCCGGGAAACAAGTCAATTCGTTTGAAACGTAGCTGCTACGGTTTTTTCTCGATCTGTATTCACTCAGCTACTGACGAGTTATACCTTTTTTTTACGTTCCGTACGTCAAAAGGACAGCTACTACAGTACGGTCACGAGCGTTAATTTGGTACCCATTTCAAGAAAAATATGCTTGAAGTCGTCAATGTCATTAGAGATGTCAAGTCATTTGTAACTTTTAGGAAACTCAACCTTATTGTTGTAGAATGTCACATTGACTTTGGGCCTAAGGTGGGTACCAAATTAAATCTCGTGACTGTATTACTTAGATAGATACCACCGATCGAATGGTAACCCTTGACTTCTTTCACAGCTGATCTCTTAAACTGCCTGATTTTCATGAAACCTGACTTAGAACCTTCTTTCCAATTAATAAAATCCTATCTAAATCAGTTCACCCGGTTAAGAGCTACGGAGCTACACACATATAGCGGTCGAACTTAAAACATCCTCCTTTATACGTCGGGGTTAAAAACAGGGTCTTTTAAATAATCACTTTGTTGTCTGTCTGTCATATTTATCAATCTTTGGTTTCGTTCATAATTTTTCATTATGAACGATCATTTAGTATTTATAACGATTTAAAGTCGGTTACCAACAGTCAGGTTTCTAAAGCTTGTTTTTGTTAAATTTATTTGTGAATGAATTCTCTGCACTCTCTCTCTAACCACTCCACTACCGTGCGTTTTTCCTGGGCCTTCTTGCCACGCACCTTATCTATGTGGAATCGGCTTTCGGTGTCTGTATTTCCGAACCTATACGACTTTGGGGCCTTCAAAAAACGAGCCTACTCTTTTATCAAAGGCCGGCACCTGCGATTCCTCTACGGTTGCGGGTGTTTATGGGTCGCGATGATCACTCACCACCAGCAGGGTAGTGATTCTGTAAACAACGCCGGTCATGCGGACTGTCGAGTGATATCCAAGCGGTGAGATTAAGTAGTCCCGTCAGTGCGAACAAAACACATTGTAGCGCGTGCATTTTCAATTAAGCAGCCTTATACGTTCGAGCCATCGTGCTGCTAAATTGAAAATGCACGCGCTACAATGTGTTTTGTTCGCACTGACGGGACTACTTAATCTCGCCGCTTTGATATCACTCGACAGTCCGCACGACCGGCGTTGTTTACAGAATCACTACCCTGGCCCGCTTGCTCACACCACCACCAGTGAGAACTGAACAAGGTAGTAGTGGTTCGAATAGCGTGTCGCCCCCGCTAGCTCCGTGCCCCGGTTTGACACCGGGTAGTATTCTGATCACATTTATAATTGTTTCTGGAATACTACTTGACTGTTTCAATTTCCGCTATTTCATGTTCTATAGTTCGTGTGCTTCGATTAGTGTTTGGTTTTACAAGTTAAACATGTCGTTAGTTATTGTGTCATCATCATCATCATCATGTTAGGGGTTATTCCCACCTGTTACCACCAATGTGTTACCTCTGGTAACAGCTGGGTTTTTTTGTACCTATTCCTTGTTTACCGGACCCATGATGTTTCTTTGACGTTTCTGCAAGGTAAATACCGGGAGGCTCATGATGAACAGTCCGATAGGCCAGATAGGAGTCTAAGCGTTTAGCCAGCCGCTATATAATATGTTATAACATGCATAGGTAGGTAGGTAGGTAGGTACAAACGTACGTACGTAAATACATACATACAATATATGTATGCTAATATATATGACCTATATAGTATTAAATGCGAAAGTTTTCGTATCTACTCGTATTAGTTTCTTGCTCCTTCACACTGCAACGGCTGGACGGATTTGGATGGGATTACAAATGGAGGAAAGACTGGATTAATATACAAGCTACTTTTCATCCTGGAAAACTTTGAACGTTCCAAAGGAATAACCATGATCGAAATACACGAGGTCGAAGTCGCTGACAGAAGCTAGTATAATCAGTTTCTCGAAAACGGCTCTGTATCGATGTAGATGAAATTTGCAATAAAAGAACCGCAACCAAATCGGTTCATCCGTTTAAGAGCTACGGTGCCAGAGACAGACACACAGACACACACACTTACACGTCAAACTTATAACACCCATATTTTCTGCGTCGGGGGTTAATAAGAGGTTTACGGGGGCGAAAAATCGATTTTTAAAGTTGTCATCTTCGGGAAAATTCGTTTTTAACCCGGGCGACGGTCGGTCTTCTAGGGACTAACTTACTTTATGTTCATTAAGTATGAATGTGGTTTATGGTTTAAGACATTTATTCCCATAAGAATTTTACATAATTCACTTAAATGAGAACTTAATTATTTTAATAACATTATGATGATGAAGACAAAACGCACAGTGCAAGCTTACCTTAAGTACAGAGAAAGAAACACAAAGAAACAGTGAAGTCGGTTAAAAATAAAGGGTAGATTTCAAAACCCCTGGCATAAAAAATAATGCGGTAGCGCTCACATCGTAAATGCATAGTTTTAGTTTTAAGTAAACAGGTCGAATTAAGCCAAGATGCAGGCAAGCGAGTGGATGCGGCATAATAACAGGTAAGTAATATTTTGTAAGTTCTTTGCTATTAGGGTGTGATTTTTACGTAATTATGTTTAGTGTGATATAATATAGTACGAATGTGTACTTCAACCTTGGCTAAAACTCTTTGTAATTTACGTGTTTGTAAACCAACTCAAAAACTTCTATGGATATTCTTCTCGCTCTAGCGTCACACAGTATATTTGCGGAGAAATGCTAAAGACTTAAGAAAAATAACTGTAAAATACTATAAAACCCAAAAGATCCCTAAATACAGGCGACTTAACAATATTCAGTTAATCTAGATCTTTGTGTATTAACTAGCCTTAAGTTAGGTCACTGCGCAACAAGGAGATCTAGATAAATAATCCAGATGAGCGCGATGGTACCCAGCGGGGTAATCCAGCATGCGGCCTGATAGCGAGTGTCTAGCTTTATATATAATTTTCATAGGAATTTTACGAATTTTAGATGTTTGTTTTTAGAACGTGGATAATTTAGTTGCTAAAAATATAACCTGTTTTTTTTTTAAATAATGTTTGCAATTAAACTATTAGCACTTATTTTCTCTAAAACATACAAAATGTAGTTGAGTCTATAGTGTTTTTTGTTGCTTGACTGATACATTTGTTTAAAGTTGTTTTGAAATAAAAACATGTTTAAATAGGTTCGTCTCGAAATCATGCTAATTAAAAAAAAACTTATTGATGGAATATTTTTGACGTCACTGCTAGTGTAACATAGATGTCATTCCGAACTTCTGACCACAAGCCCCAAGCTGGCGTAACAAACACTAATCAAAATAACTCCGTAAATAATCATAAAAAAACCTTTTGGGACTATACTCTAACTAATCATGATGCAACCTGTGTCAGGTCAGACACGCTAACCCCATCACATCTCCACCGGACCTCAAATAGGGCTGGTGCGGCAGCTGAAGCGGCCGAAAGCATGAAGGTAGGAAAATATAATGGTCTCGGCCCAGAATATACGTTTATTCCATTCGGCGTCGAGACCCTTGGTTCGTGGGGTCCTAGCGCTCGGAGCCTCTTCAAAGAAGTTTCAAAGAGGCTCATTGACGTCACGGGAGACCGAAGAGCTGGCAGTTTCCTCACTCAACGTATAAGTTTAACCATCCAGCGAGGAAATGCTGCCAGCATCTTTGGTACAATGCCGCAGGGGCCATTCTTAGATTTAATGTTTTAGTTAATTTATACAGGGTGAAATCTAAGTCGTGATTCCAATGATCACCTCTGTGTTCTACCCACGAGTATGAACAACTTTCACTATGGGACCAACTCTGAAATATCGAAAAAAAAAACAGCTGTTTCATAGAAAAGTTCAATACGCACTCGACCAAAATGTATGAAGCAGCTGATTTTTTTTTAGATATTTCAGAGTTGGTCCCATAGTGAAAGTTGTTCATACTCGTGGGTAGAACACAGAGGTGATCATTGGAATCACGACTTAGATTTCACCCTGTATATTTAGAGTTAGTTTTATTTAAATTTAGTTTTAGTTTTTTTTTCAGTTATGGTTGTTGTATTATTTTATGTTGTTTTTCATTAATTAAATCATGATGTTTATCAGAACACCATTTCAAAAAATCGTGTTATCAATTGTGACCTTTTACCTGTCACAGCATCGTCTGGTTCGTTACAAAGAGCCTGTATGCTCGTCTGATTTTCCATGCCATAAAAAAACTACCAGTAATGTCCTATAACTAATAAGATTCAGTTCCTGATTGTAATTTTCCCGCCAGAGCGATGAGGACGCTCGGCGGAGACTTAAACAACTGGGGAACTAGGTCGGGCGGACGAGTAAGGCTGTCACACCAGAGAATGATGGAATATTTACCATATCTTGATTCGGGGTAGGGGTCGGGTTGCATAAAGTTTAAAGTCATATTTTTGATGGGCATACAAGGATTCGTCATACTCATCATTGCGCATAACTGTAAATTGTCATACATTTATGCGCATAAAGTTTTTAATCATAATGTTTAAGAACATATTGTGTAACGCGCATAAATTTGATGCGCATAATTAATTATAATTATTTAACCATACTTTATACGTAATGACGTAATATTCATTTAATAACAAGCTTTTGCGCTCTTTTATAAAAAAAAATAACCCTAACCTATCCGCGATCTGAGTCGGTTTTATCATATTATGACTAAATAAATGTATGACATTCTACATTATGGTTAAAACAATTATGACTCCGTATAATTATGACAGGGAACAATAAAGCCTAGTATAATTTATCCCAAAAAAAAAATTATGAACATCAACTTTATGCGTAAAGTGTTATGACAATCGATATTATGACAATAGTTGTTATGCGACCAGACCGCCACCCCTTTATTCGGTATTATTTTTTTATTATTTTAGACGGGTCGGAAAGGGGCGCCCTAGGCGTTCTTTTTCGAGTCAAATCGGAGAAATAATGGAAAAGGGCCGAATCTTAAGTACCCGAAACCGACGTGCGTGCATGACTCGATGTATGAATGTGGAAGAAGCGAAAGAAATTTGTCAAGATCGTAGCAAATTTAAAGAAGTGGTCTCTGCCTACCCCTCTGGGAAACAGGCGTGACTTAATGTATGTATGTATGCATTATTTATAAATGCAAAAGTTTTTGAGTGTGTGTTTATGTTTTTTTGTTCCTTTACACTGCAACGGCTACACGGATTTGGATGAAATTTTGAATGGAGATAGCTTTTGCCCTGGACTAACACATAACTAATTTTCATGCTAATTTTTTTAAAGTTCCCGAGGGTAACGGTAATCGAAATCCTCTGTAACATATATATGGGTACTAGACAACGGTATAAATACTTAAGTATATAGAAAAATATATCCCTAAGTAAATACATAGAAAACATCCATGACTCAGAAACAAATATCTGCCGTTACCGGGGTTTGAACCCAGGAACGCTAGCTTCGTAGGCAGGGTCACTACAGTACCAACTCGGCCAGCAGCGCGTCGTCTAACATTAGTGAGATTCAAAGGTTTTGCAACACTTGCGTAGGTTCATAAGTTTTTTCACGTCCGCAGTGTAGTCAAGCCCTTACTCGTAAAAGAGTACACAGTAATAGTCTCTTGAAGTTGTCACGAGATGACGCTACTAGTTAGGACGTCGCAGTTTTATTTAAAAACCAATTTACTTTTAAGGGAAATACGAGACGTGGAATGACGTCTCTGTAATACGATTGAGAAAAACAAATAAGAAATGGCGTAAGACAAGGGTCCCCAAACTTATTCAGCAGACATCAAATAACTTATGGGGTGGTTTTTTGTACAGGCGACGCATTTACAGTATTAATATTTAAAATGCAATTAGGTAGAGTTTATTTAGGATTTTTAGAATCTTTTTAATTGATATGTGTTGTACCTATATGATTTCGTTTAAAATTATCCTGACTGCATCTTCTACACTAATGTTATAAGAGGAAAGATTTGATTGTTTGTTTATTTGCATTGAAGAGGCACCGAAAGGACTGGACAAAATTGAAAAAATCTTTCACCATTAAAGTCCTTCATTAATCCTGATGAATATAGGCTATGTTTTATTTTTATACGCGGACGGAGTCGCGGTCAACAGCTTGTTCTAAATAAGGTAAAAAAGGCTCAAGAGTGCAATTTACAGTTTGGGAACCTCTGCCGTAACATAAAATAACAAACACCGCACGGAAAGTAATAAAAAAGTAATTAATTATTGTTTAGTAAAGTATTACTAAAACAATTTCCGATTTTCCTCTTCTTTTCACATTCAATATTCAAATAACATCAGTGACATATAAAAAAAAACATATTACGTGTTTTAATAAATATATAAAATACTTGGAGCCCATAAAAATTGTACTACGAGTTTATCGACAAGTAGCTATTTCAAGGAAAAAATATATCTTACAAACTACATAGTCATACATTTTCATAACCCGTCAATATTTTTTACATATTTATTAAAATATGTTTTTTTCCATACTTTTCGATCGTCCTCTTAAAATTATACGTGAAAATATCGTGAGAAGAAAATTCCTAATGGGTCATACACGGATTTAGGTTCCCGTCTTTCCTGTGGACATGACCGAAGTTAACGTGTTTTAGGCCTAATTTTCTCACTGAACCCACATCCGCATAAACGGCGCCACGTCTACTTGAGTCCTATCAAATAAAAACATAAGACCACAGGAGAGACAACTTTTGTTTTTGTGATTGTGTATGACCCTAATGCATTGGTCATGGTTTTAGTAGGTAATACATAAAGAAACCTAGAAGTATGAAAGCGACTTGCAACATCAAAAATGTAAGGGTTGGGTTCCAATAAAAGAAGATCTATACGAAGGTACTGGCCGCTAACGAACAGCCAATAAAAACTACATTTGAATTTTGAAAATAGAACTCTTCTTGTGCTCGCTTAATTGACATTGTATAAGCGTTGTCAATTTGCCGTTAAAAATGCATAGTATTCAAAAACTATTT
The DNA here is from genome assembly GCA_963966035.1 of Acleris laterana. Lineage (NCBI taxonomy): Eukaryota > Metazoa > Arthropoda > Insecta > Lepidoptera > Tortricidae > Acleris > Acleris laterana. The sequence continues at coordinate 11,832,542 of OZ014462.1, read as the reverse complement.
TGCAATGGCTCTCAAACTAGTATACATTTTTAATCTCGCCGTCGTAGATTAGATTTATAAAGCTGGTTCACTTACAGCTTCCTTTGCAAAAATGCTATTGTAAGTTTGCGCCGGACGATTTCAATTACAGCGCATAAAATGGTTGGACTAGTGTGAAGCGGACTCTTTTCCTGAACACTATTTACATCTGTTTGTTTAATAAATCATTTGCTATAGGTACTAGTAGCTTCTGAATTGCTTACTTAATTATTTATCCCTTGTTTTTTTTACCTTTCCCAATATTCAAGTTATACTTATTCATTATCTTAGTAAAATGATGTCAATCACTACTCGGACACAATTAAATATAATTAAATTTGCACCAAATCACATTAGTACAATACACTATAAAAAATGACACTAAACTCATGGTCTCATAGGACATGGACATGGAAAATGACACTTCACACGACTGGTTCATTTCCCCCCTGCCTATACCCCCGGTACACATGGGTAGTTCCCCATTTGTAATGCCAAAAAAAGTTATGAACAAAGTTTCATTGATAGACATAGTTGCCTCAAAAATATGATATTTTTCTTGTATTATCGGCAATAATATATGAACACGCTCGAAATTAAATCATTTCATCAACGGCTTCGAATAAAATCATTCCACAAAAAGCCTTTTCCACCCTACCACGAAGCTTTAGAAAGCCCGCGCTACAGTACTCGAGCTTTATATCGTAAGTTAATTTATGCCAATAAAGTTTGAGAAGCGTTTCCAGTACAGAAAAAGTGTTATATTTAAGTTTTTTGTTACATACATAATTAACTATTATATTACGGACATTATAAAATAGACGGACGGACATTATAAGAACGAGTTCATTAAGAGGACATTTTTTTTTAAAGAGGATACCAAGATCTACATTACAACAACATTATTAGTGACTAGCGACCCGCCTTCGCTTCGCTTCGGTTTATGTTAGTATGATTTATAGCATATAGTCTTCCTCGATAAATGGGCTGTCTAACACTGAAATATTTTTTTTTATCGGCCCTGTAGTTCCTGAGTTTAGCGCTTTCAAGCAAACGAACAAGCAAACAGGTTAATAATATAAACTATAGATATGTTTACCTTTCGTCTCTCTCTGTTTAGTTTTCTTGTCGAGCCTTAGATATCATTATTTCTGTTATCTAGTCGCATATTTGTAAATATTATTTATTTGTTAGTTAATAATTATGTATTTACGTTTATTTATACTAAATTGTATTACAAAAAAAACAAATAATAGTTTAATATTTTTCCTAATTTAGATACAGGGAATCGTCATTTTATTGCACCTACCAAATTTTTGATTTCTGTTTCACCTTAACGCTGAGAATGCTTGTAGCATTAAGTTCGCCTTTTGTACATTACTGTAATTATTTGTGCAATAAAGTGTTAAATAAATAAATAAAGACCAAAATCCCGCCCTAAGCAAAAACGCTACTAAGATAAACCTCTTGTAGTAATATCAACCTTATTATTAACGGCATAGAATTGAATTTGCTTTGGTGATTGAATTTAAGATACTGCTTATTTGGCTTAGGAGGGAAGAATAGGGAAGATTAGGAATTACTCCATCGACAAGAGATCTTAAGTGAATCAAATCAAGTTAAATCAAACGTATATTGCGATCATGTTGTATAAAAGGTCTTATGTCTAATAATATAAGGTTCAACATAAACCCTGCTAGGGCACACCAATCTAAAAAATATGTACTTACATAGTGTACATTCTGAAGCTAATAATTATATACTAATAATATATTTCTTGAAGACGCATGACATAAAGTAATAAACAAATAAAAATACCTAAATTCATTTTAAAGAACTTTGGAACTTAGTAGAATGGTTTTCGGTCTCATGTGACACATATATAACCTGGTATATACGTATAGTATATAATGTTTTAATTTATAATATCGTTTAATTAATAGTTAGTTAACCTTAAACCACATGTATATTGGCCACCCAACCAACCACCTGATCAATATTATAAAAAATAAAAAAAAAGTTACTTTGTACATCTCGAGATTTAATTTGGTATCCACCTTAGGTCCAAAGTCAATCTGACATCCTACAACAATAAGGTTGAGTTTTCTAAAAGTTACAAATGATTTGACATCTCTAGTGACATTGACGACTTCAAGCATATTTTTTCTTGAAATGGGTCCCAAATTAACGCTCGTGACAGTACAGTCAAGGACTTTAATTGTTAGGCCACTATGGAACCCTGTCATTATGACAGCATCAAACCATGTGAAAGAAATTACGCTAAAATTAATGATCAACGTTATGCGATAGGGTTCCATAGTGGCTGAACAATTAAAGTCCTTGACTGTACCTGCCTTTAAAAATATATTTTTGATTGTAGATAAAAAATATTTACCCACAATACACTAGAAAATATCGCCACTTCGCGAGTCGAGTAGAAAATGTAGAAATTTTATTAAAACCCTTTCAACAGGCACTTTACATAATATCGCAGCTTCCCATGTTGAGTGGAGGAAATTCCATTATTGGCTGAATTGAAGACATTTTATGCTAGCCTTTCGACACGCTCGCCTATGGTGGGCTGGAGTGAGTACAATGTATTATATACTAGCGACTCGCCCTCGCTTCGCTTCGGTTTTTGTGAGTTTTCTGTAACAGCCGTACATAAGTAAAACAGATTTTTTTTTAGATAAAAACCTTCCTCTTAACTCACTCTATCTATTAAAAAAAAACGGAACACAAATAGTTTACTATTCTATAAAGGACATACAGACAAACATTTATTTTTATATATACATATAGAAGAACATGAATGCCGTTTTCTAGTACCCATAGTACAAGCCTAGAGCTTAGTTTGGGACTAGGTCCTTTGGTGTGACATTGTCTCTTGTTTTTTTTTGTTTTTTAGTCGCACTGACTGATATTCGTCCAGCAATTACTCCTTCCCTGCCTTTACAATAATGTGCTATTATTGAAAGTTTTGTTGTCGTAACATTCATCGTACAACAGTATTAGTGTGTATCTGTGGCAGCGGTTGCATCCGCGTGCCCTCTGTTTCCATAGATTATTAAAACAGTGTGCAATTAGCTACGGTGCGTTTCACTTGTGTCTGTCCCGCGTCGACATACCTACTATTTGGCGACGAGGATGGGATAGACAATCATACATGTAACAAACAAATACTTAACCACTCAAGTGCCCGCGATTCGAAAAAAGTGCTCTAGAAGTGCCCATGACTTTTCGCGCACCAGCGGCGCAGTATCATATTTTGTTAAAAAATCGATTGCTTGGCTTTCTGTGAACCGTTTGCTATAATTCTTTTAAACGTAGATAAAGACACTATTGTTCTTTAAATACTATTTGCCAGTTTTTTCAAATTCGCAGCAATTTCTCTCATAAATTGTCAATAACTAAAAAATAACCTTACATACCTAACGTAACGAGGGCCGCTTTGGACGTCCAATTACCGACAATTCCAACCACGTCATACTACAAACACACTTAACACAAACACTACACATGTTATACTTCACAACTAAATAATTAACTAGCCGATTGTAACTCGATTCGGTACTCTTGTTTTCATTACAAAAGTAAACAAAAACCAACGTGAAGGTCGAACTCTCGCGGACATCGAAACAACTTTTTCATCACACTTGCTCGTAAATAGTGTCCTAACATGCTAGAAAAATCGACCGTAAATCCAAAATAATACCCGTGGGCCTTTTTTTACCATTACGTAACTAAAGTGCGTAATAGCTTTTTTTTTAAATATTATACGTGGACTCAAACTATCACAATACGTCAGGACCCCAATTCTTGTGCCATTCGATATGAAGTTTCATTCGAGATGAAATGTCAGTTGTATACTATTTCCTAACAATCTCGCATAATAAACTATTGATCTCATATGTCACTAGAATCGGACTCCGAACTCGTTTGACATTATCTGTGGTAAGTCACAGACAATGATGTAGTCTGCCGCTAATAAGTTAAAAATATGATCTTTTGTCTGATTTTATTTCATTTCCTCGCAATTGTGATGAAAAACATTGTATGTTACACGGGTGGTAAAGGAAATACAAAGCTCGAGTCATTAAAGCCCTCAGCCTTCGGCTTCGGGCTTCTAACAGACTCTCGTTTGTAATTCTTTCTTTACCACCCTTAATACACAATGTACTATTTTAACTTTGTTAAAATGTTCCACAGACTCCGGTTTTATATTTTTTTAATGTTGCCACATTCATCGCCTAACACAATAACTCAACAGAAAAGCGGCCTAATCATGATCCGACTAAATATAATTTTAAAACCGTTGGAACTCCACCTCGCAGCTAGTGTTGCTCAGGGCACTTTGCGCTTAGAAAAGTCGCAACTCTAGTTGCGCAAGGCACGCGAGTGGTTAATAAACCAGATGATGTTGACGAATGTATAGAGGAAGGAAAAGTTGTATGCTTAGACCGGTGCACCTGGCGCTCCATAGTCTCTGCCTACCCCATTAGGAGACAGGCGTGAAGATATGTATGTGTATGTAAATAAATAAATAGAAATAGACAGCAGCGGCCTTTAGATTATCGATTTTTAAACGTACTTACTTTCCGAAAAGAAGTGGTGTAGGTATTCCGAGTGGAAACTGGAATTGCGCACACTACAAATGCCGTACTTAGTTTTTTTTTTGTTTTGCTGTTATGTAGTCCCACATCTCGATAAGCAACTATAGGACATTTAAAGCTGGCCGCAAGCAACGCCGCGGAAAAGTGACTCATCTATTAAACCATTATACACTATAATTATGTATATGAACGCGTATACTATACATTAATATTTGAAGAATTGCCTCAAGTTTTCACGGATCCCCTCATCAGATACCGATTTGGTGACAGCGAGACCACCTCAAAAGTATACCCTATAAAAACCAAATTAATTTTAAAAATTTATCAACAATTGACAGAGATTTCGGTGTACATTCATAAAAAAAAAACAATCGAACATAGAACCTCCTCTTCATTTCATTCGAAGTAGGTTAGAAAGATACGACGAGAATCAACATGTACCTACAGTCAACCAATTTGATTCCTAGGCCACTATGGACTTTGTCAAAGTGACGCTGTAAACCAAATCATAGGGAGTCTCTTACGTTTTGTTTGACAACGTCACTTTAACATAGTCCAAAGTGGCCTAGAAATCAAATTGGTTGACTGTACTTGTCCCAGGGATGATGGGAAATAAATTTTATTTGGCTTACGCAACGCTCCGTATAAAAAAGGGAAACGCTTGCTAAACACATTTGCTCGTAAGCCGCTTGTCTGTGAGACTGTTATATGGAATCGAAACATGGGTTTGCCAATCGGATTTCACAAATGAAGGTATGGATGAAGCCGAATTGTATGCGCGGAAGGCGGAAATATAGCAAATTGTATTTGATGTTGCAGGAAATAGAGTTACGTCAAATAAAAGGTACTACTGACTAACAGTTGCCTACAGTCCAGTGTTAATTTTGACCCTCTGTACGATTTTAGCCGCCGAAAGTGTAGACTGTAGGCAACATACCGTCTAAGTGAATATAAATTGTTTATGCACTACGTGATGGTAAAGATAAGTCAAAGTTGTGTTTTCATTCGATACCTTAGTGCACAATCGTACTAAATTATTTTATTTTGCCAGTAAACTTACGAACTTATTATCTTTGCACAAACATACTAATTACAATGACTTTTCAAATGTAATTAGTACAATTGTGAACTAAGGTATCGTATGTAGTACAAAAACCTACCGACCAATTTCAAGAAAATACTTCATTTTATTAGAAAACACTGTTAAAATCAACGTTAAAAGTTTTTTATATCGATACATTCATAGGTTATTCAAGCATAATTAAAAAAATTGGTAGATGCCCACTTTCTTGGATAGTATATAATAAAAAAAAACATCCGAACCACTAATACCTGCTCGAAACAGCGAAGATAATTAGTCCCCATTCATCATTCCTAGCACGTAAAGTCTGAAACGTAAACCGATAGACTCGGCTGCTTATTCGTCTGTTTACGACACGTTTCGACAAGTTACAACCTGTTAACGCTTACGTTTAACGTTAACGTTTGCCAGACAGGTAGGTGTAGGTTAGTTTTGATGGCTGAAATAACAGGGGCTCTCTTCTGCTCAGTAAAACCATATCGATTTTCACTTATCCTGAGGGCCCAGGCAAGATGCACAACGCTAGCTAACGTTTCTCTTCGTTTAGTTTTTAAACCAATCGCGTTACTGGTAGATGACGTCATACGAAAAGTCACTTGATGTGCCAGTGACGTAATTGGTTTAAAAACTAAACGAATAGAAACGACAGTTAGCGTAATGCATCTTGTCTGGGCCCTGTGGGGTGTTATTCTCTCAAAAACAACGGACGGTCGGACGAACAAGCGAAATCGCAGCGGCTAGTTTCAGTAGTCCCGTCAGAGCAAACAAAACACATTAGCGCCTGCTTTTTAAATTGGGCAGTATGGCTTCTGTGGATAAGATCGAACGTATAGGGCTGTCTAATTGTGAATGCACGCGCTAATATGTGTTTTGTTCGCTCTGACGGGACTACCTACTTAAACTCGCCGCTGCGATTTCGCTCGTTCGTCCGACCGTCCGTTGTTTTTGAGACAAAACACCCCTGTGGGGTGATTATGACGTATCTGTGCAATTCATTTTACGCTGTGAGAAAAGGACAGAGTTATGTAACTGCTATAGTTCCGTCCCTTTCGCTCACCTTAAAATGAATTGCATAGTCATGTCATAATAACCCCCCTGGTATTTGTATTTATCGGTATCCTGCCTAATTTCAGTACCATCGTGTAGAACCCTATAGGTTTGGTTAGTTTTCATAATAATCCTGAAAGATTTACAGTTTCAGAGTACATTCGGCCAAACATATTTCTGCCAAAAGGCAGAGAACCGTTATTAACTCGGTCGCCATTACTGTCATCTAAATAAGAGCTATCATACGGTTCTCTGTCGTTTGCCCGAAAGTCATTTGCCATAATTCTATCACTTGCCATAATATTCATTCGCCATAAAGGCATTTTTTCTGAAATCGTGAACTTTTCAGTGGGGCTAGACAAGTTGCCATCGTTCACGAACGCTAGCGTTAGGTGATCACTGGCGACATGTGTTGTCATTGAAAAATGTATGGGACTGACGTAAGTCACGTGATATATCACTCGTTACAACTGACATGCTGAAAACTGATTGTCTAGCCTATTTACTCGTAATTTAGACAGCGCCAAGTGACAGGTGATCACCAAAGTGACCGCCTAACGCTAGCGTTCGTGAACGATGGCAATTTGTCTAGCCCCACAGAATTGTCATAAAACAAACCTAACCTAACCTATTGGGCTCTATACGATGGCATGTAAAAAATACCTGAAAGGTTTACAGTTTCAGAAAAAATGCCTTTATGGCAAATTAACATTATGGCAAGTGACACAATTATGGCAAATGAAATTCGGGTAAACGAAGTGATCCGCTATCATACATACATACATACATACATTAAATCACGCCTGTTTCCCAGAGGGGTAGGCAGAGACCACTTCTTCCACTTGCTACGATCTTGAAAATTTTCGTTCGCTTGTTCCACATCAAACGCTATCATAACGTTGACCATATGATAACAAAAGTAATAGAGTTTTACCGCGCAAAATAGAGCTAAAAGTCCGATGTCTATTTGTTCTCAAATAGTGAGCTATGCCTTTATACTACTGGGTGAAACTATATCACTTTTGATATTCCATCTAATTATGTAACTTTCGGAAATTGTAACTTTCGCAGTAAAGGAAAGTTTTGAAATGTTTCAGAAATCGCCCGTCACTAGTTCCAGCTATACCTAATCGTGATGCTGTGGCACGGTATAATATACACTGGCCCGCAAAACTAAGTAGCACACTTTCAATAACATTTTCATTAAAAGTATGAGACTTGGTTTTGCGAGCCAGTGAAGATAACTTAACAGAAGAAACAACAAAAGCTAACAAGTCGCAATATTACACGCACACAATTTATGTAGACCTATTTAACTGTAGTAAGCCTGTGCTTAAAAAACGTCTCACTCTACTTATGGGGAATCATTAGGTGTATAGACGCAAAAACATATATACACACACGCACACATACGCGAGCATTCTCTCGCACTACTCACGTTTTGTTGTTATTGTATTTTTCTATAGTATGAGTTATGCAAGTTGTTACATTTTTGAAATGAAATGAAATAAAATTTATTGCGTATAGATTAAGGTTACAGTTTGCAGGTACATTTTCTTATAATTATGTTTCGCTTTCTAAAGCGTGTACACCTGTAATGGTAGGGCCATTACAGGTGTACACGCTTTAGAAAAATTAAATCTATATCAAACAATAAAACATAAATCAAATAACATGAAATTATAAATTTTTCACTTCTCATGCTCAAAAAGTTTGTCAAATTAGACTTATCAAGCGAGACTCAAGTGATACATGTACAACCGAGGGAAAATATAATTTATTATATTTTCACTAGGGAAAATATGAAATTGAAAATAGAATGATTTACATTTACAAAACATCTTAATTTGACCAATCAAAAAACTTCACCAAATTAAATCCACCAATCACAATACACATCGACTGTCAGTAGGAACGTTAGGTTCTTTTTGGTACGTACCTACACTCGTTAACTAATTCAAATCTTTAAAAAAAAAATGTATTTGATATCAACCAACCATAATAAAGCTATATTAAAATCGACCAATCAGGTAACAGAATTAATTTCTCAAAACATTAGGTGGTTTTTAGTACCTATTTTACAATTGCTAAAATATCATAAATCGTTTGAGCTACGCTTTAAAGCGCTAAATACTCACTCGGTCAGCGCCGTTTAGTCTATATTTTGTATCTGTGTCAAAGTAGTTTAAAAAAAAACACGCCGCCAAATTAAAACAATATTTTGCCGCGGAATAGGTACATTGTGGGTGGATAATCATTGTTAATTTTAAGATGTCGTCAAATGAAAATGAATTGCAACTTACGCCGAATACAATACCTAATGGAGAATGGGCCAAAAACTGATTGAAAATAATTTGCCCGTGAAATCTCGTGAAAACTATTTAAGGGCATACAATAATTTTTCACACCACCTGCTCGACAATGCCAAATTACATATCATGCAAACCTTACGCAAACCAAATCATTAAAGCCCTCGGCTTTAGCCGGGGTGTAATGTTGTACTGAATCTCATTATAACCCGCTGGGTTGTAATATTTTCACTTTTCATAGTTCTTATTACAATGGCCTTAAAGTCTAATTTCGTAATAAAAGATCAACTAATACTCGAAGGCCGGGCGCGGCGCCGCCGCCACCGCCGCGTCCAACCTAATTTGAAAATCGAACATTTTCTAAAATCGAGCTGGCCACGGCAAGCTGAATGGAACACATTTGAAATTAAACAAAAGCCGCGAGTATTGTAAGACGCTGCAATAAAATACATTGGTGATAACTGCAAAGTTTTAAATAAATATATCAAAATTGAAGAAAACATCAAATATCAATTTTCACTTTTAATTTTAATTTACTATAATTAAACGCTGTTTTTAGTAGACTCGCTTTTTTATTGTCTCGCAAAAGGTGAGAAAAGTAGAGTACACTCCTCGGGGAGAAAGCGGTTTTCGTCTTGGGCGCGCTTGAACCCCTCACTGCGCTCAGGACTCTTCTTAATTCCCTCGCTTCGCTCGGGAATTAACTCGTAACACCCTCGCTGCGCTCGGGAGTTAAATCTGGAGTCCTTCGTTACGTTCAGGATTCAATATCGCGCCCGTGACATAAAACTGTGCTTTATCCCCTCGGTGTATAATCTACTATTACACAATGGAAAAATGAAAAGCAAGTTGATTCTAACAGTGAAGGTGTGTTTACTTTTGTATAATTCTCTTATTTTCTCACAATCGAAGTGAAAAGTAGAGTGTATAACTCGGGTCTAAAAGCCATATTAGGTACCCCTCGCACAATTTTCCCTCGCTTTGCTCGGGAAAATAACCATCTCGGGGTACTATGGCTTATTTTTGACCCTAGTTATACAATCTACTATTAACCACAATGTCAATATCTAACTAGATTTTTTGTAACTGTATTAAATTATTACTATTTTATTAGGTATACCTATTAGCATTAATATTTTATTAACATGTTAGTAATACATATCAATATTATTATTCAATAATATTTTTAATTATAGTTCACTTAACTTTATTTCTGTGGTCATCTTTTATTGGCTTACTGTTTTGTATCATGTTTTATTTTTCATAAAATAAAATAAAACATGTTCTTCGAGTAACGCGTATTTCCTTAACTGAATATAATGTCAAGACGCACACACACTAATGCGCGGGAAACTCGGCGTTGTGGCGGATTTGCACCGGATAACAATGGCGGCCGATACACGGCTTTGTTTTCACTTATCCGGGATACCCCCTCGTTACTCAAATAGCTGCGTGGGTAGCTGGGTGGACAGCGGACGGGGGGGCAGTACGGATAGTTTAGGGATGATTTTTAAATCTTCAGGTTTTTTTTTCTAGACAGTTTTTGTGTCCCACTTCTGGGCAAAGGCCTCCCCTCTTTTTCGCCCCTCGTCCCTATCCAGAGCGCACTCTTGCCAATCCCTCGCAAACGACTCTAGGTCGTCTCTTTATCTTCAACAATATACATACATACATAAACTCGCGCCTTTTTACCCAGAGTGGGGTAGGCAGAGCTACAGAATTACTAACAACTCTAAAAACTTGTTAATAATTATGTAACCACATTTTGCACAATTAGGCTAAGATGTTTACCAGTGTATTAGTGACAGGTTGCAAGCCCATCGCCTAATAGTACTACACAGCCATACATATATGTATATATGTCAGGTAAATTGTAGCTCTCTCCTTATCTTTCTTATGACAAAAAGGATAGAGCTACAATTTACCTGACAGTATTGTCTAGAGATTGAAAAATCAGCCCTTACTTTATTTATTCATCAATGTAATGTAACAACATTACTTGCATTGCATGTCAATAAATACGAAATTACATTGGCATTGTCAAACATAAATAATAATAATCGGAATCCTGTCAATACAATCTACAAGAATTAATAAAGTCAACACAATAATAAAGTAAGAGATATAACAGTAAGTGAACTCCAGACAACTGCATTGGTTCATCATAATAGGAAAGATAGAAGGAAGAAGAACTAACCAAGCCTAAGACCTATCAAGTTGGACGTTTAAAAATACTTATACTAAGGCTTCCCGTGGATGTCATAAGACCAAAACACGTACATGGTTAGCACAATATAATTAAGACTACAAAAAGAAAAGAAACTTATTAGTAGACAACGATAACCATACTTACAAAGCGTTATAATTTTTTTTCTTTAATCAAATAGAAAGTATCAAAATCTCAGAAACATAGCTAAAATTTGCTTAAAATATACATTATCCTTATCTGTCATTGTAACCTTAGCATCTGACAGAAAATGACAAAGCATACCTTAACTAATAGCCTAACTTAAGTTCACCTATGTACATTTTTTATATTGATGCAAACATGTCTTGTAATTGTTTATGTGCAATAAAGAGTTTACATACATACATAGTAATATAGCGGGTATTGTGTTTTCTAATAAACTAAAGTATTTTCTTGAAATTGGACGGTAGGTTTTTGTACTACAAATGAAAACACAACTTATAGGGTAGGAATATCACATAGTTCAATAACAATTCACCTTCGAGTTATCAACTTAACGGAAAAAAGTGGCCACCTTTTCCCGTTAAGCTGACTACTCAGAGGGTAAAGGGTCATCTCAATGAAAAATCAAAACACTTCAACAGGTATTCAATTAATTATATAGATTTGTAACTTGACGTTTGATGTAGCGACTTTCTTGCTTGTCCAGCTAAAGGTGAACTTGTGGAGGTTTAAGATAGTAATAAGGGTTCACATGTGAACTTTAGTCTGAATAAACACGCCCTTGTGCTCTTTTAAACAGCCGTTATTCAGCCCTTATAACTCTGTGACCCTTAATACAGCCATTATTCAGCCACTATAAAGCAATTAAACAGCCATGTGAACTTTAGGCTGAATAATTTGTGCCCAATTAAGATGAATAACGGCTGAAAAAGCGCTTTTTCAGCCCTTATTCAGCTAAGTTATTCAGCTTTAAGCGTAGACAATTATTATAATAAACAGCTCTTATTACGGCTTTTTGTGTTACTTGGGTTGTTATTAAAGTTTATTACGTCCCATAAATTGTGTTTTTACTTGCGCTTCAAAAATGTATCGTCTGATTGCAAGGGAATTCTTTAGTTAATTGGAAAACACAATAATAGTAATGAGGGCGCCACTGGACTCTCGACGTTTGCTCGGTTCAGTCTTAATAGTGTCTTTATGAATTAGGTGGTGCTTTTAACTTGGAAGTACCCCTTCTGTCCCCTGCTATACTGTGCATTTTCACCGGTTATTGTTCAACGTAGAAGAAAAGTTGTATGGTTGTTCGTGCTAACGCTGCGGCTCTCGAACTGGAGGGGGGGGGGGGGGGGGGAGCATGTGGGCAAACATGCACCGCCTGTGCGCTTAATAGCTTAATCATGGGCAATGCCGGAGAGCAACGATGCATCTTATTATGACCTGAAGGGGTTATTTGCTTTACATTTTCTGAAGATAAGGTAAAAAGAGAGTAAGTACCTGTCATAAAAAACATGGCGTCACTCAAGATTGTTGATTAATTGCTAACTTGCCCGCGTCTCCGTTTGTGTGGAAGTTGTTTGAGACAACTTTTCGATTTTGCAGGATTAAAAGGCATTGTACTGATTGAAGTCAGTGTCAGTTAATGACGTTTTTTCATACATAACTTAGAATACGAGTAAGTTTCTGTCAGGCGGGTTTACGGTAATTATAGCGGAGTACATGTCGTCATCTTCCGACTTCATCATCAGACCAGCTCGATTGAGAGTGAGTGGAGATGTCGGCAGGGAACGTCCTAGACAGGCGTACGGTGGTCAGATTCGCGATGTACTGAATACCAAATCAAAAGCACCCGAAGTGGACGTACGTGCATGAAGACATTGATGAATGTAGAGGAAGCGAAAGTTGTATGTTTAGACCGGTCCACCCGGCGTTCCATAGTCTCTGCCTACCCCATAGGAAGACAGGCGTGAAGGTATGTATTTGTATGTATGTTATCTCTCCTGCGATTCAGGAAATCACTACTACCCATCTAAGTTTTAAAACCATAGACCACAAACAGTGATTTTCGTTTACTAGAACAAAAAGAACGCAAATCAAGCCTGCGGCTATTAAAAACAATCACGAACGCCCTTGCATTTGAAGCCTTTCATCTGACGGCCTACGCTACATACCTATAGTAAGCTTTGATCTCTTACAAACAATTATTAGACACAGCGGGTGAAAGAAAGGTATTATAATAATCGGTATTTTTTGAATTAAGAATAAGACAAGTATTCAATTATGGTTATTGGTGAAAAACGTAAGTAGGTAAATGACATCTTACATGTAGTGGTGTACAAAACTAATATAGAATATACGTCAAATTTCAAATAAAGAATGTTCAACGGTCTATACAGATTTGTTACAACGACATGCAAGAGGTCCTATACTTAAGTTTTTCACCTATATATATCATAGTATATAAAGTTCAATTTACATAATGGGTCATTAATACATGAGTATAACGGTTGTGAATTCATTATAACCATGCGACATATAATAATGTTAATTTTAATATGAAATAAATGACGTTCGTCTTAGAATACCGTATTGGCATTTTTTCTGAAACAAAGGTTAATTAATTAACAAAAATACACTTTATGTAAGTTACGTGCTATTAGTCGGAAATTAATTAAATGTATAGACCTTCGACTTATTTATAACAGATCAACCACAGACAATGAAACATACGTATTTATCAAATATCCCCCCCCCCCCCCCCCATCCAGCAATTAAGAGGGAGGCTACATCAGACGACGCGGTCTTTTATCGGAAACACTGCACTCTCTCTTATTGCCATATTCAGGGTGTGCACAAATGATGTTTTTTATCTGTAAGCAATTGTAAGAACTGTCTTAAAACTGTATTATAACAAGAGTTAGCTCTTCAATGAAGAATAAACTAACATTTTTGAGAACTAGTATTAAATTGACTTGACGACGCGCTGGCCTAGTGGGTAGTGACCCTGCCTACGAAGCTAGCAGTCCTGGGTTCGAATCCCGGTAAGGGCAGATATTTGTGTGATGAGCGCGAATATTTGTTCCTGAGTCATGGATGTTTTCTATGTATTTAAGTATATATTTCGCTATATAAGTATTTATATCGTTGTCTAGTACCCATAGTACAAGCCTAGAGCTTAGTTTGGGACTAGGTCAATTGGTGTGAGATTGTCCCCTTATATTTAAATTTAATTAGTAAAAATACTTCTTCCATCTTCCCATTTACGATCTGGCGTGTGTACTTGTTTACCTTCTTTAAGCAATAAATAAAATATTTTGAAAATCTGCATAAATATACACAAACACAAGAAAAACTGTTTCAGAAACTGGCTAGCTGGCATAGAATTTGTTAAACGCTATCGAAAATTAATTTCTAGGTAAAGTAATAAAAACGTATTTTCATGACCTAACTCTTAACTCTAACAATTATCTCCATAAAATAAGTCATGGCAATTATCTAGTTTAGCTCAAATTAAAAACAAAATAGCTTTAAAGTAAGATTCTGTGAGTTTTAAAATGTATGTGTGTAAACAAAAAGAAATAACAATTATAAAATAGACAATAAGTAGGCATGTACAGTCGAATTCGTAATTCAATATGTGTACACTTTAGTACCTTGCCTATTTAATGTCATGTTTGAACTGTCTTATATTAATTGTCACAGCAGCGATTGAGGTACTAAAGTGTACACTTATTTATGAACTCGACTATACAAAGACGAAAGTTGTTCCAAAAATACGAATGCATAGTTTAGTAAACTTTCTACAACATAGTTGTCATCTCAAATCAAAGGAATAATCCAGCTCCAACTCCAAACCAACAGTGCCAAGAGTTGAGACCCCGTGTTTCCCCTTCGGCAGTAAAAGGCATTTCGAATCACCCTATAGACTAAGTGCACTGTCTGTCATGCACAAAGGCCCACTGCAATCTATGGCTGCGGCTTTGTACTGTAAAAAAAAGCAGCGCCGGCACAATGCAGGTGCATGTCGCGTCTCTAGCAATAACGTATTATGAGGGCTTCACTGTAGTTGGGAGTATACAGGGGGATGCTGCGGCGGATCGAGCTTGCTCGGACAGGGGTGAAAAAATTATAACAGTTTTTTTTGATAAATTAGGAGTCGAGTTTGGCTTAGGTTAGGTTAGGAATACATTTCAACATAGCAGATGACAAGTATATATTGTAATACTTTATTTTTTCCCCCTAACTGGGTATAAAGAAAGTAAGAAATCAAAATGTTATGTATACAAATTTATTTTAATTGACTTAGGCTATGTAGTTTTAGATTATTTTACTAAAATAATGTAGATAATTTAGGGTATTGCTGTTGTTTGGTCGATGACGCTGGTAATAGATTTTGGTAATATGTTAAATTTGAGTTTGCTTAGCTGCGGATGTATTCCATCCGAGTTGCCGTGGGCACCTCGCCGGAAGTACTGTCGTGGCCTATAGGCCCGTACAAGGCACCTCCTGGGGTGTGATTCTAAGCAAAGGTGAACGAAAGACCGAGTGATGTCTAAGCGGCGAGATTAAGTAGTCCCGTTAGTGCGAACAAAACACATTGTAGCGCGTGCATTTTCAATTTAGCACCATGGTTCCTGCAAATGGGTCGAACGTATAAGGCTGCTTAATTGAAAATGCACGCGCTAAAATGTGTTTTGTTCGCTCTACTAAACTACTTAAACTCGCCGCTTGGATATCACTCGACAGTCCGTACGACCGGCGTTGTTTACAGAATCACTACCCTGGAATAGTTCGGGAGTAGAAGCAAGCAAGCAATGCGCAGGCAATGCCGAAGTCCTTTATTTATTTTCCAGGTGGTGACATCTACGCGTAAATAATGCTTACAGGTGCCGTTGGTAGCGTGACAACGCTCAAGAAACTGGTTGTTAGGTCTTCAGAGCGAGGAACCTCCTGATAATACGTGGCTATTTTTCAAAAAACTGTTCTATCCCACTGCTGTTAAGATCGTAGTTTTCAGTTAGTTCTGGTCGTCTTTAAAATTCAGTCTGAAGACGAGCTATCAGGCCATCGACCGTGGACGAGGTCGGCCATGTTTTTGTCTCGAGTTGCTCCGTGGCAGTTTTGACCTATTACACTAAACAGAATACGGCACATGTGACCCTTACCATGAGTTAAATTACCGTGTCGAATACTTTGTCCCTCACAGTATTATTATACAAAGCGAGTACGTTAATTGTAAACTCATGGTAAGGGTACTGCTTGGTCCCGCGCTTAAAAGCAGCTAAACTTGTCTATACTTCGTTCGGATACATATTTTAGTAAATGTAAACTAATGACAGAGACAAAAGAGATATACAGATCGAAAGTGAGTGGACGGGTCGGAAGGGGCCGCCCTAAGCGTACTTTTTTGTCAAATCGGATAAATACTGGAAAAGGGCCGAATCTTAAGTACCCGAAACCGACGTGCGTGCATGACTCGATGTATGAATGTGGAAGAAGCGAAAGAAATTTGTCAAGATCGTAGCAAGTGGAAAGAAGTGGTCTCTGCCTACCCCTCTGGGAAACAGGCGTGATTTAATGTATGTATGTAAACTAATCCAATCACGTGGCTCTGTTCAGCAGCCAATCAAAGCTGGTCAAGATTTTACGTATCAGTGTTCTGCTTCTATTGGCTGACCATATCTGGTGGTTTTTTGTTTACATTTAGTGAAATACCTATCTGAACGAGGTATAGTCTAATAATCAGTCTGATCCGAGTCGGACGCGGAGCTCTCCGCAACTCTGCCCCGTGTGTCCTCCTCGACGGAAGCTCTCTCCTCACGACGCGACACTCCCCGAGGCTCGTGGACGCTCACCGCTGCCTCTCTAAACATTACACGATGGTGTTTAAGACTGCCCAGCTTACTTATGACCCCGTCCGAGACGTTCATTGTTGTCTTGAGAAATGCTTGAATATGACGTTTTCAATACGGGTCTTTATTGACTGCCATAATTATTTTTAGTCATAATGTGTTATAAGTCATAATTTTCGCAAGTCATAATGCATTTTTCTCAGGACACGGTTATTTTATCAGATTTTGTATAAAACTAATCTAACCTAACCTAACTAATCCACACGATAAACGTTTATTAAAAACTGTAACTTCAGCCTGAAAGAAGTTATGACAAAAAAAAGTATGACTAAAAATACATTATGACCAACGATACGTATGGCAGTCAAAGGGATCCGTTTTAATACATATACCCGCACCACAAAATCAAACTCAAAAGTCATATCTTTATTTGACAAATTCACACTGCAACGAGAAATAAATTCAACATTTAATTTTAATTCAATTCAATGTCATTGTAAAAAATGTATAATATACATACATAAACTCACGCCTTCATTTCCAGAGTGGGGTAGGCAGAGCTACAGAATTACCAACCACATTTAAAAAAAATGATATTTCTGTAACCACATTTTGCACAATAAGGCTAAGATGTTTACCAGTGTATTAGTGACAGGTTACAAGCCCATCGCCTAACAATACTACGAGTATACGCCTTTATTCCCTTAACCGTCTCTTACGACATCCACGGGAAGATATGGAGTGGCACTATTCTAACCCGGCAACCACACAGGACCACCAACCATATAGTATAAAACAATAGGGAAATTAAGGCTTGTAGTACTGTTAGGCTATGGGCTTCCAACCTGTCACTAAAACTGTAGTAAACATCTTAGCCTAATTATGCAAAATGTTACAGAATTATCAAAAAGTTTTTAGAGTTGTAAGTAATTCTATAGTTCTGCCTACCCCACTTTGGGATTACAGGCGTGAAGATATGTACTCGTATGTGTATAAAACAAAGTCGCTTTCCACGTCTGTTTGTCTTTCTATCTTTACATCAACTACTTCGACTTCAAGGACGCGCTGGCCTAGTTGGTGTGTCCCTGCCTACGAAGCTAGTGGTCCTGACTTCAAATCTCGGTATGGGCAGATATTTGTGTGATGAGCGCGAATATTTGCTCCTGACTCATGAATGTTTTCTTTGTATTTAAGTATGTTTCTCTATATAAGTATTTATATCGTTGTCTATGTCTAGTACCCATAGTACAAGCCTAGAGCTTAGTTTTGGATTAGATCAATTGGTGTGACGTCCCCTGATATGTATTTATTATTTATTTATTTTTACTAACTCCTACCACGCAACGGATTTTCATACGATGGTGTAGACAAAAGAAATAGGGGATATAGTCACAGACTAAGCTCTAGGTTTGTACTAACTATGGCCACTATAGACAACGATATACATATTTTTACTATAAAACTCTGATATTATTGTAAGTACTTATTATTAAACTGCCAAAGTTAACTAACTTTAACGCTAACATTAAATTCTGCAAACAAAATCCTACAAATCCGGAAATAACTTTAAAACAAACAGGTTTATTCTCTCGTCGATATTGTCCAGCGACGTAAAAAAAATGGCGTCAAGTAATTCTCAAATAATTGTTTCCGTCAGTTCCTGTCGGACATATTGACTGACAACCAACACCATTCAGCACTTAGATAAAAGCAAACAACATATAAAATTACTTTAGGTACTATATCTTTTACGTCGGGAGAATTCCTTTGATACATTTTTTCATTGTTAGATGTTCGTAATTAAACTCTGTTTTAATTCAGACTGGCAATGACTTTAACAAGTATAGTATACCTTTATTTGGTTCTCCTATTGCAGCCCGAAACATATGAACCCTATTTTCACTACCACTAACTTCATTAGACCTAAAATCAAAAACCCGAATTTTTATTTTTCCTAACTATTCATTAGCCCTAATTTTAGCATCCCCAATTTACGTTATACCTATTTTTTATGTCCGATTCTTAATAGCCCTCATTTTAGGTATCCGATTCCAATGAACACCGAATATTACTATACCTTACAAGGCTAAAACCTAACGTTTATTAAACCTGATTAGTGATTACATATGTTTCCAAACAACCGTATTTAAGGTCGACGGAGCTCCGCTGCGCCTAACCTAACCTAACCTACGTGGGTAAATTTGACCTAATTAAGTATTGGTTCTTAATTTCTATTCTATTAGTTCAAACAGTCATTAGAACTTATGACTATTAGGTCTATTAATCATTAGGATTAATTTTTATTAGTTTTAATAATATAGTGCATTTAATGTGTAGTACAAGTAAACATTAGGGCAGGGATTGTAACCGGTTACAAATAAACCGGTATTAATTTAGGTTAAACCGGTTAATTATTTGGGTTATTAGAGCCTAACCCATAATAAAGGTTACGCTCACAGGGAGCGAAATGCATTTACCGGTTATAACCGGTTAGAGAGCGCTTCCGTCATTCACCCTTGTCTCGGCTCACACGGAAGGAGCGCTCTCTAACCGGTAAATGCATTTCGCTCCCTGTGAGCGTAACCTTTATTATGGGTTAGGCTCTAATAGTGTGGCTTTAACCGCTACGGAAAATAAACCGGTTTTCAATCCCTGCATTAGGGTAGGTATATAACTTTAGGTCTAGTAATCAATCAGAACATACAAGTTTAACTGTCATGACATTAGGGCTAATCAAAATTGTATCGAACGTTGATATAAGTACCTAATGAAATTAGCTTTTATGAAATTCGGTCTAATATGGCTGCGTTTATCGCGTGATAAATTTAGGATAAGGCATCCGTCACCTTCTGACAGGTAAATAAGTACACGTGTCAAAGAGTGACGGATGCTTTATCGACAGTTGACACGCGATATAGACGCAGCCATACTAGGCACGCTGGTGTCAAGTTTTAGCCGTCTAGACCTCCCATTTTATCCGGGCAAACGACCCCGAAGATTTTGCATTCATTTCACTTGGGATGGAATTCAAGCTGCAGATTTGACTTGGCTAGTTTTCACGTACAGTTTATTACAGTTGCGGGTGGTAGGACCTTATGCAGGGTCCGTCCGGATCGCTACCACCATCTTATCCATTAACCTACCGCCAAATAGCAGTGTTCGCATTGTTGTGTTCCGGTTTGGGGATAAGACAGCCGGTGAAATGATTAGCATAGAGGCATTCCTTCTTAGTCCTCAGGGTTGGCAACGCATTTGCAGTCTTAGGATTGCATGGCAGTCTTGTGAATGCAAATGTCTATGGGTCACAGTTTCCACTTACCATCAGGTGGCCTGTGTGCCAGTTTGTCATCTCTATGCCATAAAAAAAAAAAAAAACAGTGTTTATTATATTTGTCTAATTATCTTATTTTCGTTAAGTCATACACAAGCTAGTGTACTTTCAGTTTGTGCTGTACTTATACTGTTAGCTTGATATAAATACCTACCTACTTCTTTTAAATTTAGTTGTTGGTATTTACCTTGTAATGTATTTAGATTCGTTACACATAACAACTCTAACTCCTAAGTAAAACATAAAATCAAACGCCGGCCACTCCATGTTTTTATTTTTAATTAAAAACGAGATGAAATCGCTTTCCCTAATTTAATTTTAGAAACCATTACGAGCAACTTTTTTCGGTCGGGAAGGTAACGCGAGGGAAGTTTGGCTGTTTAGAATTCAAACAACGGATGTAAGAGGGAGCAGAATGGTCGTGGAGAGGGAGAGATTCTGAAGGCAGGCGAGAATATGTCGATGACGGGTGTTTTTACCGACAAATATATCGAGATTTAAAATTATTAAAAGGTTGAATTACTTCTACTACCTTTTTTGCACAGCATTTTATATAATTACATACATACATACATAAACTCACGCCTTTATTCCCAGAGTGGGGTAGGCAGAGCTACAGAATTTCCAACAACTCTAAAAACTTATTGATCATTCTGTAACCACATTTTGCACACTTAGGCGAAGATGTTTACCAGTGTATTAGTGACAGGTTGCAAGCCCATCGCCTAACAGTACTACACGCCTTATTACCTTAGTCAGCTTTTACGACATCCACGGGAAAACTTGGAGTGGCACTATTCTAATCCGGCAACCACACGGGATTACCTTTTTTTAACGCAGTCTTTTGCCAATTTCGAAATAGTTATTTATGTAACTGGTACATTATGACACTTGGGCTTGTCATTAGAGCCTCGGCAGAACTAATTATGCTAAGTATTTACCGTTGCATACATAACTTTTTCTACAGGCTTAAAAAGGAAACTACTCAGTGAAGTTTTTTCTGGTGGTTTCTTAATTCACAGTGACCGCAACTATGGCGTCATCGACATACAGCCTAGTTGATTTAGATTATGTATCGATACTTTTTGATTATTAAATATAATTGCTCTTTGATAAGCATTTAATAATTTGGAGATTTTGACACGTTTCTTTTTTATTCTTCTAAAAATAAAGCTTATGCTTTTATTTAGAACGTTAATTTTATTCACCACACCACCACACGCTATTTCTGATGATACTGTCCTCTGTTTAATCAAATTAGGGTAAAGTCACCAGTTGGCAGCCAGTGACCAGTAGTCGATTTTATATGAGTGCGAAGAGTGGAAAACATATCTATCGTACTCTTCCCACTCATACAAAGTATAGGCAGAGGCTGACTACAGTTCTCTGGCTGACACCTGGTGACTAACCTATGTTAAAAAAAATCACCATTCATGCCAATTTTCAAGGCAAATAAAACGAATCTCTCGAATAGTCCCCCAGAAGAATACATTTTAAAACATCTCGAGTCGGACTGTCACCGAGCGAGTGAAACAAAAGATTTACCGTTAAACTTTGCAAAGGAGAATTAGTCCCCTGAATTTACTAAGCCTCATTTACAGACAATGGACTCTTCTACATTTCCAAACATATTCGCGGGTATGGGGTCATAATCATCATTCTTATAAACAAGTCATCATCATCATCATCATATCAGCCGAACGTTCACTGCTGGACATAGGCCTTCCCCAAGGGTCTCCACGATTTGCTTCTCGCATCCATCGGTGCACATAGTGCTTTGTGTCTAGATAACTTTAGGATTTTTTATGGCAAAGTGAAGACAAACGAACACACAGTCCACCTGATGGTAAGTGGAAACTGTGACCCATAGATATTCACATTCACAAGACTGCAATGCAATCCTAAGACTGCAAATGCGTTGCCAACCTTGAGGACTAACATGGAATGCTTCTATGCTAGTCATTCCACCGTCTTATCCTCAAACCGGAACATAACAATGCGAACACTGCTGTTTGGCGGTAGTTAATGGATAAGATGGTGATAGCGATCCGGACGGACCCTGCACAAGGTTCTACTACCCGCAAAACCAAACTACGAACTATGGACCGAAATCATTTAAAGTCAGATATAACAGGGAGTATTCATTACTTTTTTTTAAACATTAATTAAAGCTGATTCATGCAACAATGAAAACTGTTGAATAGCTATAAAAATAACCAAGATATAATCCAACAAAGATTCGGTTCTATTTACATACATACATACATAAACTCACGCCTTTATTCCCAGAGTAGGGTAGGCAGAGCTAGAGAATTACCAACAACTCTAAAAACTTGTTGATAATTCTGTAACCACATTTTGCACACTTAGGCTAAGATGTTTACCAGTATATTAGTGACAGTTCTATTTCTTTGTAGCAATATAGAATTTAGTTTAAATGGTCGACCTAACATGACGTCACAGTGCATATCGGATCTCTCTGTCTAATTGCTGTCTAATTAGCAGTTGAAAATGCTTGTATCATCCGTGTTTTGATTGACATTTGGTGATATACATACATACATACATACCTTCACGCCTGTCTCCCAATAGGGTAGGCAGAGATTATGGAACGCCAGGTGCACCGATCTAAACACACAATTTTCGCTTCCTCTACATTCATCAATCTCTTCATGCACGTACGGCGGTTTCGGGTGCTTTTGATTTGGCCCTTAATCAGTACATCGCGAATCTGATCACTGTAGGTCCGTCTAGGACGTCCCCTACGGACATCTCCGCTCATTCTCGCTCGCCATATCTCTGATGGTGATATATTTTACGGTATTTTCATATATTGTTGAGAAATACGATTAAAAAAATCCATGCATCTTCCCTATTACTTAAGTTACTCATTTTAAAATAGCGAATTTAAATCCTAGTTCAAGCTGCCATAGGGTTACCAGCTAAGTTAGGGGCTATGTTCTACTCGGTAATACCAGATTGCTTTTGACATGTTATGGTATTGTTATGTATAAATGTGGAAGAAGCGAAAGAAATTTGTCAAGATCGTAGCAAGTGGAAAGAAGTGGCCAAAGGCCGAGATTAGGCAGAGATTATGGAACGCCAGGTGCACCGATCTAAACACACAATTTTCGCTTCCTCTACATTCATCAATCTCTTCATGCACGTACGGCGGTTTCGGGTGCTTTTGATTTGGCCCTTAATCAGTACATCGCGAATCTGATCACTGTAGGTCCGTCTAGGACGTCCCCTACGGACATCTCCGCTCATTCTCGCTCGCCATATCTCTGATGGTGATATATTTTACGGTATTTTCATATATTGTTGAGAAATACGATTAAAAAAATCCATGCATCTTCCCTATTACTTAAGTTACTGATTTTAAAATAGCGAATTTAAATCCTAGTTCAAGCTGCCATAGGGTTACCAGCTAAGTTAGGGGCTATGTTCTACTCGGTAATACCAGATTGCTTTTGACATGTTATGGTATTGTTATGTATAAATGTGGAAGAAGCGAAAGAAATTTGTCAAGATCGTAGCAAGTGGAAAGAAGTGGCCAAAACTTATAAATTTTATAAATTTTATCATTTTGTGACTTGTAAATGAGATGTACATTTATCAATAAATAATCTGAATCTGAATCTGAATCTGGTCTCTGCCTGCCTACCCCTCTGGGAAACAGGCGTGATTTAATGTAATGTATGTATGTATGTATGTATGATTATGTAAAATGGCCGTCATTGCTGTCAAGTAAATAAGAGCTATCGGAACGTTGACAATACGATAACATATCAAAAGTGATCGGTAACTAGAGGAATGGTGCAATAACAAAGGTTTAAAATGAGGTCAAACTTGAATAAAATTGTCACAAAAGTACACAGTTTTTTGCAGTAGAGTAGATTATTATTCTTCGTCAAACAAAGCTTATAACATAACTTTGTGTGTTTGCATGCACTAACAAAGTAGGTAAGTGAGATACAAGAATCTTGCTACACTTTATTGCTGCGGTCTCACTGCAAGCGATTTCTAAAAAGGCCTCGTTTTTAGAAAATTCACTTTCACGAAAAAAAAGTTTGTAAAAAAACCCACCTTAGTGCAGAATTTTAAGTTAATTTTGTGTTAGGATTCTAACATCAAACGCCTAAAGCATGCTCTTGATAAAGCAATCTCAGAGCACATACTCCAAATACACATGCCATTAGGTAGCGTGCTCTCTGCCAGTTAAAACCTACATTATAGAAAATTCCAAATTCAAAATATTTATTTGCTTAAACCTTTGAAAACCTAGAAGCTGAATAAAATCATCCTTTTGCAAGGAATGCCAGCTGCAAAGTAGGAAATAAGGAATAGTATCTATTTGAAGCACGTACCTGCAGCAAAACCAGATTTATACTAGCATGCTCACACACATTCATCACACTTACTATTACCATTGCCCCCTTCCACCCCTACCTCAGGTAGAACGCTCAAAGATAGTACGGCATGCTAGCATGCCACTAAAAAGCATGCTTAATACGAGCTTTTCCTAGTGACACACGCTAATAGGTAGCTTTTGATCAATTAACTCAAACTGAACTACAACACAACAGGCATGGTAAATTTTTTTTAGTATAATTAGTGTCTTTGCACTGTAATCAGACCTTTATAACGTTATGAATAATATCGTTATCATAACGTTATATTTCGTTAGTGCTCAAAATTCCGTTTAAATATATCGATATTTTTTCTTAACGTTATGCTACACCGTTATGAAATCCTAATAACGTTATACTTAAATAACGTTATAATAACGTTATGAAACTTATGAACTACGCGCTGTTGCCGCTCCTCAGGTAAGCATTTTGCGTGACTGGCCGACTGGCGCGTGCACCGGCGCTGGATTCATGCATTGCGCGACGTTGCCAGATATAAGATATAACCATTTTCTTGTCGTCTTGTCTGCCTACCGTCCAGGGGTGTTATTCTCTCAAAAAATAGTCTGTAAGTAGGTGTAAATATTTGGATACAAGCGTCGTCGCCACGTTGGGTATTTTATAAGGGCTAAGTAGTTGGGGTATTTTATATTATTTAGTCTGTAGTGTGAAGTCCGAGAATCAGCTCAGTATGGCAGCTGAAGCCACAGCGCTGGTTTTCAGCTGAACCCCGGTTTTCACCTATTCGTCGCAGAACGCAAGCGCATAGCATAATAGCATGCTTTAGTGCTAGTAATCAGCATGTGTAACAGTATAACTTCCGCTGTAACTGGGGCCGCCGGTTACCAAGCGCCAGTTAACCGTGTCACGTCTCCAAGATGGCGCACTACAAAGTATTTTTTCTAAATTTCCACGTCGATGCTGCAAAGAGAGCTTCAGCGAAGTTTTCCACTGAAACAGGTTTTATGCAACAGTCAAGTATAATGAAATTGTAAACATTGCTCTTTTTCAAGAGCTTTGTTTTTATTAAAACAAAGTAAAGTCACCTGAAATATATTTTTTATTTACATATTTGTTTTGAATGACAATAGTTTAGTTGGTAATGTTTTGAGTTTTTACATAATCAGAGAGATTTGACCAAAAGTACGTTTGACAAATTAACCAACAAATTTTAATTTCGCAAAAACGAGTATATGCTTAAACCATTACATATTAAATAGGTGACATAGGCTTATTAAATAAGTTATGTAAGGTTAGGCTTTAGAACGTGTAATGGAGCGGAAATGTGTCTTTGCGAAATGAGATGTTGTAAAATAGTATAGTTTGCCAATTGATTATTTGGTAAAACATTAGTGAACCCAACGACGGGGAACTTTTTTTGGAAATTGACATCGAGAGAAAATATTGTAGTTGTAGACTTTCATGACTACATATACATATTTAATGTTTTTACTATTTTTCTATTGATGCTCCTTGTTTTATAAATAAAAGATTAAATAGTTCTCATCTTTATAGTATTTCACAGTGAATTCACAACAGTTTTGTTTGTAAGTCTTCTATGCGTTTCAATACCATATAACCAATGGTGACCCTTTTGTAAAAAAATGGGCAAATTGGCAACGGCAAAAACATAGTGAATACTATGATTCCACTGAAACCAATTTAGACTTTATAAATAAAATAAACAAATGGTGGCAAAAGAACATCACGTCGTCAACGTATACTGCTTTAAGTGTATAAAGGTGGCAGGACCGTTTGCAGGATCTGTCCGAACCACTTGCACCATCTTATTTTTTCAGCTATAACCTCACAGCAGTATTTGGCATTTTTTTTGACGACGCGCTGGCCTAGTTGGTAGTGACCCTGCCTACGAAGCTAGCGGTCCTGGGTTCAAATCCCGGTAAGGGCAGATATTAGTGTGATGAGCTCGAATATTTGTTCCTGAGTCATGGATGTTTTCTATATATTTAAGTATATATTTCTCTATATAAGTATTTATATCGTTGTCTAGTACCCATAATACAAGCCTTGAGCTTAGTTTGGGACTAGGTCAATTGGTGTGACATTGTCCCCTGATATTTATTTATTTATTTATTTTTTGTGACCCAGTTTGGGGCTAAAATTACCGGTAAAATTACTAGCATATTTTTCCATCTTAGTCCTCGCGGTTGGCAACGCATTTGCAGTCTTCGGATTGCAATCTTGACATTCCAAATTAAATAAAAAAGGGCAATACATTTTACAGCAGATTAAAAGAATTTCTGACAGAAAACAGTTTTTACATTTTGATGGACTTTTTGGTATATAATGGATAAATTAAGTAATTATGTAGTTTAATGTCATGTGATTTAGTTATTAGGGTATCTTAATATAATGTTTGAATTAAATGCAGTGGCCTAACAGGGTTTATGTTGGACATTAAATATTTTGAAGACCATTTGTAAACACATAATGCAATAAATGATATGAATAAATGAATGAATGAATTTCTATGGGTCTCAAATCCCAGTTACCATCTATTGGCCTGTTTGCTCGTCTGACTTTTTCTTGCCATGAAAATAAAAGTTTGAAATAATATCACATAAAGATTTCTTCCACGTCTATAGATACTTAATCACCCCTTCCGTACCCAGTCATTTTATTTAGCTATTCAACAGACAACAAAAATAGCAACACTCAAACAAACAGTTTAAGTCAGCTTGAACTTTTCAAATCACGCATTTAAACTGCACTTTTCCCAACACAGCATTTTCTTTGAGCGTTTCAAAGGATCCAGCTTTGTTCGTTTTTAAAAACCCTCCGAGGGCTGAACGAATGATAAACGTGTGTCCATTCATTCCATTCATTCACTCCTTAATTGCACATTCGGTCGCTATCTGGGAAGAATGGCCGGGGAGGACGAATGGACACAGGCTGTCAGATAGTGTCTAACAGATTATTATTGGTGCGATTGTTTTGAAATGCGTTTATATAGGAATGTGTTAATTACTAAGCCACTTACTTTTAAACGTGGAATAAGCTTGGAATAGTTTATGTCAGATGCAAATGTCACAATTACAGATAAGGACAAAGCATGGCATAAACTATTCCAAGCTTATTGTTTATAAGTAAGGGGGTAAGTATAGGAATTGATATATTGCCATGATTAATACCTCAATAAAATGAAACATTGATCTTCGTTTTTTCGTAGTTAACCCTTTAAGAGGACTTTGAAGGGACGCTCAAACGCAGCTGTTTTTTTTTTAGTGTGGCCCATAATTTCCGGAAATTAAATTTTATTGCTTGCAGGATGGTTGCGGAAGTGATAATTGGTGAAAAAATTTTCACCCACACAAAGGTAACCCCTTAAACTAAGTACAGTCAGCCACAACACAAAGGGTGTTAACTGCCGGCTAGACAGACGTATCGGGGCCAAATTAGATTCATATCTGACGCGGCCAATTGTACACTTGGCCTAAGTATACGGGGTGTCAACGGGATCCTGTTACAAGATTTCAGTGTTCATCCGTCAGTCTGTCAGTATGAGCTGTATTTAATGATAAAAAGATGTTTATTTAGTAAGTACGGGCACTTTTACACGTCTAAAATCTACCCTCGCGTCCCAAGAAGAGACCACGTTTCAGGAGAAACACCGCAAGAAACTAAAGAGTCAGTGCTTTTTTTTAACGTATGACTTATGACAATTAATAAATTCTAGTATCTAATACTATGGAAATGTTTTTACAATAAATGTGGGTCGTACACACATACATACATAATCTCACGCCGCAGCTACAGAATCACCAACAACTCTAAAAACATGTTGATAGTTCTGAAACCACACTTAGCACAAAGTGTATCAATTATTTAATAATCATTTCAGATTTAAGGTTATTATTGTACAATCCGAAATAGACTATTAATAGGTATTAAAGCCTGTACCGAAAAGTTTTTTTACATACTATATTTATGATATTAATGAAACTATAATGAACAGCAAAGATATTTTATTTTAGTTATATTATGAAAAGTGTCTATTTACAAAAAATATACAAATTTTATATTTTAAGAGTTTTGCGCCTGAACAAACGGATTTTTCTCCTCAAGCCTGCCATTAAGTTTTGCACAGTGGTTTCGGTGACTTTGTCGGCATGTTTTTTCCATTTTTTTTTTTAAATCTGCCTCTGATGTTGCTGGTGAACCGTTCTTACGCAATTCTGCTTTGACTAATGCCCAATACCGCTCGATGGGTCGTAGCTGGGGGCAGTTCGGGGGGTTCATATCTTTGGACACACATTGCACGTTATTTGAAGCCAGACACTCTTGTGTGGCACGGGCATAATGTGCAGTAGCCAGATCGGGCCAAAACAGCACATTCCCTTCATGCTGCCTTATAAATGGTAAAATAAAACCTTTTATACATTTCTGGACATAAATATCTGCATTTATGGTACCTTTCACGATAAATGACCCAGTGCGTTTTCCGCAGGAACATATTGCTTGCCATATCAAATATTATTCTCCAAACTTCTCCATAAAAATATATTTATTTTGATCGCTTATATTAGCCCTTGATTCGGTTGTAAAGAATTGATCACCTGGCAAAGTCGAAAAATCTTTTTTTACATACGTCTCATCGTCCATGAGAACGCATGCTCCGTTCATACTGCAAAGCAGCTTGTACAATTTTCTTGACCTTGTAACGGAACTATTGAATTGTTTTATCGACTGTTTTGGGGCTTTTACTTTTTTATAGGACTTTAAATTTTGACGTACTTTCGCTCTCTGGACCATAGATGTACTAGTTTTCAATTTTTTTGCCACGTCCCGCACCGATAAACTACAATTTTTCTTATAAGCAGTCACCATTTTCTTTTCTAAAGCTTTACTTGATGGACCTGTCGGGCGTCCACTTCGAGCTTTGTCTTGAATTCTGTATTCATTCAAGTATCGCTTAACTATATTTCGCACCGTTGCACGACTTACTTTCACCATTTTCCCGACCGCCGCAAAAGTTGAATCAGGATTTTCCAGATACGTTCGCAAAACATTTTCTCTCAGAGTTATTTTATCGTCTTGCATTTTTGATTAAAACAATACCCAGCCTAAATTAACAATGTGAATTGATACATCAAAATGACACTTACTGAAAATTATAATCAGAAAAAAAAAACATTTACCAGACAGTATTTTACTAATATGCAAACTTTGTAAAAAAACTTTTCGGTACGGGCCTTATAATTTTGACGTGTAATAAAAATTGTACACTGTTTGAGAATAAACGCTTATCTTATAAAACAATTCAAATAAAAAAAAGGAAAAGTTGTCAAATCAACTAACAAAATAACGGTGCACGACAACCACATAAAAAAAAAGTTTCATTACGTTCTTCATAAACCGTGTCCCCTAGACAAGATACAATATTCAAAACACTGCAGCAAAATATATCTCTAAAGTAAATACAGTTAAATTGTAATGTTCTAGCTGTACTTGGTGGCCGACTGTACTTCGTAAACACAAGGAAATGGTCTGTCTGGTCCATTTCCTTCGAACATTGATTGTCGCCTGTCGCATCGCACTGACGCGCCAGTGACATTGGCAACTCACTCTATGTTACATTGTCTTTACCCCTATTGTTATCATATTGTTAACGTTTTGATAGCTCTTATTGACTTTAGGCCTTTAGACATGTTATCGTACTGTTTTTATTACGCTACCATTACTGTCACATAAATAGTTAAGAGGCGTGCCATTCAGAATCCATAATAACGTTTGCCATAACACAACGTTTGCCATAATGATCATTTGCCAGCTATGTTAGACATTTTTTTCAAATTCTCACAATTACCCACGGTTAGGTTAGGTTAGATTAGATTTTGATGATTTACAACTTTTGGAAACTTTTAAAGTTGTCTGACTCAGCTGAAAAAACAGATTATGGCAAACGATCATTATGAAAAACGTTGTGTTATGGCAAACGTTATTATGAATTCCAATGTAGACCCAAATAAAAGCAATTGTAACGTTGACTATTATGATAACCATGTTAAAAGCAACTATGGTTTTACCGGGTAGAATTGAACCCCTGGTTCTCATGTAGTGCTGATAGATTATAGGCTAGAATGCTCGCCCAAATGAGCAAATGAGGTTAGGATCGAGTAAATGCTCAATGCTCAAGTCTATCGGGATTAATAGACGGTTTTCTAGAGCATAATGATGAGCACTTCGCAAAGATAAATCCTACTATTAGAGATAAATGCATACTAAAGTACAAAGAAAATATCCAAGACGTTTAACTACACGCGCTCATTATACAATTAGGTAATACTGGAAACTGGGACCACTAGCATCGTGGTAATGGTGTTTTACTAGCACAGAGGCATTCCATCTTAGTCCTCACGGTTTTTCGGATAATGCCGGGAATTTCATAGTGTCTAAAGAACCGGTACTTAAGATTACATCCCGGTTCTCCCCGTTCTTTCCATGAACATCAAAAAAAATCGTGGCGCGAATCACAAATATCAAAATTCACACCTGAGTGACGACGCCGCGCCGGCCCGGCACAAGCAAGCTGCAACATCGCATCAACATCCATCATATTTTGTGGCATATTTGCAATAATAGATCTCTAGATTTGTAAATAAAAAATATCAAAGGAAGAAACCACTTTCTAGTAAGTGTTTTAATAAATTAAGAAAAGAAAAACTGCATGATTTTATTGCATATTTATAAAAAATCAAGTCTCATAAAGATTTTTCAAAATCAATAATCAAAATCGTTTATTTGTAATCGTTTAATTTCTCAAATGTTAATGAGTGGTAGTGATCTGAGGTAAAGCAAGGGGAGAGGGGAGAGAAGGGAGAACCGGGAGTCCCGGTACCGTCCCTGCCTAGAATTGGGAAATGGAATTCTCGGAACCTAGTCGCTACTAGGTTAACCACCATCATATCATATCATATCGTTTTCCTGCCTTCTTTAAACTGTATCAAAGTATTTTATTAATACGTATCAAGAATACTGACGTCTCAGTCCCAGCTCGAATATGCAGCCTATTCGTCGGTCGATGAGAAAAACAAGTAGGATCGGACGCCCAGTTATTCTCGAAATGCGCTCGCAAAAACTGCCACACACCGCCTGCAGCTGAACGATTTGTTCTTGCGTTTGTATATGTGTGAGTAACCATGTAAACATTATGACGACGAAATGACGTTAAATATCACACAAGCAAACCAGCACATATCGCACTGCTAGATCAAAACAGCATCATAGAAGTTGTGTAGGGTCCCTACCTATGAAATTGGCGTTTTTTTACGTGTTTTATTTCGTACGGAATTAATTCATTTCAATTTTAACTTTAAAATTCTTTTTAAATTTCATTACTACACTACTTATGTTACGAAGGTTTTAGATACAAATAATATGGTTATATTTCTTATTTAATGTTTAAAATTAAAGTGTGAACTCAACTCTTTTCATGAGCTGCGAGTTCAAGTGTTTCAATTACGCAGAGTTTTATGAAGCTAACTATATTTAAGTAATTAAGATATGTATAATATAGCTTAGAAGTGTCCAATATTCCTGACACAATTTTGTTTGGTTTGCATTTGACGTAACTAAATAATCCGCTAAATTAAAATTCATATTTTAGAAATACAGTTGTAGGTATATGGACTCTAAAGCCCGTAGGCAATCTTACGATGACAATCTCGAGACTGCAAGTGTGTTGCCAACCCTGAGAACTCAGTTGGAATGCCTCTCTTTTAGTCATATCACTAGTTGTCTTTGCCATGCACCGAAGCCGCAATGCAAACACTGCTTTTTGGTGGCAGGTTAAAGGGCTTGCTTCCCGGCCTCTACAATAATATATGTATGTAGACTGCGCGAAACAAAGTGAATTTAATACTAAAGCTTTAGTAAGGATTTGTCTTCTATTAAATATCGGGTAGGAGCATGTTGGATCATGCTTAGAGTAGAGTTCCGAAGCCGTTACTAGTACCACAAAGACTATGTCAAAAAACTACATATGAACAGATTTTCCGTCCAAAATAATTTTGGTCCGTTGGTCTTATCGATGATAGTTAGTTGGGTGATGGAACCAGTAATGGACACTTGATTCTTATTTTATAGGACATAAGGGTTATTCACTTGTTTTGCAGCAATCAATTTAGGACCGCATGAAATTTGAATTAAGAGTGAAGTGTCCATTACTGGTGCCTGTCAGCTAAAAGTGCCCATCATTGGTGCCGGCACCGTATGAACTAATTACATACATAAACTCACGCCTTTATTCCCAGAGTGGGGTAGGCAGAGCTACAGAATTACCAACAACTCTAAAAACTTGTTAATAATTCTGTAACCACATTTTGCACTTTTAGGCTAAGATGTTTACCAGTGTATTAGTGGCAGGTTGCAAGCCCATCGCCTAACAGTAGGGGAGAATGTGTAACAGCGGATCACGGGTCACAGTGGATTATTCGCTATATCTCTTACGTGTGACGCTTTAAGCACACAAGCAAGCGCGTTACTACTGGTCGTCCTTACCCCCCTCTCACGCGCCTGCGACGCCGCGCTCTCCGAGCAGGATCACGTGCTATCATACGCGGGCCAGTAGGTAAGTACGAAAGTATTTTTTTACGTAAATTAGAAATTTGTTGTATTCCCAATTCATTCATATATATAAATGATAGTTTTATGCTTTAAACTTGTTATTTATTAAATCCGTTGTGGGTAATGTAGTTTTGGCTTGGGTATAAGTAGTTTTTTTTTAAATATTTTTTTCTGTCATTACGTCGTATGGGTCACAGTGAATAATTTCCATTTGGGTCACAGTGGACTGTGATCCAGTGTGACCCAAATGGAAATTACATAGACAGCGAGAAACTAATATTGGTTTTGTACTTCTTTCTAGGTAACAATGCCTCTCAATAGAGTGAGAAAAACTAGTATTGGGCTTCACACTGAAGAGCAGATGAGGAACGCCTTAGAACTTATATCTAATGGCCAAACAATAAGAGCTGTAGCCAAATCTACTGGTATTCCATATACAACGTTATATCGATATTATGTCAAGATTACAAGGAACCCTGATCCTGCAAAACCAGTGAGGCTAACACCTAATTATGCAGTTCATAAGATATTTGATGATGCGCAAGAAAAGGAGATAGTAGATTATATTATCAAGTGCAGTCAAATGTTCTATGGACTTACTAACATAGACGTTCGCAGTCTGATTTATGAAGTGGCAATATTGAATAATAAAAAAGTACCAGAAAAGTGGCATCAAACTAAACTAGCAGGTATCGAATATCTATATAATCTCAGAAAGAGAGATAATAGATTATCATTGCGAACTCCTGAGGGATGCAGCTGCAGGATGATTACTGAAGAAGTAAATATTTTTGATTTAATAATTGAGTTATCAACAATGTTTCTATTAAAGTTCTAGGTATATGGAAACTAAAAGAGAAAAACTGTTGTTTATTTAAGCAAAATGTTGATTAGTTAAGGCTAAAGAGACCACTGTAATTTGTAAGACTTTTGTTAATTTTTTATAAGACTGTTTGACTATGTGATAAAAGGCTGTCTTAGAATCTAAATAAATTAGTAATTATACAAAAATGTTGTCTTTTATCGAACTTTTTTTTAATAAATCCAGTGTACCCCAGGCGATTCACTGTCACCCATGAGAAGATCCAAAGTGACCCATCCCCGGGTCACAGTGGATCATTTCCCATTTTTTTAAAAAGTTGTTATAACTTGTAAGTTTATGCAGTTTTTGCCAATAATTGCACTTGTTTTTGTAGATTAGGGACGTGTCCTATGATTAAATAATTATCATAGATTCATTATTTAGGCATAAACTTCGGATTTGTGGAGCTTCAAAAAAAAAGTGATTCACTGTTACCCACTCTCCCCTACTATACGCCTTGAACTAATTTTCCGTTCCAAATCATTTTGGTTGGTTGGTCTTATAGATGATGACTAGTAGGTATTAATACTCTAGCCGCCTGTATCTCAGGAACCAGTCAAATCAAATCAAATCAAATCTAAATCGTTTATTTGTATAACAAAGGTAAATTACATAAGGTCTTAAATAGTGTAAAGTATCACCATGTTACGCCCTCGGGCATACAAATTGAACATGCAGTTAATGACTCAGCATCAACTAGATAGTGTAGTCTGACAAATATTTATTTGTTGTATAATAGGCCTTATTTACTAAAAAGTTATATATTTTGCATACATGGTTGATGGAGAAATGTTTCTACAGTGTCAAGGATTATGTAAATTTTAAAGAAATATGAAATATATTAAATGTCGATATTGACCATAATAAAATGTATTTATAAAGTACCTAATGTAAATTATAAAATAGAATTTGTATACCTACCTACGACTAACATTTGTACGCATGCTTGCATGCTGAATACAAGTGCAAAAATAATTATAACACCATATAATACTGTATTCAGACAAATAAATTATTTTGATTTGATTTGATTTAAATTAAGTGATCGTTTTTATATTAATTATATTATTTGGTACCTTAGTAGTCGACCAGTCGCGATAAATTTATTTTTAAGCTCATTATGTCGTTGCCTTTAACATATTTTTCAGATTTCAATTACTTGGTTTTACACATTTCTTGTTAAACATTTCGTAAACGGTATTCAAGAATTAAAAAAGTAACATGTTTGCAATGCTTAATTTATATGTATTATGTACTATGACCAATTACAGTTTTTTATTATTAAGAGTTTCTGAGTTACAACGGATAGATAGATGGGCAGATGGACAGATGGACATGGCGAAACTACAAGGGTTCCTTGTTGACTACGGAACCGTAAAAACAACACGTTCTAATACAAAGCAATTCTTGTTGTATTTTCCGAAGCATTTAAAACTATTTTAAAGTTATTTTGTCCCCGATTCTTCACGAAATCGCGTAAAACATGCTGTCGAACTTAATGCGAATGCACGGCATTTGTAAAGCTGGTGAAGTCCACTTGTGACTTTTGAAAACTTCCGTATATTCTTCGTATTTTTTTTGTGACCTAGGCCAAAGGATATCTTACCTTCTTTGTGAATCATTTATTTTTTACTTAATTAATTAATTATTATTCGTGTTTTTTTTATTTAGCAACCCGCTCTTGCTTCGCTTTGGTGTATGTGATTTTTCTGTACCACCCGTAGATAAACTAAAATTTATTATGCATAACCTAACTGATCGTGAAAATCGTATCAAAATCCATTGCGTGGTTTAGGAGGTGTTAGCGGATATACAGACAGATGCGGAAAGCTACCGAAGGTACCGATACGAGTAAAGGGTGCAAGGGGTCGGTTTATGTATATATTTTGTGTATATTTTGATCAGGTATGTTTATCGCTGTCTAGTACTTATAGTAAAAGCTTTGAGCGTTATTTGGTAACAGGCCAATATTTTGACAGAAAGTATTTCCATCCGAACTAGCTTAGGTACCTATACCCGTGACTTTGTCCGATAGATTTCGATTATCGTTATTCTCTCGGGGACTTTTGAAATTTATGTAATAAAAAGTAGTCCTGCCGTCCAGCTGTTACAGCGTGAAAGAGTAACACACACACACAAACTTTCGCATTTATAATATTAGTGGGATTTGGAACCTTCCATGTCTTAATTATTTCAGCTCATTTGTCAAAAGTTCTTTGAAAAATTAAAAATGGTGAAGTTAAAGTTATTCTTTTACGAATAGAAAGGTCACAAGAGGAACCAAACCCGGGGCTCAGTCGGATCGGGCATGCCTAATTAATTACTGAGGACAACGCTTTGTTTCGCCGATAATGGAGATTCTAACAACCTTGAATGGACATTTGTGCAACGCCCAGATTCCACGATTCGATGGAATTAAAATGTTTTTGGTAAATAAAAAAGTTATACAGAGTGTCCTGTGTTTAGAGGTCCACTATCAACCTGTATAAAGACGAGGCTTTGTTCTATCTAAAACAACCAAACACATTTTTACATAGTATCAAACTAAGTCGCTTTCCTCCGTCTGTCTTTCTATTTATACGGTTTTCATCAATACCTAGATAAAGTGATTTAATAGAAAGGTTTTAATCTATAATAATCTGGTTTATGTACTACGTTACAGAAAACTCGTAAATATTTACCTACCGCCAAACAGCAGTGTTCGCATTGTTGTGTTCCGGTTTGGGGATAAGACAGCCGGTGAAATGACTAGCATAGAGGCATTCCATCTTAGTCCTCAGGGTTGGCAACGCATTTGCAGTCTTGGGATTGCATTGCAGTCTTGTGATCTTGTGAATGCGAATGTCTATGGGTCACAGTTTCCACTTACCATCAGGTAGCCTGTGTGCTCGTTTGTCTACTCTATGCCATAAAAAAAAAAAAAAAAAAAAAAAAAAATACAAATATACCGAAAAGAAGCGAGGGCAGGTCGATAGTGTTACAATAAAATCTACTAAAATTATCAAAAGATCTTATAGCGCAATTTATCAGCAAACGTATTTCTTAAAGAAAGTTCAATCGTAAAATTATGTAAATGGCATAATAAAACTGAAACTAGACGCATAAAATCAAAGTTGTAATTATCTCGAAAATTGCATGATTTTAGACCTATGTTAGGCTGTTTAGATAGAATAAAGCTTTAAATGTATACAGGTCGGAATCTCTAAATATAATTGTTCTGTTCTCTGTTTGTTCTTTCTACGTACAATCGACTAAACTACAGAATGTATCCACTTATTCAGTTATTCACCTTATTGCATGAGGTCCAAAAAGGTGTAATAAGGTTTGTGGTTAATTAAGTTTCTGGTTGTACGTTATTTTACAGACTGAAGTTGTTTAGAATTTCATTTCATAGAATTTTTTTCTCGTATTATCATTTCATAGAATAATCAATATGTAGAATAATTACTTTGAAGACTTTTAAATCATCGTTTTTAATTTTAAATAAAATTCAATGTTTCTTTTTTCATATCATAGAATAGCAAATTAAATATTCTTTGTTCTCATATTATTTATTTAAAATATAACTTAATAACAATAAAATCAACTTATAGAGTAGGGTGCAGTTTGTGAAGGTGTGTGAAATGAAACGTTTGAAAAAAAGCATACGATTTTAATTTGCAGTCAAATGGTATCGCATAGCTTATTCAAGGGATATAAAAAAAATAACCTCGAAGGCTAAGGCGGGAGCTTGCTTCGCTTCGCTCCCGCCATAGCCTTCTAACCTAACCTATTCAAGTCGGTTCTGCCCAGAGAGGTCTTGCTCGCTCGCTTCGCTCGCTCGCTCACTCATATTTATATCATAATTTTTTATTTTATTTTATTTATTTATTAGGTTCGCCAACAGATATAACACCATTAACTTAATTTTAAAATTATATGTCTAGGGAAGAGTGACAGGGTGTTTACCCAATTACAGGCAAACTCAGCTTGCGTAAAACAATAGCATTTGTGCCGATGCGGCTCCATAACACACTTAACGATCTAAGTACTTACCTACTAGGTTACAAAAAGGAACTATAAAGTCGCAAGTAACCTTGCATAACATAACACAATTAATAAAATATGACAAAAACAAAAACACAAAACAAAACAATTAAGGGCTTAAATTTAAACTGCTTGGATATTTAACTATTTAACTACCTACTTAAGAGTATGGAATAATCTATCTATAAACAGTTTCTTAACAGTTTATTGATCAGTCGCTGTTTAAGGCAAACAAAACTAAAAAACTAAAATCACAAGTAGGTAACCGTGCGTAATACGATACAATTAACGAAATGTAACATTAAATAAAATGAACAAGGGCTATAACTATAAAGAGCTTACATTAAAACTTGCAGGTGTCCAACTACTTCTTGTAAATATATAATAATCTTTTAAACTTATTTTGAGAGATAAACATCAAGTCCATATTTGTCTGGTTGAAAAGTTTATTGTGCTCGCTGCATATTCTATTCAGGACACTGTGAGATCCAAGATTTGTTCTGGATGGTTTTAAAGAAAAAGGTCTGTAGTTTGAGAAGCGGGAGTTAAGCCTTGGTACAGTGAACCCAATTTTCTCAAGAAGCTGAGGGCAATCTATAGTGCTATTACAAATTTTGTGAAGCAATATCTGGTCAGAGATCCATCGACGGTTTTCTAGGGGAGTGATATTAAAATAATTAAGTCTAGTACTATATGAGGGTAAGGAAGAAATTTTACGTTGGTGTACCGAAAGTAGATGCAAGAAGCGCCTCTGAACCCTCTCAATTCTGTCTACGTGGCACTTATACTGCGGACTCCATATATTAGCGCAATATTCAAGCTGGCTGCGGACTAAGGCAAAATACGAAATTTTCAAAGCAGCAATATTTTTAAAGTCTTTACAATTACGCCAAATAAAGCCGAGAAGCCTATAAGCTTTTTTAATGATGCTGTCTATATGGTCCGTGAAAGAAAGCTGGCTGTCTAAGGTAACACCAAGATCCCGGATACTAGAAACTTTTTCAAGCACTAAGTTATTAATGTTGTATGAAGTAATAATAGGCCGTCGTTTTCTGGTAAATGTAATATGTTTGCATTTGCTTGTGTTTAATGGCAACTTATTACGCTCAGACCATCCAGATATCCTGTCTAAATCTTCCTGAAGTTGATGGGAGTCTGCAGGAGAGCTAATCACTTTTGATATTTTCAAGTCATCGGCAAAAAACGAGAAGCAGGAGTGGCGGATTACTTCAGCCATGTCATTAATGAACACTAAAAACAATGTAGGGCCCAAGTGGGACCCTTGGGGTACCCCTGAAGGAGCCTCAAAACTTTGTGACTTATTGCCGCAAACAAGTACCTTTTGAGACCTGGCAGAGAGGTAGCTTAGAAACCAATTAAGAAGATTGCCATGAACACCAAAGGTACTCAATTTATAAATTAGCATACCATGATCAACTCGGTCGAATGCCTTGCTAATATCTGTATAGACAGCGTCAATTTGATGACCTTTGTCTAAGGCTTCCGTTAGTTCGGACACGTGTAGCACCAGATTGGTCACAGTCGATTTGTTACTCCGAAATCCATGTTGCTGCGGGACTAGCAGTGGTTTAAGATGATTGGTCAGGATGGTGTTAATTAAAGATTCAAACACTTTGCCGAAAATTGACAAGAGTGAGATAGGTCTGTAGTTTTGGATGTTACTGGTATTACCACCTTTAGAGATCGGTATCACGTTAGCAAGTTTCCATAGCGAAGGGAAGATTCCACAGTTTAGAGAATAATTGTATATAATACTGGCAGGATGAGATAAACTAGATGCACAGTTATGAACAAATATAGCCGGTATGCAGTCAGGTCCAGCCCCTTTGTTCTTATCTAGTTTTTTAAAAGCGGTTTTAATGGTAATTTGGTCAAGTTTGAAGTTACTTAACGTCTGGTGATGCATGGACTTTTTTTCTCCAGTGGTGTTCTGAGGCGGAAGAGTAGAGTTAAGGGAATGGTTGACATGTCCTAAGTTATTCGACAGTTCGACACATAGACAGATGAGAAGTGTTCAGCGAATGCATTACATATAGAGTTAGGCGACGAAAATTTGTTTCCGTGAAGTATCATTTCGCCGGGAATTGTACCTTTATTCTGCCGTTTAGACTTAATAAAAGACCAAAAAACTTTCATATTATTGTTTGAGATAGAATCCTCAACAGACTTAATGTACCTGGCATAACAAATGTCGATTTGATGATGGCATGTAGCTCTTGCAGCTTTGAACTCAAATTCATCAATAGGGTTTTTGAACTTATTAAACCTGAGCCGCAATTTATCTTTATATTTAATCAGATTAATTAATTCTCTTGTGTACCAGACAGGATATTGACCTTTTTTCAATTTAATAAGAGTGACGTGATTTGTGATTATATCCTCCAATATAGAGTAAAATGCTGTAACCATTTCGTCAACAGTATTTGAGTTTTTCAGAGCCGTTTCCCAATCAACAGACTCTAGCTCTTCGTTGATTACTGAGTAATCTGCTACATGAAAATTTCGTCTGTTAACATTGATGTTCTGTAAATAATTAATAACGGGAAAGTTAATTGTGATGCTCAATGGAGGATGGTATGGGTCGATCTTAGATAGAGGATCAGCTAGCTCTGTCATGACTGAATTATGAGAACAAAGAACGATATCTAGAAGACGGTCATCACTATTTTTAACTAGATTAAATTGTCTAAGGTCATGGAGGGACATGAAGTCTGCCAGGCTGGTATGTAGCCCCGTTGAGCAAGAATCCATGACTGCGGCTGATGATATACAGTCATTGGGATCAGGACTCCAACAAATACTACCGGTATTGAAGTCGCCAATAACAAGTGTCGTGCCATTACCTATTGAGGTAATAGCATTACTGATGCAATCCAAGTTGTCAATAAGACGCTCACAGGAAACTGGAGGGGGCAAATAAGTTGCGCAAATATTTAACCCGTGTGAAGATTTGTTAGAGCGGGTAGTGACTTGTACCCAAAGATTCTCATGAACGCTTTCGTATGCAGATTGTCTAGATGAATTTAATTTTTTAGAAACAGCTATCAACACCCCACCACCCTCAGACTTGGAACTACCAGAGCTATGTCTATCTCTTCGATAGATTACATAATTGTCATTAAGTATCTCAGCATCAAAAACACTTTCATTCAACCAAGTTTCAGTTATTATAATAATGTCGTAACTAATATTTAGAGATGATAAGTACAATTCGTGCAGTTTGCCCCTTATACTTCTAGCGTTTTGATAATAAATGCTAAGTTGAGTCATTTTTACTTAATAACTAAATACGTAACAAAAAGTATATGCTTTCTAAAATTCTTCAAAGATAACAGTAATGAATGAAGAGAAACAACGGTAACAGGTACTTGCGATTACTCTCTAAGTGTGGCTAAAAACTCAAAATCTTTGATCCAAATGGCAGTCGACGCATCATCCTTCCTCATTAAAATTCTTCCATTGCGGGTCCACAAATGCTTGTAACCCTGCTCCCTCTTCAAAGCTCGAGCTTGTGCCTGGAGCGCTCTGTTCCTCGGTGACAGGTGTTCAACGACGTATATTTGCTGTTTCTCTACAGTAGCAATACCAACATGTGATGAGTTAAGTTTGTCAGATGGATTAGCTTTATTAAAAGTCATGCAGGCCGCTAGCAAGCTATCGCGAACCCGAGGAGACGGCAGCTTCACGATGACGGAGCGGGGTCTCGTAGAGCTGCGATTATTTTTGGCCACTCGAGAACAAGATAATATGTCCTTTTCCTCGATCGGACAAGACACTATGTTACCAAGTTGAATAACTGTAGAAACCAAGTTCTCATTTCCATGCTCAGGTAAACATTGGATTTCGACATTATTTTCTCGTGCTTGTTGTTCCGATTGTGCCATTCTGAAGTTAAGGTCCTTTATGTTTTCATGCAGTTGGTTATTTTCAAATTTCAATTCAGACGTTACCGCGCGCAACGAAAGTAATTCCGTATGCATATCGTCGTTCTTTGTAGATAACTCCTCGATGGTTTTAACTAGGTTGGGAATAACTGCAAGGCTTTCACGTAATAGTTCGAATTCGGCTTTTATTTGAGACTCGATGGAAGTACGTATACTAGATTCGAACAGTTTAAGGCGTTTGTCTATCATGTCTAATGAAGGCAACGAGATTGCTGCGTCGCCTGTTTCTGTTCCTTTTATCGGCGTTTCACTGCTGTTACCAAATTTGCGAGGTAACTTGCATTCCGGGCATTTCCATGACGTTTTAGATCGCGCCGAGAGCTTAGAGAAGTTTTCCTTGGTTATTTTTGCACAAGAGTAGTGGAAGATACCCGAACACGACGAACAAGTAATTTTTTCCGGTATGCTTACCGATTGGCGACATCCACTACAGGTACTCATCGTCACATCAATGGGCACGCACCAAGGTTTAATAATTTTGGTCACGTGTATCTACCGTTGATATGCCGCAGCCAGCGGTCAGGACGAATATCACGTGCTGTTTCTGGATTTCGTCGCAGTGATCTCACGCAGTTAGGTCGAAAGGATACAGCGCACGACCATTAAGCCGCGCGCTCCGGTTCGAATCCGACTTGCACCAGGAAAAGATACAAAAAGATAAAATCCGTCCACAAAAATCACATCAAAAAAGCTTCAATCTAGTCTTAGCTAATAGTCTTCAGTTCTTCTTTGTTTATGTTTTTAATCTTTTGTAAATAATAATGTCATAAAAAAAAACAAAACAAAAAATACAAAAACATAAAATGACACGTAATGGATTCGAACCCACGTCATCAGCGCGTAGTGTGTAAACAGTCCATGTCACTACGAACTCGGCCACCGGAGCTGCATCACGTGACTAAAGCAGTTTTGAAGTTACTTTCCAATTTCTTTCGATAGATGGCGTTGTTGGTTCAGCGGCAGTCAACGGATAATTTGAAAATGTTTGTTTACGCTTTTTACTTTGAAAAAATAACGAACGATTTACTTGTTACAATTATAACGATAGTTGTTTCATGTTTATAACTTTACTTGCCGTATTTATTGGTTTGTTTTTGCGGTATATTTTAACTTATTTTGGATGAATATAGTGTAAATATAATGTTATTTAGAAAATCACTTTGAAACGAATACTTCACAATTTTCACTTATAACTTTAAAGGTACGTAATATTCAACCGAGATAACACTCACACAAGCACTTTGAATATTAAGGAAGATAATTATAACGTTTATATTAAATTTTGAGCAAATTACTATACTTTTAGGATTTTTTAACGCAGAGCGTATTGTTTAGCGTGGCAACTAGCGCCATCATTTCAATATAGTATTTATCTTATAACCCAACCTTCTAAAAAATGCACTGACCAAACAATATTCGTTGAAAAATAATTATATTGTTTGATAAGTATGTGTAATGAAAAAATAAAATTACAAAATTCATTGAATTGATTTTCTGTCGAATTTGTTTCTTTCAAGTAAATAGTTAAAAAAAAAAAATATACGAAGCAAAAATACAAGGACCAAATAGTATATGAAACATTTTCTGTGAAACAAAATTCTGTAATTTTTCAGTCTGTAAAACAAGGGGACACCTAAGTTTCTTTATACTGGGGAGACTTAGGTCTAAAATAGTTCACGTAGTTTCTG
This sequence comes from Acleris laterana, assembly GCA_963966035.1. Classification (NCBI taxonomy): domain Eukaryota; kingdom Metazoa; phylum Arthropoda; class Insecta; order Lepidoptera; family Tortricidae; genus Acleris; species Acleris laterana. Next base: position 11,788,564 of record OZ014462.1, on the reverse strand, counting down.
TAAACTACGTCTTGTACTAATGTCTACCACATACTATTTTTTTTTTTTGTTTGTTTTCCTCAATCGCCCGAAGGTTAGCTGGAAGAGATCCCTTAAAGGGATAAGTTTGCCTTTGTACATTCTAATTCTGTAAATATTGTATTTGATTTTCTGTTTTTTGTACAATAAAAGTGTTTACATACATACATACATACATACATACCTAAAGTCATAGCCTTTATTATGCCTGGGTTAAGACCTATCAATATCTAAGCAAGATGGGCATATAACATGTAAAATCGGCCTTATTATGATTAAGTAGCCTAGTTTGATAAATAGAGCGTTGCCAGATATTTTTTTAAGACGATTGTGCACCTACAGTTTGATCGTTCTAATAAGGCCGATTTGACAGCTGTCATCTTAGTACAAAATATGTGTTTGAGGTTATTTTTTGTACTAAGATGAGAAGAGAGACATCTGTCAAATCGGCCTTCTTAGAACGACCAAACTGTAAAACTATCATAGCATTTCTTTCCCCATAATTAAGTCTACTACATACTGACCTGTATATCTGTCACGTCTGGTTTGAGTAAATGTCATTATGGAAATAAATATGTATTTTTTTAAACATAACACGGAAAAGACTTTAGCTCCGTTCAGTGAAAGATGTCCGAAATTTGCCAAAAACCATTTGGACTACTTAATTTCCTTTTCAACTTGTATAAAGGTACAGTCGCGGAATGAAAAGGTTGACCACCTTAAGATCTGTTTTTGCTCGCTCAGTGTAAGTTATTAGTATCTACTTATCGATCGAGTATGACACATTCCGTCATAATGAATGTCATTTCACTACATGGCCCACAGATACATGGTTACCATGGTCACGTATAAACAAAAGCCACTATTGGTTCAAACTGAACTCAAGTCTTTATTGGTCGTTACACAAGTGTTGCTATTGTCACGTATAAACAACAGCCACTATTGGTTAACTGAACTTAGTCTTTATTGGTCGTTACAAAAGGGTTGCTGTGGTCACGTATAAACAACAGCCACTATTGGTTAACTGAACTTAGTCTTTATTGGTCGTTACAAAAGGGTTGCTGTGGTCACGTATAAACAACAGCCACTATTGGTTAACTGAACTTAGTCTTTATTGGTCGTTACAAAAGTGTTGCTATGGTCACGTATAAACAACAGCCACTATTGGTTAACTGAACTTAGTCTTTATTGGTCGTTACAAAAGGGTTGCTGTGGTCACGTATAAACAACAGCCACTGTTGGTTCAATATTATTTCTTATGTTACACAGTTTAAAAAAGTAACATGTGCTTGCAACGCGTAAATGAATTTATTTGAAAACTGATCAACCTTTTCGTTCCGCGACTGTACATTAATTCCTGATAATAACAACAATGCACAAGTTAATTTAGCTTTATGGTCTTGGAAGCAATAATACCCGGTTTGGTCGTGATAATATTTAAAGGTAATGAAACGCACAGGTGCTTGTTAATGTTGGAGGGAAGTTATCTTTAGTCCTGCGCTAAGTGCCCCGATACCAATATCTTACTTCTCTACACAGTATAAAACAAAGTCGACTCCAGAGTAACCACATTTTGCACAATTAGGCTAAAATGTTTACCAGTGTATTAGTGACAGGATGCAAGCCCATCGCCTAACAGTACTACACAGCCTTTATTCCCTTAGTCGTCTCTTACGACATCGACGGGAGGACATGGAGTGGCACTATTCTTACCCGGCAACCACGCGGGGAAATACACTGGTAAACATCTTAGCCTAATTGTGCAAAATGTTGTTACAGAATTTTTAACAAGTTTTTGGAGTTGTTAGTAATTCTGTAGCTCTGCCTACCCCACTCTGGGAATAAAGGCGTGAGCTTATGTATGTATGTATGTCGACTCCAGAGTCGCGGGCTACAGCTAGTTATATGACTTATAAAATTCTAGTAATCCAACCCCTCTTTGCTTCAACACCTTTGGCCAAGGCTGTATTTTTTTTAACTTTATTTACACAAAGTAGGTACAAAAGGCGGACTTAATGCCTTAAGGCATTCTCTACCAGTCAACCAATGGGCTAAACAGAAACAGGAAGATTATTGCCGAGAAGGAAACTAATAATCAATACGAAAAAAATATAAATATACTTTACATTGTATTTATCTACATAACTCGTAGGTACCTATGTTTGTCGTTCTCTAGTTTTCTAGACCAAATAAATCCCACTCATATAATAAACGCGATAAATTTTGTGTGTGTTAGTTTGTAACTCCTTCACGCTATTTGGATAACATTTGGAATGGGGATAGCTTATAGGTACCCTGGATTAACACATACGCTAGATACAGTCACGAGATTTAATTTGGTACCCACCTTAGGTCCAAAGTCAACCTGATATTCTACAACAATAAGGTTGACTTTCCTAAAAGTTACACATGACTTGACATCTCTAATGACATTGACGACTTCAAGCATATTTTTCTTGAAATGGGTCCCAAATTAACGCTTGTGACCGTACTTACATCCCGAAAAAATTAAAAGCTCCCGTAATTGTCATAAAAAAAAAATGACTACCTCATTTGCACTCGTTGTTCGTAGTTTATTCAGTAAGTTCAACATAAAATCTCAACTTGAAACAATTTTTTTTTGTCTTACGTGTTTTCTATACTATCCTACTATTATATACTCATATACTATACTCATATACTCATAAGGAGTTTACTATACTCATATACTCATAAGGAGTTATAAGGAGTTTAAGAGGTAAAGTTGACCTTATAGGGGGTAACCTCTGGATCTTCTGAACCGATTTTGAAAATTCTTTTACCAATAGAAAGCCACGTTATTTGTGAGTGTCATAGACTATTAGATATACTAAGCCAAAAACTAAGTGAGCACGGGAACAGCTACATACATACACGACGCCGACGACGCGCTGGCCTAGTGGGTAGTGACCCTGCCTACGAAGCTAGTGGTCCTGGGTTCGAATCCCGGTAAGGGCAGATATTTGTGTGATGAGCTCGAATATTTGTTCCTGAGTCTTGGATGTTTTCTTTATATTTAAGTATATATTTCTCTATGTAAGTATTTATATCGTTGTCTAGTACCCATAGTACAAGCCTAGAGCTTAGTTTGGGACTAGGTCAATTGGTGTGAGATTGTCCCCTGATATTTACTTTACTTTACTTATACATACACTTCACGCCTTCATTCCCAGAGTGGGGTCGGCAGAGCTACAGAATTACCAACAACTCTAAATAATTGTTGTTAATTTTGTAACCACACGGAGCTCTCTAAATGGTAAATAAAGAGTTTGAATTTGAGACCAATAATGGTTGACACAGAATACGATTGCGATAGATAAAATCTATCGTACTGGCACCCGCGTACGTAATTTGTATCGAATTAAGAAATGATCGACTCCATATTCCTGGAATCGCAATCAGCCGCGTCTGCGCAGGCGCGTCGCGCGAGTCTAATCTGTAATGTGTGGCAGCTGGCCCCGCCCGGTATTCTGTACCGACACGTTAAACTAACGCATGCGTGTGTTAAGTAGACATGTGGTAAATATATTTAGAAAAACTGGGGATGTCTGAAAGAAAAGGAAATTTTAAGACACCAATTTCATAAATTTTGTATTTGACCCAATAGTTTTGTTTAAATATCTTTATTTATTTAGCAGACATTTTATGGATAACATGATTATTTTAAATTTGGAATGGCATTTTCTAATAAATTACAACAATTAAATGATATCTAATGAAAAAAAGTGATTGTAATAGTGAATTAAAACATACTATTTCAAGCTGTTTTCGCCTAACCCGTAAAGTTCACCTAGGAGGGCTTCAAGCCGAAAACGAAAGTCAAACAAAGGTTAAATATACTTTTGGCGAAATATCCGAAATAAATAAATATATTTTAAAAACTTAATAATGCAGAACGGCTTTAAAACCTTATTCCTCGAAATGGTTTTCGAATTGGAGTAATTGTAAAAATATGAACAATCCCAATAAATTATAAACTTAATTACATAGAAAACATCCATGACTTAGGAACAAATATTCGCGCTCATCACACAAATATCTGCCCTTACACGGATTTGAACCCAGGGCATCTAGCTTCGTAGGCAGGGTCACTACCATAGGCCATCGCGTCGTCCTTTCATGCACAACACACACACACACACTTAACATAGTTTTTAAAGTCAAGTTATGATAAAAAACTGATGACCTAAGACAACAATTCACCATAAAGTTCGATATCGAAAACAACTCTATAGCTTTATATAATAACACCATAGATAGGATGATCCCAGGTTATAAACAAGCTAGCGCAGTCTTGATTGAGATATAAAACAGTGGTCCAACCTGTCATAATTACGCTTCCAAATGTCAAGCAACGTTATTTTTAGGCTGCAATGTGTTAAAAGCCGTTTATCGTTTTAAAATACCTACCTAAAACCGGCTGGAGCTTGTAATTTTGTTTAAAGTACTCAGGAGGTTTTAGTCGTCGCGATCGCGAAATATATTTCTACTAGCGACCTGCCCTCGCTTCGCTTTGGTTTATGTACGTTTTAATTTATTGTACATAAAATCCTTTCGTAAAAAGTACCTAACTGATAGTGAAAACCGTATGAAAATCTGTTGGAAATCATGATAAACACAGACGGACACGGCGCGGAACTTTGTTTTGTAATAATATGTAGTGATTCATTCCCACTACGCGACTTTTCAAAATTGGTAAATTATTATATACAGGGTGTCTGAGAAACCGAGGTCAACCCGCCTAGGGCTAACAGGGCAGCTATTTTTACTAGTTTCGGAGATATTCATCATTTTAATCAGATTTTTTTTAATTTTCCCTCACGTATCTAAAGTTTTATTTCTCCATACTAGGTGCCCCAGTATTTGTAAAAGGTAATACTCAAAACTTGTGACTACTCAAAAAAAAATTAAAAAAAAACGGGCAAATAGGTTTAAAAGCTTTACTGATTCGTAATGATTCTAATTATGTAAGATACCACTGAAAAGCTGATGAAATTAATAATTTTCCGTGACATGAACATAAGAGAAAATTACTAAAATTCAGATAAAAATTATTTATATCCAAATAAAACAATCTCAAGTGGTTTATCTAAATTACGATGATGAAGATGTGGTCTAAAGATGGCATTAAAAAATCATTCTTGATAATGAAAAAAAAAAATTTTTTGATCTAACACGATGCAAAAACAAGCTCGCAATTGTTGAAGATTTTATACCGAGCTTTCGAGGAAAAGCTCAGTACCACAAAAGCTTCTGATGTCATGAATTCCCAAAAGCGCAAAGACCGCAAAGGATTTAATGAGTCCGAAATGTACTCGGGACAGGAGATCCTTCGAATTTCTCCGATACGAGTAAAAACTTGTAGTAATTAAAGCAGAAACCTTTATTTAAAACATGTTTATTCATGCGACTGGACGCGGGCGCAGTAGACGAGTGGGAACAGTACGTCATCTCCGCGTTTTATTTGGTATTTGTATGTATGTGTTTCTGTCATCGCCGAGGCGTTGAACGAACGAACGATTTCATGCAGTTTTTTGTTGAAACATGCAAATTATTTTTTATATTGAATTGAGTTTATCATCTTAATATAAAATAGATTGCGTAGTTTTGCAGTCAAACTTGACCAAATTATTATAATAAAAAAAAAACAAATGAATCAGTGCAGTGAAAATCTTTTCCATGTCAGACAACGTTTAAAGCGAGTTTTGATTTGTAGTCAAATCAGCGCTGTAGGTATCAGACACCTCAGCATTTTGCTGAGCCAGTGTCCATTTCACCGCCACGAGGACATACATTGCGTGCGTTCTTTGTTACCTTCACTGTTTTCTTTATTTTATTTTTGTAAATGTGTGTCTTATCGTTGGTGAATAAATGTATTTCTTCTTCTTCTTCTTAGTGAACTCAACCAATACTTAGTTAAAATTATAAATGTGAAATCGAAAATGTGACACATTTAGTTGCGCTTTAACAATTAGTTACGAGCGCACCATTGGTTTAGAACTACGGATGGAAAAACCCACCCTTAGGTACTTGATTTATTGACTACCAGTTATGGATTGCTAACATCCTGACATTAGCGGGAAAAAAAATATGGTCCAAGATTTTGTCGCGATAATGGTCCGAAAAGACCTTAAAACTTCCTCAGACCGACCGACTGCGTTCGAGTGGGACGCAGAGCTCTATCTACATATTAGAATGAGACATATTCCCTTTTCCCTCAAACAAATGTCTGCGTCCCTCTCGTACTGTCAGATGACTGTTCGTTCTTGGATACAGAAGATGCACATCGCCTTACTGTTAATAATCCCCACTGTGCCATCTCCCGCCATTTTTGCCCTTATTGCCGAACAGGTCGAGCTCCCGCCGCGCGCGCTCGCGTGTCGCCCAAACAAAAATAATAAACAAATAATTAACAATAAATAAAATTAATTAACGACACGACAGTCGCCCGGTGTAAAGTTACACCCGATCTGCCGCGATTTATTGCTGCAGTTGCAGTGTCAATATAAATTGAATTACTTTGCAGTTCTTTTTGGCTAGCTTTGCTGACCATGCAAACAAGTTTGTAGCTTTATTTTCTATTATATTTTTCTACTGAGACGCCATCTTCATGTCTAAGGACGATGGACGAAAAAAATACTATATTTTTTCGTTCTCTATGACGCAACGCTCGACTAATTCAATTAATAAATACAGATACCTATTTGATTTCTAAAATAGGTTGATTAATAAGATTACTAGATGATGAGTGATGGCTCTCAAATCGTCATAATAGGTAATATTCATGTTTTTTTCACAGCTTTAATAAAAGCTCATAAATGTAACAAACAGTTGAGAAAAAACATTATTTGAAGCTATAAAAATAACCAAGATACAACACAATACAATACAAAACACTTTATTGCATACCAAATAAAAACATTACAGAGAAACATTACAATTAAAAATAACACAGGTAAACAACAGGCGGTCTTATCGCTGATAAGCGATCTCTTCCAGACAACCTTACTAGGGATAAGGTGTCAATAAAACGCTTTTTTATTTCTTAATGCATTATTTTTGATAAAATTATGAGACCATTAAGATTAAACATAAACGAAATTAGACCAAAATTCAAATAGTTAATCAGTTAATCAGTAAATTGACCACATGAGGGCTCTTTTACACTTATATATTACGGAGTGAATCTTCATCATAATAGAGAACGTAATCGAAACCTGAAACCATAATTTCTGATTGTTCCCCACACGTTCGGTGCCAAGCTCTAAAATCTCCTTCCAAATGTGACCCGCTATCGAGTACAGGGCGCCGGCCACCCTCGGGGGTGAAACATTAAACAAATTACTACATCCCCAATCGGATAAGTTTGACTGCAACATGAATTCATAGCGCTCGATCATTCCGGCTCTTGCCTTTAAAAATATATTAAAGGGTTAAGTACTGTCACCGGGAAAATAGTTTTGTGCGTTGTATGAACAAAGTTTTTATCCGTCATCTAAATAGGCAAAAATTAATATAGTAAAGAAAATAGGTAACTGCATTTTTTAAAACGGTTATTTTATGTTCATATGGAAGACATTTTGACATTTTAACATCAAATATTGGTTCATTGTGGCAACATTAATTAGGTAGTTTTTTTATTACGTGGCCGCATGCCGAACGAGTTGTGGGCCAAAGTCACCACAGAGTGGAAGCCCAACTACTAATGACGGAAACGCGGCAGACCTCTACGGCGATGGCGGGATGACATTGATTCCTTTTTGAAGGACTGGTCAGAGACGGCAAAGAATAGAGACACATGGAAAAATTGGGGGGAGGCCTTTGCCCAGCAGTGGGGCACATCCGGCTCTTAATAATACTATAATAATAATAATGACGTGGTCGAATGTCTAGAATCACGAACACATGAAAAATGTTACATAATGCTAATAACTTCAGTAATCAAACATACATACACAAATCTAGTATTATCGTCTATTATTTGAAATGGTCGTTATTTGCTTGTATATTATGTAAATACAACTGCCCAATACTATCAGGATAAAGCACGGTCAAACTCTTTGGTGAACGTTTTTTGACGACACGTTTAAACTAGTTGGTAGTTACCCTTCATCCAAAACTAGCCAATAACCACACAATAACACACAAGACAGCTCACACAACAGAACATCCGAGCCATGAACATGCATGTTGCCCTGCATGTCGATCCATGAACGGGTATATTGGGGCTGTTATTGGGTTCGAATCCCGGTAAGAGCAAATATTTGTGTGATGAGCGCGAGTATTTGTTCAAGTCTTTGTTTTTTTTTTGTATTTAAGCATGTATTTTTCTGTATAAGTAAGTAAGTTTATCGTTATCTTGTACCCATAATAATACAAGCCTACGGCTTGATTTGGCGTCGTCAGGGAGGTTATTATGACATAGCTATGCAGTTCATTTTACGGCGAGCGTAAAGGACAGAGCTATAGCAGTTATATAGCTCTGTCCTTTTCTCTCAGCGTAAACTGAACTGAATTGCTATGTCATAATAACCCCCCAGATCTTTTACTGTCAAATGAAAAAACCATAACGTCATCAATACAATTACAAAAAAAACAAGATGTGGCTAGCCAAGTGCTAAAGCCCCAAACCTCTCGCTTCGCTCCATGTCCGCAAGCACCTGTGTCCGCGGCAGTCCTCGCGTGCCAGCCGCACATAACACACACACGCGACGCTGTTTACAGGGCTCGCTAAAAACAGCGCTCAATTGATATCCTACTACTGTTCCCTACCACGCTTCGCGAACGAGATTAACTATATGATACATGGCTAATTGTGTTACTTGCTTGTAACTTTTTTTAATAACTTTCCCGCAACTCTATAACATTTTCTGACAGCTGTCAAATTTTTGTACATTTACAGGCTACTGTCTATACCCGGCGTCAATAGAAATGGCAAGAGATGTAAACAAATAAGTACTGTTTGACACGTAACCTCAAATTTACAGTAAACGATTTACTACCTTCAAAAGTTATAATAGTTATAATCAAGCGTGTATATCATTCAAAATACCTCACGCGATGTGCAAAAGTACATTATTACGGAGTAAAAATGTTAATTTGGTCTGTTTGGATTTGTTCACATCTTTTGTCATTTCTATTGGCGCTGAATTTGAATACCGAATTTCACATAAAATAGGTAATGTACGGAAACGTGATCTGTTCGGAGTTCGTTCTACGGATAGATTCCATACGTTTCAAAATATTTAAGTCGATTCAAAAACGTGACGTATGTAAATTTTATTGTATTATGGCATCAAACAGTAATTACATGATCTGGAGGGTTATTATGACATAGCTATGCAGTTCAGTTTACGCTGAGAGAAAAGGACAGAGCTATGTAGCTGCTATAGCTCTGTCCTTTACGCTCGCCGTAAAATGAAGTGCATAGCTATGTTATAATAACCCTCCAGATTTACAAATTGCACTAGTACCTACTTGTACAAAAAAGACATACCTACCTACAGTGCCCGAAAGTAATGAAGTATTCCAATTTAAATTTCATAAAATAAACAAATAAAAAATAATATATAAAATCGCCTTTAACACATACCTATATACACACTTGAGAAGAAATGAAGATACAATTACCCAAAGACTTAAAATTATCCAGATATTAGAAACACTGACAAACCATCACTCATGCTTTCCCCGCCCTGTCCCACCCCTTAACTTTCCATATCAGCTTCTGTAGGTCAAATCATGCTAAGAACGCTTTCTTAAGACGTATCTGTCGTGATTATAATATAAATTTTATAGACTTAGATATATTTTCGTTACCATTGGGTAAATATAGTAGCGTTTTATGGAATCTTATTTTATCTTGATAGTTTTTCTCGATATAGGTACATTAGTACGTAAGCTATACTAAGTTTTTTTTTTATGGCATAGAGAAGACAAACGAGCACACAGGCCACCTGATGGTAAGTGGAAACTGTGACCCATAGACATTCGCATTCACAAGACTGCAATGCAATCCTAAGACTGCAAATGCGTTGCCAACCCTGAGGACTAAGATGGAATGCCTCTATGCTAGTCATTTCCCCGGCTGTCTTATCCCCAAACCGGAACACAACAATGCGAACACTGCTGTTTGGCGGTAGATTAATGGATAAGATGGTGGTAGCGATCCGGACTCTGCACAAGGTCCTAACACCCGCAAAGTTAACTAAGTTAAGTAGTTTAAGCAAATTAAGTCTGTTAAGTGATCTCAGCTCTGGTACATAATAATATGTACTCGTGCTGGTAATGTGTTTCTTACTCTGTTTAAATGAAAATTTGGTTCTTACATATTAATGGAACTGTAGGTTTTTTTATGTCATAAATAAATAAAAATAAACAAAAACTAGTACATTCAGTCATCCAAGCATTCAAGCAATTAAATTAACGGGCTCGGGCTCAGCGTTGAGCCGTGCTTGCACAGCGCTTTCAGCCCGCACCGGCTCATTGGGATATGTAGCACATTTAATTTTGTAGTAGGCAGGGCATTTGAAATTTAAATTTTACTTGTTCTATAGTCTAAAATTTCCAACATACGATACGATAGGAACAATGTACAAATATCTATCAAATATCTAGGGCTGCCTGGTTCGGTAGGTTTTACTTTTGGTACCATATTGCAGGTTTTCTTCAAGTTGACGTTCTAGAATAATTCTCCGTCTTTGATTTAAATATAGGAATGGACATGTTATTCGTACGTAGTGGGGGCGGAAGGTCATTCCAAATCTTGGAGGCTTGGAGGCGTCGTTTCATTTCATTTATCCAGACATTATCATCCATTATACAGGGTGTTAGGTAGAGCGTTGTCAAAAAGAAACAGGCGAGTAGAAGAGACCATTAGCTATCCATTTCAGGTACTTTAACCCTTAATTTGTCTAAGGGCTATTTAATACCGTTTTTTTTATAATTTTATTACAAGACACCGAAATTCGACCTTTAAACCCCGAAAAAAAAGGAACTACTTGGTGTATTGACAAAATTTTAATTTTGATAGATTGTTAAATATTGTGGTGTTCAAATAAAACTGTTACTGGAAGCGTAAAGCTACTTTAAAAAATAATGGGGGCTCCCAAAGTTTCAGAAACCGATAAAGAAATCTTTCAACCTCAACTTTACAATGAAATTTAAAAAAAAACCAACGTGATTACAATTCTTCCAATTTCCTAAAAACATCTCCTGTTCACGCCAATTCTAATGGTATGCCACATGCATAACAAAACTCTTAATAATTCGAGTTATTTGCTAATAACTTGTTGAATGTGGCGAATTCGATGTTTGAGAAAATTTACTTCTCTGTTCATTTACCACGTCTTACACTTATTCTTTCTCGTATTGCCATAGAGGGTACCTAGATTAAAACCTCCTCGATACTACCTACATAAAGTCCAGTAATTAATGGGCGGTTTTTGACAGCTTTTGACATGTCGGTGATTTTTAACCCCATCTTTATTGTTACCTCATTATCGTTGAGTTGTGTTAGTATTTTCGTTAAGTTTATTTTAATTTAATTGTTGCAATGGCGGCTTACTCCTCCGAGGAGTATGCCGACATGTTACTAGCCTATGGAAGAGCTGAATCAAACGCAAGCCATGCCCAAAGGATTTATCAAGAACGCTATCCTGACAGGCGTGTGCCCGACCGCCGCACGTTCTCTAATACGTAATTGTTGTAAAAAAAATATTTTTTTGTGTTGTGACTATGAATTAGAAAAGTTACCATTTTGGGGATCCTGAGTCAATATCCTCAGATTTCTACTAATAAAATTTAAATAAATTACTAACCTAACCTAACCTAACCTAACCTTATCTTCCATATGTTAGAAGGATGTTAGAGAGAGAAAACACTATCTAACTGCGTAAGACGTGGTAAATGAACAGAGAAGTAAATTTTCTCAAACATCGAATTCGCCACATTCAACAAGTTATTAGCAAATAACTCGAATTGATAAGAGTTTTGTTATGCATGTGGCATATTATTAGAATTGGCGTGAACAGGAGATGTTTTTAGGAAATTGGAAGAATTGTAATCACGTTGTTTTTTTTTTAATTTCATTGTAAAGTTGAGGTTGAAAGATTTCTTTATCGGTTTCTGAAACTTTGGGAGCCCCCATTATTTTATAAAGTAGCTTTACGCTTCCAGTAACAGTTTTATTTGAACACCACAACATTTAACAATCTATCAAAATTAAAATTTTGTCAATACACCAAGTAGTTCCTTTTTTTTCGGGGTTTAAAGGTCGAATTTCGGTGTCTTGTAATAAAATTATAAAAAAAACGGTATTAAATAGCCCTTAGACAAATTAAGGGTTAAAGTACCTGAAATGGATAGCTAATGGTCTCTTCTACTCGCCTGTTTCTTTTTGACAACGCTCTACCTAACACCCTGTATTAGTATATAAAGATAACTTAAACAGTAATAGTACTACTCTAATACTCGTAGTGCGAAGGACAGTGCGAAAAAAATATCCATTCATATTAATATCTTCATTAGACATTAGGGTTTTTCAATTTGCAACATTTGCATTTTTAAATAACTTAACTTAGCTCGAATATTTCTTAATCCTACCTAACTAAATATCAGTGAGATTTTAGCAGAAGGAGTAACCCTGGCAAAAATGACAATTTTAAAATTCAATAATAATAATAATTGATAACAACACGTGAAAAAAAAAAAAGAGCTATCCAATGATTACCTTTGCATTACATGTATGAAAGGTCTTTTTCGGCGTCATTTAACTATGCCAATTAAAACTTTATAGTAAGTACCAAGAGTTAAAGAGTCTCAAAGTTAAATCGTGGACAGACACCGGACACACGGACATGGTGAAACTATAAGTTGACTATCGAATAAAACTGATTGATATCATTAATATCTATCATTAAAGTACTATTTCTATCCTTTTTTTAGTTTCTAAAGGGGTTTGGGTGAAAGTGTTGTCATTTGTAAAACTCATACATTTTCAAGGTAAGCGGCCATTAGTAAAAGTGGTAAATTATGATAGAATAATTCAAAATAAACAGGTTTTGTTATGTACTATAATATTTTTAACCCTTTATAGGGCAAAACTAAAAATAAACCTGAATTCTAGCCTCATTAGATTCCTCCTATTCACACAAAATCCTTTCAATAAAAAATACAAAAAGTATTAGTTGTAAGTGGTCATTTTTAGTACCAGGTTTTAAAATTGCCCTTTAAAGGGTTAAGTGCATCGGAGCCGAGATATTTAATATTCTTACTTAGGCGTACTTTTAGTACCAAAAACTGAACACTTCAATCTTAAATATCTCGGCTCCGATATTATTAAACGCCATTAATTATACAGGGTTATTGGTAATTTTACGTATTCCCGTTAGGAGGTGATAGGGGTGACTATTTGCGGTAATTTTAACCCCCATATGCATTATGCAAAAGTCATGACGAGCAGCTTCACTGTTACCGTTGCAAAAGCCTTTGGCTACAAGGCAAAACATGATATACCAGCAAGACGGATGTCCTGCACATTTTGGTGTCAATGTTAGGCGATGGCTCGATAGCCATTTTCCTAATCGTTGGATAGGGCGAGGAGGACCCATTCCGTGGCCCGCGAGAAGTCCGGATTTAACGCCGGTTGATTTCTATGTCTGGGGTCACATGAAATCCATAGTTTACGACCTCTCGCCTGTGTCATCCGCGGAAGAACTCAAGATGAGAATTATAAATGCAGCAAATGCAATGCGTAATAATTTGACTACCTACTTCGGTAGTTAAGTCACAACTAAGAAAAAGAATGCGACTTTGCGTACGCAATAGGGGAAGTCACTTCGAGCAAGAACTTTAAATTAAAAAATGTGTTAATTGTTACTATTATTAATTGTTAATTGTTATTACTATTAAACTGTTACTGGTTTTAAATTTTGTTTTAAAATAGTTTTTTTGTTTTATTGACATTGGGTATTGTTTTTAATTAATTTTATGGGATTTTTTAAAGAACTACCTTGTGTTTAGTTCGAATCCAAATTTCCGCCTGCTTCTTTTGTGATCATTTTATTTTCAGTTTCTTTGAAATAAGTTCCTAGTTGTTATGCATTTTTGGAGAGCTAAGAAAACGGTTATGTTTTTAAATTAATCTGCAAACCAAGTTTCATAACAATTTTTTTGTTTTTAAGGCATTTTAGTGGAAAAAGATATCTAAAAAATCTAGAAATAATATCGTTTTTAGTCTCGCATTTTTAAATTTGGACCGATAATTGTTGTTTTAATATTGATAAATAACCAGAGTTTTATTGTTTTTATAAATAAGAAGAAAAAAATAGATTTAAATGGATACTTTTTTTTTAATTAATTTTTGATGCTGCATTTTTGACTTATTTTGAAAAAAGCTAAAAAATATGATAACTCAAAAATGGTTCACTTTTGCATAATGCATATGGGGGTTAAAATTACCGCAAATAGTCACCCCTATCACCTCCTAACGGGAATACGTCGAATTACCAATAACCCTGTATATATGTATGTGTATTTTGAGGTCCTCTAAATATCTGTGTTAAAATCATCCGTGGCTGCTGAAAAACCATTTTAAAATATTCTTCAAACAAACTTACCCAATGCCCTTTGTTTTGAGTTAGTTTTGTATTATTCGTACTCTTCTTGTTTTTTTCTTACCTATGTAAACTGAGTTGACAGGAAAGTTATCCATATCCAATACAAAAAGCCCAATGTTGTATTGTATTGTATTTATTATTGTGATTGGATTATTGGAATTCATGTTAGATACATATTAATTTTCTAAATATTCCAACCGCACCAAAACACCAAACATTCTATTCCGGCCAACCCGTAAAATTTCTAAACGAGTTACCGGCACTAAAGTCCCCAGCAAAGTTCACCTCTTTAAATTAATATCATTATAATCCCAATCGTCAACTTAAAATGGATTTTAATGTGGTGGAATAAGGGTTGAAGTAAATTGGAGAGGCGGCAAGTGACGCTATCCTTGAGAGGGTTTTATTTAATTATGTCTGTAAACAAACGGACATTGAGAAAATGTGCGGATGTTAGAGGGGGAGGGGCGCGGGAAAGGGTTCTGTATACGGATTACATCTTGTCAACATACTTGATAAGTACAATAAAAAAACCTGGAAAACAGGGTTCAGGTAGTCGAATTTCGTACGCCTATACTTAGCTGTTACTCGTTTTGGCAAAAAAAAAAATTAATAGTAGAATTAACATTTGTTATTGAAGACAATAATTATGATTTCTAAACTGATGCAATTTGCTTGTATGTTAATCTTTATTTATTTACCCTTTCTCATACTGCTTTATTGCTTGTAGACTGTACGTTGTCAGTGTAGGCAATTGAGTTGGAAGTTATTAAACAAAATCAATGTGGAGTGCCACAAGGAAGTATCCTAGTCCCAGTACTCTTTCTCTTATATGTTAATGGGTAGCGACATCTTAATACTTCACGCATATTATATTTAAGGTGTGGTAGGTTAGCTATCGGAGTAAAAGTTGAAGTGAATGATCTCACACACAGCTTAGAGATTGAACTTATACTGATTTATACTGATTGAAAATACATAGTGAATAAATGAAAAAAAAACAAAAACGTTTTAGTAGACGGCGATCTAGCTATTATTTTAATATTGGTACGAAAAAAAAGAACACTAGTTTAATTTCAATTTCAATTTCAATTTTATTGTAATACTACAATACAATCGTATCTACAATTCAAAGTTAAAAACTAAACTTATTTTAATTAAAATAAAACTAAGCTACTGAAAAATTAAAGATTAAAATAAAAATCACCACTACAAAAAGAATACCCCCTCTAGCAGGTCCGCGCGCGGCATAGTCCCTATAACACTGGCTGCATTACCTCTCTGGATAGCTAGCCCAATCCTTTGGGAGAGGTAAGAACCAGCTCTAGGATCTCCGGAGGCGTCTATGAGCCGGGATGATAGGGCCTTTATAAAACTTTTCATATCGGCTGACCAAGGTCCCATAGTCTCTACTGCAAGCGCCATAAATTCGTAATTATTTAATAAAGATGAATATTTGCGGCGCTTGATGGTTTGGGCCTGATCAGCTGCTGCACCGGCTCGATTACGGGTTGATTGTACGTGGGACAGGGCGAATGTGTCAACACATGTCGCGTCCCACACCAGTGCCCTACCCAGTTTCCACGGCACTAAAGTAGCTCCGTCTGGTCGCTTGCCATCGTCTCTATGCAAACCTGCTGGTTCCAGGACAGCTGGTACAGAGGCAGTGGCAAGCGAACGACGGATCAGATCATTAATTGTGCCGTGGCGGTACAAACGGCCGGCACTTCTAGAGCATGAAAGGCCATGTCGACCCAGCTCACTCACTCCCTTCCCGCACGAGCAAGTATGAGGTTCACATATTCTAGCTCCAAGCCGCAAGCTTATTGCAATGCGCAAGCAGCTTGGGTCTAAGACTGTGCCTATATTGCGGGAAGGAAGAGCATTGAGCCAGTGACCTGATTCGCCTGCTGAGACAGCGAGGAGACGGGCACGATCCGTATCATCAGGACTATTTTGTATGAGAGATTCATGAATTGATACGAGGCGAGGTGTATCCCATGCTCTTTGGATATGCCTCTTGACTGGCATATCCACTCCTGGACACGACTCACACCAAGCGTCCCTGGCCTCCACCAGGTTGGCAATCTCAACGTCAAGTATTTGTGGAAGATTTAAGATAATACTGACGAGAGGCAACGAACCATAAGCGGAGGACAGGAAAGCAGGTAGTGCCACGCTAATTTCAATCGTTTATTGCTTTCCATAATGTGTATACAGATGGTACTTAAAGTAACTTAATAGTTGTAGGATCATTATGGACCCTGTAGGGCACAACAATATTTAGATGTAATTTCAAGATCTGGGTGCCAAATACAAGACCGATACAGAGTGCGTGACCACTCTCTTGCCGATACCTGTGTAGGGTCTTTCTGGATCGCTATTACGATCTTATCTTTTAACCTGTAGTTCCCACATTTTTGTGTTTTGGTATAAAACAAATGTGATAAAGCATGGCATAAACTATGCCAAGCTTATTCCACGTTTATAAGTAAGGGGGTTAGGAAGCAGCCGCGAGATTTTAGAATTTATATTTCATTGTTTATCCGTCTCAGTAGCCATTTACCTTTAGTGGCCTGTTTTATAAAACTACAAATTACAATTTCTATTTGACACCACCTTGACCAATGACGACCAGCCATTTGAACAGTGTTGCCAGGTTAGACCTGTAAATTCAAATTCAATTCAAATTCAAAACATTTATTTCGACCAACTGGGATCATAGTTAATTTAGTTATAATTTCTTAGCCCAAAGTTAGCGAACATTAGAAACTAATTATAAATACGGTATAGTAAAATAAAAATAAAAGTAAAAGTACGGACGGCAGCACTTATTACGGCTTGACTGTCAGTACACGGATCATAATATATGACAATCATTCAGATACTGACAACTTGTTACAGTAGTACCACAAATATAAGTTACAACGATGTACCTGCGCAGAAAGCATTTTTTTAGAAGGCGCGATTTTTTTTTGTCCAATTATAAGGCAGTACGTTTGCGCGGGGAAATCTTCGACGGCCATTGGTCAAATATTCGGCAGCTATTGCAGCGACACCGTCGGCCGCCATTTTATTTAGCGTCGCGTCAGTTGTCATTCGTACACTAGCTGAGACGCACGAGCGCTAATCGTTACGTACAATTGAGGACAATTTAAGTGCGGTATTATTAAATATTATTTTTATTAAAATGACTTCCCTTAAAAGAGGGCGGCCGTTAAAAAGTCAAGCTAGGGAAATAGTTTATAATGTGCATCAATTTATGCAAAATGAAGCCCAAAGTGCTAAAAATAAAGTGTTCGCCAAGGAAGATTTTCAAAATGTCATGGAACGTACTGCACGAGCTACGGGAATATCAAGAAAGACAGTTTGCACCATATTGAAGGAAAAAGACTTATCTACGGCTGTAGCGTCAACAAGTAGTAGTGGTCCTACTTTCAGAACTCCTAAAAAGGACGGCATAAGAAAACACATCGCGCAACGTTGGATGATTTTGATTATCAAACGATACGACGAAAGATTTATGATTTTCACACCGTGGAAAAGCAAGTACCAACGATAAAATCTCTGTTAGATGTGTTAAAGCGTGACATCTCTTTCAACGGAGGACGAGAAACTCTACGTAAAGTGTTACGAGAGCTTGGCTTTAGATTTAAAAAAGCTGAGTCAAATAGGAAGATCCTAGCCGAAAAAGATGAAGTGCGACTATTAAGGATAAAATACTTAAGACTCATAAAACAGTACAGAGACGAAGGAAAGAATATAGTTTACGGTGATGAAACTTATGTGCACACTACACACACTAAAGAAAGTGCATGGACTGACAAAAGCGGCAAAGGATTAAAAAAACCAATTTCGAAAGGACAAAGACTTATCATAGTTCACGCGGGTGGTTCAAATGGTTTTGTTCCTGGTGGTTTGTTGATGTATAAATCTTCGCAATCTACGGGTGACTACCACAGCGAAATGAACACAGAAAACTATGAAAAAATATACCATACGATAGCAGAGCTTTTAAACCCGAATTGTATGATATAATAAAAAGACACAAGAAAGATTACATACAGTACTCAATTGACACCATAATGGAGGAGCATGGCCATAAGGTTTTAAGGTTACCGCCTTATCACCCCGATTTTAACCCGATAGAAAATATTTGGGCACAGGTAAAAGGTCACGTAAGCAAGCATAACGTCAACATGAATTTTACTGAAGTGACGAAACTACTACATGAAAAGTTTTCTTCAATCGATGTGGAAGCATGGCGTCGAGTGGTGGATCATGCTATAAAGTGTGAAGATATTTTTTTGACAGTGGAAGAAGCTTTGGACACCCGTCTTGATCAATTTGTAATTAATACTGGCTCTTCGTCATCATCAGATGATAGTGAAGAACACGACGAAGATGATACACCAGATAGTGACATTGAAGGAGTAGTTCCATTAGAATAGATTATAAATGATATTGTTATTATTATTGTCTCACCTGTCATTTATGTCGCATTAAACTAAATAATGTATATATATTTGAAGTTTGTATTTTTATTCAGTAATTGGTATAATAAAAATAATATCAGTAAAATTTATAATTATCAATACCATATTTCCTAAATATTGATTTGTTTTATGTTAAAAACCAAAAACAATCCTATCCATGCTCAAACAAATTTTTGTTGATAAGATAATTCAAAAATTAATATTAGAGAATATAAAAAATAGGTGCGCCTTTTTTATTACCACGCAATGTCATGACGCCATGAGTGAGAAAGCACGAGTTTAACTGTCATTTCATATTCTACCTTACGCGTAACACGACAAGGTTTGTATTGAATTGATTTTTACGTTCGTTTATCTTCGGCATTCGTGCACCTTTCTGCGTGGACGAAGATTGCCGGCGTAACTTATTTTTGTGGTCTTACTGTACTTGTCGCTTTATAAAACGTGCCCCAGGTGCCTTGTATGCTCTTTGTTTTCTCAATACCAAAAAAAGAGTCAATATATTCCTTAAGACCCCCGTAACCCCACGGAACCCAGAAAGGACAATTTTCACAATTGTTTACACTCCGCTGTACCTACTATAGATCAGCGGGTCTTAATTGCGTCTATAAAACAATCGCTGGCCAGTCTCGAGCACTCATTAAGGCCCTTTAATGGCGGAGAATGGCGCGAAATGGCGGTTCGCTTAGGGTTTTGAACGTGTTTCTTGAGTTTCGAACTATTTTAAAAGTAGGGTAAACGATATGAACTTGTCTTAAGGTTCGTTGTGGTGTCGTGTCCTAATCGGCTACGAAAATAATTTTAAGGTAATTTTTTTTTTACTTTTTAAGCGAACACATGTAGAAATATCATACAAAATATGTATAGTAAGTATTGGAGTGATTGTTTTTCGTATTATTTTAATTTTTTTGCTGACACCATTTTTTTTCAAGATTTAGAATGTTAGTAGTAGAACCTTTAGAATGTTAGATATTTTTCATAAATTCTTTAAAGTAAGTATGTAATATATGTAATTGGAAACACTCTATTGATTATAACAATTACATAACAAAAATATTAAAATTACAGATATAATAATTATAGAAAGAAATTAAACAGTTTTTGCGATAGTAAAATGACTTCTATTAAAGACAATTTTAAAACTAGTTTTTTTGCAAACACGTAAATGTAACAGTATCTCGCTTAGTTACGCGACATCTCCCCGTGACCTTCAATTTCCGTGACCTTGACCCCGGCTGGATATTTACGGCTAGTCTGTCACTGCCTTTATTCATGCAGAAAAGATAAAGCAAGTGGAAGTGATTTAGTGCTAATAGCACTTCCTCTTAGGCTATTTGGACGTTTTAGTGTATTCGGACAGTCTTGATTTATGTCCTGGATGTAAGTGATAAAAAAGGCACTAAATAAATAGAATATAGTAGTTTTTTTTTTTAATTTGCCATTGTTTTCGTTTTATTTTGTAGTTTTTACTATGTATCGTTAATATTTCTATGAATATTGATTATAGAAACAAACAGATTGAACTTATCTCGATGGAGACACATGATATTACAAATGATATGAATAAAAACAAAGAAACAAGCGTTTTTTATTTAGTTTTATTAATACTTAATACCTATTGATTAAAGATAACGGTCACAATTTCTTGTTACATGGGTACGTTCACGTCAAAGATATGCTTCAATTTTTTTCACCTAATTTAAATAGAATAAGGTTTATATCTAAATATATTTGACTCCGATCGTACGTATGGTAAATACTAAATACTACGAGTACACCCACTGCTGGGCAGAGGCCTCCTTTGACAAGAAAATGGTTTGCGCTAGTCGCAACGTGAACCGTGAATGACAAAAAAAAAGAAGAGACTCACGGGCCACCTGATGGTTGTTAGGATATAAGGACCCAAAGAAATTTGCATTCTCAAAACTACAATCATCAGACTGCAATCCTAAGACCGCAAACGCGTTGCTAACCTAGGGACTAAAAAGCAATGCCTCTATGCTAATTTTCACCGTCTTATTCCACACCGGAAACTGCTTGGCGGTACAAGATGAACAAGGCACAAAAAAAATCGTAAAAAAAATTGATTCGCAATTATTTAGATACCTACTTACAAGGAACAATAATTTAATTATACCTTTGTGAAAGCTGTTGAGGTAGTATCGTTTATGTACACACTTATTGCTGTAAGCTTTCCTTTAGAAATAAATAAATAAATAAATCTGCAGGTTATCCTAGTAAGTACAAACTTATCAAAACAGAACTATAATACGGTCGCAACATAAACATACTGTTTCATTATAGGCCCTTCGCGGTTCAGCGCTAAGCCTAACGTGGAACAAAATGGCCGAATGATTAGACCGTCTGGATATTTCAGCGGGTAAGTGATTTAAGCAATTATTGCTCGTCCCCCGCAGAGGGCGCTGCTTTTGACATTAAAAGATTTTTTCGACACAGATATGAAATTACTGGATCTTACATTACATATACAGTGTGTTACCGGCATGCGGGCATTTATTAAAACTGCCGATAATATGTTGCTTTAGCCATTGTTTGCAAGTATTATCAATTAAAAAATAATTAAAATAACTTCACAATTCATTTTCTTAGATACTGACAATTTTTAACGTAGTGCATGTGCTGCGCGTTCATCGTTATCAGTATCGCTGTTGCTTAGTACGAGGCATGTCGTGGTACGGGGGCAAATCATAATAATCAAAGTATCCGTCGACTGTCATTTACACTTGTCAAATTGCTGTGCTTTACATTGCTGGCAATTAAAATTTTGTTAGAAAGTTAACCAAGCCCGAAAATTTGTTTATTTATTAAATTAATGTTATAGTTACGCTACAGATAGGTATACGTTATATTAACCTATTTAAAAAAAAACCAGCGCTAATTTTTTTTTTTTTTTTAATGCCATAGAGAAGGCAAACGAACACACAGGCCACCTGATGGTAAGTGGAAACTGTGATCCATAGACACTCGCACTCACAAGACTGCAATGCAATCCCAAGACTGCAAATGCGATATATATAAGATAGAATGCCTCTATGCCAGTTACTTCACCGGCTGTCTTACCCCCAAACCGGAACACAACAATGCGAACACTGCTGTTTGGCGGCAGGTTAATGGATAAGATGGTGGCAGCGATCCGGACGGACCCTGCACAAGGTCCTACCACCCGCAAAACACACACACACACTGTAGAAGAGATGAGAGATTTGTTAGTCCCGAGGGCCCAGACAAGATGCATTACGCTAGCTAGCGTTTCTCTTTGTTTAGTTTTTAAAGCAATCGCGTCACTGGTAGATAACGTGATACGAAAAGTCACGTGATGTGTCAGTGACGCGATTGGTTTAAAAAGTAAACGAATAGAAACGATAGTGAGGGTAATGCATCTTGTCTGGGCCCTCTGAAGCGTTATTATGATATAGCTAAGCGGTTCAGTTTACGTTGATAAAGAAGGACTGAGCTATACTAACTGCAATAGCTTTGTCCTTTACACTCGCCGTAAAATGAACTGCATACCCATGTCAAAATAGCTCCCCTTGGTTTAAAGGTGGTAGGATCACGTGATTGAATAAATGACCTTCTGCTGGAGTTTCTTGTGGACTTGCTGGACTCCACATTACCGACGTGTAAGAGAAGCCCTCGTGTGGCCTATTTACTGAATATACACTTGGGAGCAAAGAAATTGAGCCACTTAGTACTGAATTTCAATAGAAAGTTTTTTTTTTTTTTATGGCATCGAGTAGACAAGGAGCACACAGGCCACCTGATGATAAGTGGAAACTGTGACCCATAGACATTCGCAATCACAAGACTGCAATGCAATCCTAAGACTGCAAATGCGTTGCCAACCCTGAGGCTAAGATGGAATGCTTCTATGAAAGTGGCTCGATTTCTTTGCTATTTGCTAATTCGCTGGGCCCGGGATGTTAAGAAAATATCTTAGGTCCACTATTCTTACAAATTATCGTTGGTAAAACGTAAAACTGATTTACTCTCGATTTACTGGCGATTTATACTAATAATAAAATTTATTCTCGTTCGGTCGAATCCGCCCTTATTCCAGTCATTGTATTTCTTTGTCTCCTGCATGTAGCGAGTTTTATTCGAGCGGCCGAAGTTATGATTAGTTGCAATGTTCTGCCTCCGTTCTCCTAAAGTACTATAACACGTAGTTCAATATCAAATAAAATGTTATAGTTACTTTTATTGCGAACATACAGGGTTTTTCCAGCTTTGCTAGCTATATAGGCTAGTTCAGAACTTAAATAATTAGGACTACATAAGTAATTTAATCGAGTAGCGAGTAATTTAGTTATTAGATCGAGTTGTTTCTTTAATATTCGCTACTTGACTAAATTATTAATGTAGTTTATAATAAGCCTTTAGACAACGAGGTTAGGTTAGGTTAGGTTAGGTTGGGGGGCGCCCAATGGTAGCATCTTAGTGCAGCCCATGGTGCCCCCGAAAACAGCAGCGGAGGTAAACACCGGAGTGGTTTTAGACGGTAGGCTGCCCCCTCTACTCTCGTGCGAGAGTGGGGGAAGGAGAGAGTCCGTCATACCCCCCCTATAGCATGGCCAACCGTAGGCCGGGGGATGATGAGTAACGCATTTTCAGTCCGTCAAAAAAAAAAGGTTAGGTTAGGTTACGGCGATTGTCGAGGTGCCACAGCCGAATGGGCTTGTTCGTGATCGCGTGGCACCTCTACGAATGACACAGATGGTTTACCGCTGGGTTTTTAGTGGGTATTCCGGCCATTTTCGGTTGGTGAGTCCCACATAACCATCCTAGGTCCCCCTGAACCTAGGTGGTATGCGAAAAAGCATTACGCCAGCGTAAAAAAAAAAGGTTAGGTTACGGCCTTTATTAAACACGGTAAAACCCATATCGTCTTTGACCTGCGGACCTATTAAGCTCGTTTTAGTCGAGGTGGATAAGCGTGGATAAAACATGTCTCACTTTCCGACCAATATATAAGTGTGAGAGTGACGGAAGCTTTAACCACCGCGATAAAGGGCACCATAAAACCCTGGACCGGTATTCTGGACGGCAAAAACGATGTCGTATTTGACCTATTATGGAATTGTTCTTAACTCAGTCGCTATTACTGTCAAGGAAATAAAAGCTATAAAAACGTTGACAATACGATAACAGGTCAAATACGATATCGTTTGTACCTACCGTTTAGAAATAGAGGTGCAGAGGGCCCAGACAAGATGCACTACGCTAGCTAGCGTTTGTCTTCGTTTAGTTTTTAAACCAATCGCGTCACTGGCAGATGACGTGATACGAAAAGTAAATTCCATAATAGTTTTGTACACAACTACATGCAAGAGGTACTTTACTTTAAGTTTAACCTATACCTACTTTTTTCTTACTGTTTTGCCGTTAAGAAGCCCGATTTGACAGCTGTGATCTTACAATTAGTACAAAATATGTGTTTGAGGTTATATTTTGTACGGCTGTGACAGTTGTCAAATCAGAACAAAGGGCTCAGACAAGATGCACTGTTTTTAAACCAATCGCGTCACTGGTAGATGACGTGATACGACAAGTCACGTGATGTGCCAGTAACGCGATTGGTTTAAAAACTAAACGAATAGAAACGCTAGCTAGCGTAATGCATCTTGTCTGGGCCCTCTGTTGTGGTATTATCAACGATTTGATAGCCGCTCGGCAGAGTTAAAAACATCTTATCTTATTTATTACGTCAGAAATTTCAGTTTTCTATTATTGGACATTTGCCGTGTTTTTTCTTGAGATGAGTAATTCAGCAAAGTTCAGTTTATTTATAATGTTTTTAGAGAGCCAATTCTGAGCCCAACTCGCGCTTAACCGATTTTTAAAAACCGTATCTTAATTCACAATCAGACCGTTAATTCGAGACGCAGGCGTGCGCCTGAGTCATCGTTGCTGTAACTCATCGGAAACCTGATTTTTTAGTACTTTTGCATCCATAATGGACTCGGGGAATGTATGACAATACGTTAACATGCGATCAATGATAAATCTGTTCTACTTGAATAAATTTCGAGCGGAAGAAAGAATTCTTTAATTCTGAATAACTTGTTATTTATTTGTTTAATTACAATATACATATAAACAACGTTGTACGGTGAATCCTGTCCTATCGTCGAAGTCTTCCAGTTATAGTCGATATGACCCTTGAACATGGCGAGCATCCACTTCAATGGCTTGGTGTGATCTTTACCGCTAACTCATTTGGAACCATCTTTTCACTGTTATTTTATTCAATTCATGTTATTCATAAATGTTACAAGTTTTCCCACAAAACTGCCCTGGATTTACAAAAAATTAAATAATTGGACAGATGTTTTCAGAATGACAGACCCCTGAATCAACTACTTGATTCTGACAAATTGAATCATAAAAATATCAAGCATAGGTAGCGATAAAACTATGTTCCAGGGTAGACAACCTACTCAGTTTAACAATATTGCTTTTGACATAATATTATCGTATTGTTTCGTACTAGGTCAACATTTGTCAAGTAAATAAGAGTTATTATAAGTTCGTAACGTTTTAATTGCTTGACAGTAATGGCAGCCGAGTTAAAAGCATAGAGGCAGGAAAGCATAGAGGGAGTATTAAGACGGCTAATAGAATAGTACTCTTCGCACCTGTCACAAATGCCTTTCGTTAAAAAGAGTCGTCTATATATATGTCCGCTTTCGATTGAATTTCAAAAGTACACCACTTTTTACGTGTGTTAGTGTGTGACTCTGCATTAGTGTCCGTAAGTTTGCAGTCATAATATTGGCTACAAACTGTGTTGGACACAGAAGAAAAAGGTGGTACGCTTGACATTTGGCTACACTGGATGTATGTTTTCCTACATATATGGGTAATACGATAACATTATCAAAGGCATTATTGTTCTATATTTTACCTCGCTATTGAAAGCAAGCGCTATAAAACGTTCTAAATCCACTCAGACGCATTCGAGAAAGTTGAGGGTATAAATCCTATACCCCGCTAAATTACAACCACATTCAAGTAAAAATAGGCAACTTATATCGGTATCGCATATCGAAAGAATCCGGACCGGTCGGGCGATTCGTCGCGCGACCGCTCGGGTTATTAGTCGACCATTAAATTTGCCACAGAGAGCGTTAAATCTGTTCGGTTGGAAATAAAATGGCTGCTCTGACACTTCTTTAATCGTTACATTTATTTTATGATGGACGTCGGTTCATTTTGTTTATGGTAACGGGACTGAGGAGTTATTCTCATTCTAAACTTGTCTATAGATTTTATTAAACCACTACAGGTCCTCTATTTCGTTGTCAAACAAATAACAAGTATCTACCCTAAGATTTTTTTTAATAGCGATATACAGGATGTCCCAGAAACCGACGTCAACTCGCCTAGGGCTGATAGAGCAGCTCATAAGCTATCGATTTAACGCCCGTGTATGTTCAGCAATTGTTATTAGTTTCCGAGATATTGAACATTTTAATAGGAATTTTTATAATTTTTCCTTATGTCCGTGATACGAAAAACCCCTAAATTCATGTAAAAATCCTTTTTTTTCAGTGCATTCTTGCATGATTAGAGTCACTATGAAATAAGGAAGTTTTTAAAGCTACATGCCAATATTTTTTTCATTACAACTTTTTGAGTAAACCTTTAGATCCAATATAGGTTACACAAGTTATAATAGCATTATTGAAACATTTCATGACAAGTTCAGTGTAGTTGGTAGTAGCAATGCACAAGTAAAATATTCCCAGAATATTCCCAGAACTTAGAAATACATTTCAAGAAATAACAAAGAGTTAAAAAAAATTGACGGAAAGTCTAAAGAGAATTGACAATCTTCTGTCTCCGCACAAATACATGAATATTCTTGGAAGTCACTGAGAATTTATCTCAAGAAAATTTCACAGCATGAGAATGTTCTTTCGGTACAATGCTAGTTGGTAGTGAACTAGTGATCCTACCTACTTAACTATATGATAAGAAGTCAATCCTGACCGATTGCACAACCATGAAGTTCCTGAATTTCGATACCTAATGTGACAGCAGCAAAACAATGCTGTTATTACTATTCCTTCACACGCAACAAATAAGTTTAGAATTGTTTTTATGCTGTCAACATTATTAAATATTCCGAAGCTTCTTGGTTGTGCAATGGGTTAGGATTGACTTCTTATCAGCCAAGCACTAAAGCTAAATAGTTCTGGGTTTGATTCCCGGTACATAGTTTTGTATGTTTTCAATACATTTAAGTACATACAGGTATAGTTGGTTTAGGTATATCGTTATGATGAGGTATACAGCCTGTAACCAAAACCCTGGTCAACGGTCATCCGTGGTTTGCGGTCGGACGCGGTTATAAGGTTTCTGATAAATAATACAAAGAAGGTGGGAACATAATTGCAGTAACAAAAGGTATACAGTTTTATATGCAGCCAGGATCACAACAACAATTTTCTCCATAGAAAACGAACTTTTTTTATGACTAGGCGGTTTTACGGCAGAATGCAAAAGTCTATGGGTCACAGATATCACTTACTATCAGGATGCCTGTGCGTGCGCTGTTTTGTCTTCTCTGTGACATAAAAAGAAAGTTCGAATGGGCATAATAGGTATTTATGTGACTGGTGCATAATGAGAGGCATTAATACACGAGTGTGGTTTATGAAACGAGCTGAAAGGGGATTTTCATAATAAGATCACATGAGTGTTTTAATGCCTAATTATGCGTACAGTCGCATTAATAACTTTATCTACATACATATCGTACGTTTTCTACAATATGTGAGAAACCTGTATTTGTAGTCAGTCTTGGTTTTTGTTAGCTTGTAGAACAAGTAATTTGGTAAGGCTACGATTGTGCAGCTGTATAATTTGTAAAAAATGTTTGTTAATCACTACATAGTATAAAACAAAGTCGCTTCCCGCTGTCTGTCCCTATGTATGCTTAGATCTTTAAAACTACGCAACGGATTTTGATGCGGTTTTTTTTAGTAGATAGAGTGATTCAAGAGGAAGGTTTTTATGTATAATAAATTTTGTTTTATGTACGTGTGCTATAGAAAACTCAAATAAACCGAAGCGAAGCGAGGGCGGGTCGCTAGTTGTTTATAAAAAAAATATAAACGAGAACGTAGGATGCGTACGGTACAATACTGTCCTCGTACGGAGAAAAAGCAGAAGTGCAATTCATTCATAGAAGCAGGTTAAACTCTCAATAATAAGGTTGGAATTGCAATACAATTCATATAGTAGATGTGCCTTTTTTCAGCTCTTCATAAGTGTTTGGGGTGTGGATAAAGTCGGAGACTAGCATAACATAGAAGCTTATTTAAATAAAGCAAGTTAAAGAAAATTTTAACGTTTGTAAGGTTAAGGCACGAAATTATTTCCATAACGTTTGGTAGTTTATTTACTGATATATATGTGATGATTTTTCTTTTGAATATTGTTGTAATGTGTTGTCAAACCAAAGGTCGTTTTACATAGAATCTATTGCACTGAAACTATTTCTAGAGTACACTTTTGACTCTGATATAACAGACGGAGGCATCGGACCAATATTTAAAAAAAATGCTCAATGTTTTCGCATTAGAAGAGCATTTCAGTTTATTTTATCACATAAATCAGTAAATAATCCCCCGAACCTTATGAAAATTAATCGTTTCGTGCCCTAACCTTTAAAAATATCGTATTGCGGTGACAAAAATATGCAAATGTAAAACAAATAACTTGGTATCGTCGCCGACAGTTTATTGCGGGTCGTCTCCGCCATTATTCAGGCCCCGCCATTTTAGGCGCGAACTCGATATTTGAATTGATTGCGATGCGTTCCAAATTCGACATTCAAATAATTCGTAACTTTTTTACGAGTTGTGAAAAGAAAGTTTCTTATCGGCCAGTAATCTTTTGATTGAAATAAAATCAACCAATTAATCACAATTTGAACAACATTACAGAACAAATTAATCGTGAGTAATCAAAAAGCACTTTCGCTTGTGTCAATGTAAAGTCGATGACGAAAAAAAGTTTAGTAACATTTAAAGACGCGTAACATTTTTTAATAATAATAAAGCACATTTCGTAACACTTGCTACAATGGAACACAACATTTTTGACATGAGCGTACTTAATGTCATGTTGCGATTGACAAATACTTTCCAAAGACAACAAAATCAAGTATAGGCTCTATTCCCTCGAGAATAAAGTCTGTTCAAATCTGTATTAGATGTGTTGCTAACTTTGTAAAAATAATGAATAGCAAAAAGGCGGGCTTAGACAAACGAAAGAGAAAGTTACATCGAAACCATGCTGATTGCTCATTCAGTGCGGAACAGCCTCTGAATGTGTCTCGTATTAAAAAATCAATTATGATAATGTCACATTTGAAAGTGACAGCTGCCATTTTTTTCCGCTTTAATGCGTAATTCTTTTGATTTTTATTGCAAACATTGTAACATACTTGTTTTGCACTCTTCGTAAATATGAAACTTTACTCCTGTAAAAAGTTTTTGCGTATATAATGACATTACCAGATTTCTATATAAGTAATGTTTGTGTAATGAAGAATTGGAAGTTGTTATTTTTATACTCATGTGTCAAAGATCTAGGTATAGGATGAGCAAATTAAATAGATAAGCTATTCTTATAACTTAATATCAATTTAATCACTATGATAATTTTATTTGTTTAACTTTACAGATAGCTACCATTATGATTATAAAATGCAATTCATGTGATAGAAATAATATAATGTACTTAGGTATTAAATCATTATACCATTTTCTGTAACAAACACCGTTTCCATACAACGCTTTAAATCCCTAATACTCCAAATTGAGTTCATTTTGTATACATATCCGGTACCCTGGCACTGATAAGCCCACAATAGTAACAGAAAGACGGTCTCATTTATAATATTAGCGAGATGGGTATTACTGCCATCTCGCGGGAGTGTCGTGTGTGGCAGAAAATCATAATACGCGTCGATAAAATAAGCTGCTAGGGTTACCAGTTTATATTTAAATTTATTTAGTACTTATTAAGACTGCACCGACACACGTCGAGCGTCCAGTGCCGCCCTCATTACTACGAGTATTATTGTGTTTTCTAATTAAATAAAGAATTTCAGACGATACGTTTTATTTTTCTCATGACGTTGAAGACTTTTTTTTACTCTTGTTTTATTACTAGCTTCTGCCCGCGACTCCGTCCGCGCGGAACTCGTTTATATCGTAGCTCCATACAAATTTTCACCCTCTATTTCACCCCCTTAGGGGATGAATTTTGGGAAAAAAAATGTCCTTTCTCAGGATTCAAACTATCTTTGCACCAAATTTCACCTAAATCGGTTCAGCGGTTTAAGCGTGAAGAGGTAACAGACAGACAGACACACTTTCGCATTTATAATATTAGTATGGATTCTCTCCATTCTTATTTACGTTTTTTATTATTTTACCTTATTAAACGATTAACTTGGTTGTTTAATCCACTATCGGTTAAATAAACGCTAAAACGCAATATTCAATCCAATTTAGAACATGAGACAAGTACAAACAAATTGTAAATGTTGCCATCTACACGATGGGCACCCTAGCGCGACCGGTTGCATTCGTTCCGGGCACTAATTGGCAACACTGGACCGCATTCCTGACACCTTCTGCGTAGCGGGAGCTGGCAACACCGACGCAGTCCTTAAAGGTGCTCGAATTAGGCTAAGAGTAATAATAGACGGTTAGCCTAGGAGTAGTACTAGAAATGTTTAAATGTAACGTGTCAAGCACTTCCTTTCGTTTCTTAAGTATAAAAATGCTATTATTTTTGTATCCGCTTGTTAAGGTTATTTGCAAACTACTAATTTCAGAAAATAAATAATTACTAAGCGGCTTCATGTGGAGTGATACGAAAACTTTGTTAGGTACGTCTGTTTAAAATATATGAGAAAAAACTGAGTTGTTGAATAGGTCGTGATCCGGTTCTTATAGTCGAAGTAATAAATGTATATACAATTCCAAGACGTCAAAAAATAACAACACGCCTGTATACGACTAACAAACTGTGTACATAATAATATATTTGACGCTAACTTAAGACTAAGGGTGAAATTTTGACCTTTTGGAATCCGCGACATCTGCGAAAACATTCAAAGTCGTATGTGAAATATAATTTTAATATTTTCGGGTTTCGGGTTTAAGAATATTTATTTCTCAATAAGAAGATATACAAACTTCACTTACATTGAGAATCTTAAAATTATTAATGTAATAACTAAGTAGGTAGCATATTGACACTGCCTCGCCTCGCCCAGTAACTCGTCCTTTTAGCGTTAGCGGGTAGATGTGCGCCATCTCACATTCCAGCGCACGGCGGCGCACGGCTCGCGGTTTTTTTTAAATTTTCTGTTATTTTACAACTATTTATATAAATGTCACCAATATTTATAAACGCTAAGCAGACACGTCTAATATTACAAACAAATTACACATTTCTAAAATAATCCATAATAACATCCTGTACAAAGCCCACATTTGCGAGCACCCTCTGCACATTTATTTTAGGATCATCCTATAGGTAGCCCGAGGTATACTAAGCCACATAATTATTAATGCTAAATGTCATCGGCAATACAAACTACGGATTATGCAAATATGCGCGCGACTGTACCGGCGTTTTCGCACAATATTAAATGTACAGTCAGCTGGGAGCTGTATCGTGTGTTTATTTGAACTAGAAGTGTATGCAGTTGGGATACACATTATTTTTACAATATATTTCTTGCCATCGTAACCTATAGATTTATTTCAGCATTTATTTGAGCTTGATTTAGTTTTTATCCAAAGACGCGTCCGACATGTTTGCTAATAATTCACTGAAATTAAAAATTTGTGAAATTGGTTTCGTAAAAAATGTTTTTTAAATACGATTTTTTGTTGTTTATTCCAATAAATAAATTACTTGAATCCTCAACAAGATCTTATACTTTTATAAAGAGCTTTTTTATGTGTATTATAGCGGTTTTTATAAAGATAATTGCCTAGCGAAAGTTGCTTTAACCTTGTGACTTTTATTTTTTTTGTGTGTGACAGTTAAAACACGACATAACGTCGTCAAATGTCAAATTATACAAGCAATAATTTTATAAAGTTGACTGCCTGACGTCCCATCAACAACAAACATGTAATGTTTTTAAATACTAGTTTCTGCACTCGTCTTCCACGTAAATATCATGTACTTATATTAAAAAAAAATCGGAAAAAAAACCGTCCTTGTCATTCAAGCTCCGTTCCGTACCAAATTTCATCGAGATCCGTCCTGCCGTTTTTGCGTGCAAATAGCAACTGAAATGCTGTATAAAAAAAAACATCATTCAAAAAACCTTCGCATTTATAATATTAGTAATATAAACAAATCGTATCTTAATAAAATAGGCGGAAAAAAAAGTACCGAACCAAATACTTGGTTCTCTGTCGTTTGCCCGAAAGTCATTTGCCATAATTCTATCACTTGCCATAATATTCATTCGCCATAAAGGCTTTTTTTCTGAAATCGTGAACTATTCAGAATTGTTATAAATCAAACCTAACCTAACCTATTGGGCTCTATACGATGGCATGTAAAAATTACCTGAAAGGTTTACAGTTTCAGAAAAAATGCCTTTATGGCAAATTAACATTATGGCAAGTGACACAATCATGGCAAATGAAATTCGGGTAAACGAAGTGATCCGCAAATACTTCGACGCTGACTGTACCACTGACGGCTTCGTAATATTTACCACTTGTTGGGATTCCAAATCGGCTGTTTTCTTTTACTAAGCCGATTGTACTGATAAGCCGGCGTCGGTTTATTTGTGTTTGTTTTAATTATATTTAATTTTTAACGTTTGCAGCCGGACTTGAGAATGTCTATACAAAATTGACACGATATAGGGATTTTGGCATCGAATGGGAAAACAATCACAATTTTAACGTCGGTCCTAAAGACAAAGTTACGGCCAGTAACTTTTGAATAGCAATTTCGGAAACGGTTTTTGTGTTTGGAATTATTTTTGAAAATTGAATTCAACGGCTTCTGCGTAATAATGTACGTTTTTAGGGTTCCGTACCCAAAGGGAAAAAACGGGACCCTATTACTAAGACTCCACTGTCCGTCCGTCTGTCCGTCTGTCTGTCTGTCACCAGGCTGTATCTCATGAACCGCGTGATAGCTAGACATTTGATATTTTCACAGATGGTGTATTTCTGTTGCCGCTATGAAAACAAATACTAAAAACCGAATAAAATAATTATTTATATTTATTTTATCCCACACAACAAACGTGATTTTTTATAATGGCACGGAACCCTTCGTGCGCCATTCCGACTCGCACTTAGCCGTTTTTTTATTTGTATTAATTTATTGCTCTACGTTTGAACTTTGTCAAAATGTATGGGAATGTCCAATTTAAGTAGTGTTTATTAGCTTACATTTAATGGAAGTAAAAGCCAGTGGCCATCGCATTTTAACGGAAAAAAATGCAATAATTGGATCGATTGTCTTATCCCTACACAGAAACACAACAATGTGAACACTATTACTAGGATATGGTTAGCGATCCGGACGGACTCTGCACTAGGACTAAATTTAATATAACGATTAAGTATTCTCAAACGACTTTTGCAAATATGTAGTTAAAGTTGTGCCGTTCTAAGAGGCCCGATTTGACAACTGTCACAGCCGTACAAAATATAACCTCAAACACATGTTTTGTACTAAGGTGACAGCTGTCAAATCGGACCTGTTAAAACGGCAAAACTGTAGTATTAGTTCCTTTACATAATTAATAATAACACTAAACAAACACACTAAACACAGAAACTTCATTTATTTAAAAAAAAATGAACTGTCACTTTTGACATTTGTTTGTACATCCACAGATACAAACTCAAAAGCAAACCGATTAAACTGCATCATAATCAACAATCGCAAAATGGCGCGCATTCGCCCATCTTAGCGCCTCACCGCGCATAAACACATCAGAATAACTTTTTAAACGTCATGCCTCCAACACGTTATGCCGCTTAAACGCCATTAACAGAAAAAAAAGAAAACTGGCCGGACGCGTTCCCGGTGCGTGGGAAAAAAGAAAAAAAATACACGCTTAGTTTAAGGTTCAGGGCTCAGTATAAGAGATAGCTACAATCTGGGACCAAATAGGTTGTAGAAGAAAATTACAATGTCCTATCCCTCTCGGTCTTTATAGATGACATAAATTAATAAATGAGACGACCCTATCTAAACTTGTAAAGAGCCCAAGTTTAAGGAGTCTGATTGAAAGCCGTTTTGTAAATTGAAAGTAAGTTAATATTTTTATTTTTAACATAAACTTAGCAACACAGGCGCGCATAATATAAAATCACAAGTATTCTCAACTTATCTAAACTAACATTAAACTTAGAACAATATAAAAATAAACTAAAAGGATCTCTGACATAATTCTTGAGCCGTTACAACGTTGAAAGGTTTCCATGCAAACCAACGCCTTAAAACAAAAAGAGTGCGAGCGAGAGGTGTGATTTGTGTACTTTTTCGCGCCCACAGATAAGGCAGTTGTAAATCGATAACGACTCGATTGCGAATAAAAATATGTTGTTTTCAACAAGCAGTAATTAAATTATCTGGAACAGGATTGGATACGAATCGACGGAATATATTAAGGGATCGTTCAACCTTTTATTGTGTTACTGTTTTGTAATAAATTCATTTTTCGAGTGCAATGTGTGGTTTTAATGATTTTATCTACTATAAAAATATTAACTTATATAACCAAACAAATAAAAAGGCGAGACGAAGAATGGAGTGAATACTCCGTGAATACTGATGACAGATGATAGCCATATCTTTGGAAGAAATCGGCAACCGCACCTAGGACCTAGGTAGGACCTTGTGCGGGGTCCGTCCGGATCGCTACCACCATCTTATCCATTAACCTACCGCCAAACAGCAGTGTTCGTATTGTTGTGTTCCGGTTTGGGAATAAGACAGCCGGTGCAATGACTAGCATAGAGGCATTCCATCTTAGTCCTCAGGGTTGGCAACGCATTTGCGGTCTTAGGATTGCAGTCTTGTGAATGCGAATGTCTATGGGTCACAGTTTCCACTTACCATCAGGTGGCCTGTGTGCTCGTTTGTCTTCTCTATGCCATAAAAAAAAACCCGCCGCACTTCAAATAATAATAAATAAGTACCTACTAGGTACAAGACATTGACTTAGTTCAAAACTAATCTCTAGGCTTGAACTGTCGAATACACTAATATCTATGCACCTATTGCGTATGCACCTATACACGAACCCTATTGTCAGTGGCATAGAGGCGTGTAGCTATTTTTGTCGTCTTTGGAACGTATATATATTGATACTATACTATAGGTTTTCATCATTATTAATCCAGCCGAAAGACGTCCAAGGCAATATGGTTAAATCCATGGTTTCCCACGACCTTCACCAAATCGTTGATCCACTTTGAAGGAGACCTGCACTTCTCCTTGTAGTCTTCACCACTTTAGAACCTTACCCCCCCAACTGCCACCAGTTTTACGAGCAATGTGCCACACCCACACCCACTGCCACTAGAGTTGTAATTCGCTGAGCTATATCGGTAACTGGTTCTTCCCGAACATCTCATTTCTAATTCAGTCTCGCAGGTAAATTCCAAGCACTGCTCTTCTCATTTTCTTTTCAGTGACCTTGACCTTGACCTTAAAAAATACTATGGTTAATTGGGATCGTCGGTTCACCTTGGGAGACTAACACCGATTTCGCCTTACGGTACGGACCAACTGCCACTTAGTTTTGAGGTTTGTAATTCGTTAAGTTATATCGGTAACTTTGTTTCTTCCCAGACTTCTCATTTCTAATTCGTTCTCGCAGCAAAACTCGAAGGATGGGTCTTTTCATTGTCCTATAGGTGACCTTGACCTTGAGCTTAAAACATACTATGGTTAATTGTGTGCTAAATGCATCCATCGATTTCCCTCAACTTTCTCCAGATCGTCGGTTCACCTTGGGAGACTAACACCAACTTCGCCTTACGGTACAGAGTCACCACTCTAGAACCTTCCCGCCCAACTGCCATCAGTTCTACGAGTAATCTGCCCCGCCCACCGCCACTTAAGGTTGGCAATTCACTGAGCTATATCGGTAACTTTGGTTATTTGAGGACCTGTCATGTCTAATTCGATCACGCAGAGATTCTCCAAGCACAACTATTTTCAATGCATTATTGGTAACCTTGACCTTGAACTTGAGAAAGATTCGAAATACCAATTAAATATAATCACATAAATAAATAAATTTTAAGAGTTAGTAAAAATATTTGTACTTATAACCCAAGTACTTACAGTCAAAGTCTAAAACATGTACGTACACGTCCCAACACATCAAAAAATATCTACTCGCCCCTGTGCACGCACGCGCGCACAAACACACACACACACACACACAAATTTAGTTAAAATAGAAAGATATTCCTAGTATTACTATACTATACATTATTTATATTAAAATGTGAACGTTGATTAGCTTTATCTTATTTGGCGCAACGGCCGTATAGATATTATTTTTTCTGACTGTACTTGCACGGTAGGTAAATTTAATTGGTCAGTATACGCGTAGTTTTAAAACAAAGTACTAGATCGTGTTGTGTGTTGTGTTTAATACCTACATACATGTTTTATTACGTCCTGGGGTTCGGTTTCTGATACCCCTGAGAACGTCCTTCTTCCCTCGGCTAGGCCACTGTTAACCTGTAAAACCTATGTTTTTCAGTACATAATAATCTCTGGGAATCAGGCGTGATTTGATGTATGTATGTATGTAAATACCAGTATAAACCTGAGGTTTGAACCGGGACAGTTTCGTGTATGTCATGATGTGGGGACCATTACATACGAAATAATGAATTGGACCAGTCAATTAGAGGGAATTTATGAAGTACAAAACAGTAGTTAAAACACCAAGCTTTATTAAGACTGCACCGAGCAAACGTCGAGCGTCCAGTGGCGCCCTCATTACTATTATTGTGTTTTCTAATTAACTAAAGAACTTCCTTGCAATCAGACGATAGTTTTTTGTAGCGCAAGTAAAAACGCAATTTATGGGATACATAACAAACTTTACTAACAATTATCCTTTGAGTAGTCAGCTTAACAGGAAAAGGTGGCCACTTTTTTCCGT
Source organism: Acleris laterana (assembly GCA_963966035.1). Classification (NCBI taxonomy): domain Eukaryota; kingdom Metazoa; phylum Arthropoda; class Insecta; order Lepidoptera; family Tortricidae; genus Acleris; species Acleris laterana. Next base: position 11,751,185 of record OZ014462.1, on the reverse strand, counting down.
TAAGTTGATAACTCGAAGGCGAATTGTTATTAAACTATGTGATATAACCTATAAGTTGTGTTTTCGTTTGTAGTACAAAAAACTACCGACCAATTTTAAGAAAATACTTTACTTTATTAGAAAACACAATAATAGTAATGAGGGTGCCACTGTACATCCGGCGTACGCTCGGCGCAGTCTTAAATAGGAAAAAACCTAGAAATTGGAAATAAGTTGGATACTAAAACAGGTTAACAAACGCTAGGGTAGCCTTGTTTACCAAAATGCTCGATTTTTACAAATTTCTAGTTCTTATTTTTAAGTCTCTTTTGTGACTGACGTTCTCACTCATATGATATCAAATATGAGTGATCTCGTGAAGGAAATTTGCATCACTAATCATCAGCGAGATTCAGAATTCAACTCCAAGTTTGTGACTACGGCCCCAAGTCCGCATTCAGAAACTCACGACCTAAAATTAAGTTGAAATTACTACGTCCACTCAATCATTCGAACAAGGTGTAAAATTCCAAAATGGCGTCGGCCGCCATGTTCAAATTCGAGTGTTATTTATGCAGTTAGCAAATCTTGTTAATTATAATTCGCTAAAAGAACCGCCCACTGCCCGGGATGGGATTCTGCACATGTCGACGTTTTATTTTATTCGACAAAACCTAATGGGGCATTTACATTATTCGGTTAAACCGTACCTACTGCAGACTGTGGGTCTCTATTGACTGCCATAATTATTTTTAGTCTTAATCTGTTTCAAGTCATAATTTTCGCAAGTCATAACATAATGCATTTTTCTCAGGACACGGTTATTTTTTCTGGACATTTATAAAACTAACCTAACCTAACCTAACGAATCTACACGTTTATTAAAAACTGTAACTTCAGCCTGAAAGAAGTTATGACAAAAAAATGTATGACTAACAATACATTATGACCAACGATATGTATGGCAGTCAAAGGGATCCGGCAGACTGTATTCGGTCACCGATTGTCAACGATTTTTTAACCCCCGACGCAAAAAAGGGGTGCTATAAGTTTGACGTGACGTGTATCTGTGTGGCATCCTAGCTCCTAAGCGGGAGGACCGATTTACCATCCTACCAAGTTTCGATGCGGAGAAAATTGGCTGTGACCAGAGCTCGGAATAGGTAGTGCCTATTTACCTAAACTTCGCGGGAGGACGTAACTACGAGTGGTTACAACCAGCAAAAGAAATATCTTATTACTGAATGCGGGACTTTCCGGGATTGACTGTATTACTCTAAAGGCTTAATACATTTAACTTCACTTATAAATCTTGCCCAATTGCATATTATTTATTTATTTATCTTGAAATAGCAATCAGTCATTCAAAAATATAATGCATATCAAATGGAATCAAAGGGAGCCTGAAATTTTATCTGTTCTTATAGTGCCCGGCCGATAAGAAGTCAATCCTGACACATTGCACGACCATGAAGTTTCTGACTATTGACATTGTTGACAGCAGTAAAACAATGCCAAACTTATTTGTTGCGTGTGAGAGATTATTAATAACAGTATTTTTTGACTGCTGTCAACATTATCCATATTCAGAAACTTCATGGTTGTGCAATGTGTCAGGATTTACTTCTTATCGGCCGGGCACTATAGTTGATTTAATAATATCGGATAGAATGTATTCAATAAAATACACATTTAAATTATATGCAATATAACAAAGATTTATAAGTAAAGTTAATTGTATTAAGCCTTTAGAGTAATACAGTAAATCCCGGGAAATCACGCATTCAATAAAAATAGATGATTATTTTTGCTGGTTGTAACCACTCTTAGTTACGTCATCCCGAGAAGTTTAGGTAAATAGGCACTACCTATTCCGAGCTCTGCCTGTGACAGACGGACGGACAGACAGGCAAACGCACAAGTGATCCTATAAGGGTTCCGTTTTTTGTACGGACCGCTAATAAGGTAAAACCGGTCGTTTTAACTGTACAAAAATCAAAATGCGAATTTACAAGAAACATATTTGAAGTGAGAAGTAAGAACGCTATGTCCAAAGCGGGACATAAACTGGTCAATAAAAATAACCCGATGTCGCAATATGCACAAAATACTCATTCGCCGAGCCATCCGGACGCTATCTCGTTAACGAATCGCTTTTTATGCATGCATATGTAATTTAATTACCTTTCAACGGTGCTTCGGCTGGGAATCGAACCCGACTGCATTTAGCTGCGCTTAAGTGTTAATATTGTTAACCGTTTGTAATTAGTGTTATTACGAGTAAAACAGTAACATGTGAACTGTTTTAGTGTTGGTTATTGAATTTTATTTTAGTTGAAAAAACAGGGGACACTGTCACACCAAATGACCTAGTCCCTAACTAAGCTCTAGGCTTGTACTATGGGTACTAGACAACGATATAAATACTTATATAGATAAACCAATAAATACATAGAAAACATCCAAGACTCAGGAATAATCACACAAATATCTGCCCTCGGATTCGAACCCTAGACCGCTAGTTTCGCAGGTGGGTCATACACGGATTTAGGTTCGCGTCTTTCCTGTGGATACCCAAAGTTAACGTGTTTAAAGCCTAATTCTCTGGCTGAACCCACATCCGCATAAAGGGCGTCACGTCTACTTTAGTCCTATCAAATAAAAACATTACTTATATGCACACAACTCTTTAACTATTGACCACAGGAGAGACAACTTTTGTTTTTGTGATTGTGTATGACCCAGGTAGGGTCACTACAAACTAGGTAAGCGCAGCGTCGTCAATAAGTATTAAGAATATCTTTGTTGAAAAACTACGAGTAAGAATTAGTTTAATAATAAACTTCCTATCAAAAGACGAGTTAAATAAGTCCTAACTCGACGGATCTACGGATGGATAATGGCTCAGAGCCATTGAGGAGTCCCTATGGTCCCCATGGTACCTTCCGTCTCCATCATCACTCCAGCCCTATAATTTAAGAAACTGTAAGCCAAGATAAAATCGAACAAATAGACTACTTATAAAACATGCAATAATCTTGCAGTAATTTAATTTATCCCCAACCTTATCTTGCATTCCTAAACCAAAATTATATTTAAAGACATTTTCCCCAAAATATCTCGCGTTAAAAAATAAAAACACCTTTAAATTTGTTAAAGAAAATGGCGAAAATAGCAAGAATTCTCTTAGAGATTCCTATCTCGGGCTATAAATTAGCCTTCTCGAGGATTTTATGAAAATGCCTGGAACATCGAAATACACACGTGTAAGGTAAACAAAGAGAATACGAGTATAACGGCACGCTTGAGCTATAAAACTTATGAAATATTAAATTTATAAGACTTCTTAGTCTTTTGAAGTAGATCAACTGTATCTGGGTGAACCCTTATTTAGTGGTAAAAGCAAATTAAGATAAAGAGAAAAGTGAACGATATGGAAATTTACGTTATTTAGAAGGGTACTGTGACTTTATTGTAAAGAGAATATGTCGTGTTTAGATCATTTTGACCTACTGCCAAACAGCAGTGTTCGCATTGTTGTGTTCCGGTTTGAGGATAAGACAGCCGGTGAAATGACAAGCATAGAGGCATTCCATCTTAGTCCTCAGGGTTGGCAACGCATTTGCAGTCTTAGGATTGCATTGCAGTCTTCTGAATGCGAATGTCTATGGGTCACAGATTCCACTTACCATCAGGTGGCCTGTGTGCTCGTTTGTCTTCTCTATCCTATATATATTTTTTTTAATGTTATTCTGCTTAGCTACTTTTGATGCTGACTGTACCTATAATTTTATCGAAAAACCTTTCAACGAACGTATCATGAGATCATGGCGCAGAATTTTCTTTCATCGAAAGGCATTTCACGCCGCACGTGTTTTTTATATGAGTAGGTAGTTCTTCCCAAGTCTAACCTTATGTGTATTAATATATATACAGGGTGACACCTAAGACGTAATACAAAATGTTATTTTCTGGATCTACTCATGAGTACGATCAACTTTTACTATGGGACTAATATCGAAATCGGTAGAAAATTTTTGAAACTCCCATACTAAAAGCAATCAGCCGGTTTCACAATTTGTATGGAGACCTCGATTTTATGTTTACGTTTTCAAAGTTGGTCCCATATTAATAGTTGATCGTAATCATGAGTAGATTCGGAAAATAACATTTTGTACTACGTTTTAGGTGTCACCCTGTATAATAAACTGCCGGATGTCCTTAAAGACTATAATTTCAAGGTATTTAGAAGACTGGTGATGCAGTGGTTACCTGAAAAATGTTTTTATAGTGTACGTGAGTTCTTTGATAGGTAGTTAATGTTTATTGGATTCTGTCATAAAATTAATTAAAAAGTAAATTTGTACACCAGTTTTTTGGCATAATGTGGCGATGGATGTATAATTTTAAGACCTTTATGTAAACCCACCATTAACAAATAAAATATTCATTTATTCATTCATTCATTCATTCATTCATTCATTCATTTATTCAACCTAATCTAACCCACGTAATAAATGTTGAAGATATGAAGATATCATGGTTTCAGCAGAAAATTCACGACTGAATTGTATTGTTTTTTAAGACCATGGAGAAAGTAAACGAGCACATGATGTGTTGATTAAGATAAAACAACAAAAGATCATTCAATAAGTCTTCGACGACGCGATAGCCTAGTTGGTAGTGACCCTGCCTACGAAGCTAGCGGTCCTGGGTTCAAATCCCGGTAAGGGCAGATATTAGTGCGATGAGCGCGAATGTTTGTTCCTGAGTCATGGAAGTTTTCTATATATTTAAGTATATATTTCTGTATAAAAGTGTTTATATCGTTGTCCAGTACCCATAATACAAGCCTTGAGCTTAGATTGGGACTAGGTCAATTGGTGTGACATTGTCCTCTGATACTTACTTACTTATATGAATAGTACGAAGCCTGAAAGCTTTAATTATGTTTGGGATTAGGGTCAATTTAATAATGCTAATTCAAAACTCTCCAATTAATAAATGTTTCGGATTGAAAAGATTTATTGCAATTCATAGCACAGTAGTTTTACATATTATTCAGTCGGTTTTGCGAACCAATTACATCGATTGGTCGTATGATTATGAATAAAAGATGGCGCTCAAAAAAAACAATAACTCAATAACAAATGACGTGGCTGCTTGACGAGATGTAGCTAAGTTTATCTGTTGCTACAAACGTACACATAACATACAGTGTAATATAAACTAATGTAATTAAAGTATATGAGATGGTTGGCACCGGCAGGCCCATTGTCTAACGCGCTCGCAATCACGATCGTTTTCATTTTGGAAATCGAAGGCTTGTCTGCATACAAAATGAAAACAATTGTTCCACTTTGAAGCCAACTGCGATGGCGAGTGCGTTAGGCAATAGCCCCTCAGGTTCTATTTGATCCCAGTGCGACCTCAACTTTCAGAACCCTTAAACGGGATAAACTACTTTTCTATTTAAAAAAGCCGGACACGTAACGAATTTTAATGTGGTTTTTATTATTATTTAATCAATGAATAGAATAATTCAAGGGAAGGTTTTTTATACATAAAACATTCTAGATTATGTACGCGTGTTACATAAAACTCACATAAACCGAAGCGAAACGAGGGCGGCTCGTAAAGTATAGGATTAAGTCAATTTCACATTGATTCCAATTAAAAATAAAGGCAATATCAAATTTGGTAGTAATGAAACTTACTTGGCGCTGCGTTTAATTGAAAGATCTTTCAGTGTCCGACTGTACTCGTAGGTACAGTACCCCAACGAAAATATTAAGCTTTAGTGCACTGTCATAATAAACTTCAAACTGAACATCACATGACCAGTATGACAATAACAATGGAAGTCACAATGACAAGGTTCTCAGTATGCTCAACATTTTTTGGTGCATATAATTTTACTTTATAAAGTTGGGCAACTACTTATAATTCCAAGATCTCACGCTACGCTACAAACTTGCTTCAACTGTCCGTCCTATAAACAATAAATTGTACATCACGGACATAAAAACAATTTTTACGATACCGATATATTGGAGGCTGGCACAGACAAAGCATTAAAATTAATTGTTACGGAGGAGCATCGCGGGGGGCCGGAAGACCCGTTGTAAAATCGACATGCCTTCTGTGGGTACCGTAGATACGCAGATACTAGTAACAGGGCCAGCCTAATCTAGAAAAAAAAACGGTCAAGAGCATGTCGGACCATGCTCAGTGTAGGGTTCCGAAGGGGTCCATATTGGCTAATATAAAATTGGTCTTTCGAATTAAAAATACTCATCATTACTCCGAAAAATTTTGCTCATACTTTTTTGTTCATACTTTTTTAAGTTTATATCATCGCAACTCATAATGCACTTTTTCAAAAAACTGATACTTTTTTTAGGTTTTTATAAATCTAACCTAACCTAACCTAATTTTATCTACACGTAAGATACTTAAGAAATTCTGAAAAGTGTATGGTTCCATGAATATTGGCGTTATAAGTTCAGATGATTATAAGTTCCGATCATTAGTATTTAAAAAAAAATTAAGAGTATGAAGAGTGATCATTAGGTTGTAAAATTATATGAGATACATTTTCGGAGTTCCAATAATCTAATTTGTTATTTTATATGAACTTTGGCGCACCCGTTCCGAAGCCGTTAAGACAAACACAAAAAACTATCTCAAAAAACAACATGTATGAACTAATTTTCTTTTTAAAGTTATTTGGTGCTGTCTTAGATGATTTTTAGTAGGTATAAACACTTTAATCGCCTGTATCTCAGGAACTAATTAACTCTATTTAGTTGTAATAGGTTTCCTTTTAAATTTGTGTGTTTGTGTTTGTGGGGGATACTTGACTCTAATAGAAATTGGCGCTTTAAAGCTTAATATTTCGTAAACGAAAAATTCCCTTCCTTAATCGAAAAATTGTTTCGACAAACCCGTAATATTTTTGAAAGGCCTATCCAATCATGCCAAATTAAAGCTTTCTAGTACTAAGAGTCTCTGAGCTAGACTGCGGACGGACGGACGGACAGTCATGCCGAAACGTAGTTTGACTACAGAACCCTAAAAAGGAGCAAGATGTGTTCTCTGCCTGGAAAACTGGCGTGATTTAATGTAAATATGTATATAGACGACAATATGTAAAGTGCTGTTGGGTCTGTAAAGCAAGCTTTTAAGGAAGCCACGAAGCGTTACTGCGAAGTTTGCCTAACGCACTGGCAAACACAATCGACTTCAAAGCGGAACAATTGTTTTCATTTTGTATGCAGACACGCCTTCGATTTACAAAATGAAAACGATAGCGATTGCGAGTACGTTAGGCAATAGCTCACCTGCGTCGCTATTGGCTAAGGCACTCGCAATCTCGATCGGCTTCAAAGCGGAACAATTGTTTTCATTCTGTATGCAGACAAGCCTTCGATTTTCAAAATGAAAACAATTGCGATTGCGAGTGCGTTAAGCAATAGCCTCTGGTCTCGGTTAAGACAAATCATTGTTGGGCAAATTGTATTGGAATAAAACAAATACTCTCATTTACAATATTAATAAGGATTAACACGGTGTTAACATAGTAATAGATATCAGTGTAACCTTACCTGCTTATCCGATACCGTTTGTTTGGCTTCATTCACGCCGCCCGTAGCACCTAACCGACAGACAAGCTGTACTTCTCACGCGCTTGTGGCTTCACTAGCGTTATAAGGTCTTTAGAGGTGGTGGGACCTTGTACAGGGTCCGCCCGTATCGCTACTACCATCTTATTCTTAAACCCAGTGATCCCCAAAGTATATATCGACCCCCAGGGGTCTACGAGGTCTGCAAGGGGTCCATGTGAGTGGAAAAATAAATCAGGGTTCTTGAGGGGAAAAGGCCCTCGATAATGGCTCCCATTTAATCTGGTCATGACTTTAATTTTGGCTTTCCTTTAATGGTATAATCCATATTCATATACAGATAGTAGGCACCTACTAATTGACGTAATACTTTCCTGTAAAATATACATATTCGCAGCTTTAGAATTAAAGTGACCTAATTCAATATTTCAGCTTTCGACATCGAGTCATAAATTTATTACTATAGAGACCTAACTCGAAATCCAAATTTTGTGAATTAGGTCACTTTAATTCTAAAGATGCGAATATGTATCGGTTCAATGTTTTAATTTTTTCTGCGTGTAAGGTTTTATTTTGTAAAAAATATTTTTACGCGCAACATTTCTTTATTTGTCAACTATAATGTGTCAACACACAGTATAATGTCTTAAAAATACATATTTTTCAAAACTGAGCTTATTTTTAAATCAACTTTATTTGAGGACGGATTTTGCGCCCTTTTTTTCATATTTTGTCATACATTATATTAGGGGTATAATACATGTTTTACCCAAAAACCTTTAGCGACGTGTTGTCAAACAAAATTAAGTACTGAAAGGGGAATAAATCGTAATTTCATGGTTTGGTCCTTCAGAGCGATATATCACCGCGTTGTCGGCGGCCTTCCTTGCGGTACCGAATATTAATTTCGAGTATCTTTTATCACGGTGAGGCACACAGCTTATGGAACAAAACAGCAGTTAGTAAGTAGGAATAAAGAATAAGAAAAAAAAAAAAAAAAGAAAAATACACGGTTTTCAAAATATCTTGTGGACCCCAAACTAGGCTGAGCCTATATCTTGGGAATTGGGTCATTTTTTTTGTATAAGTTTTGTTGTACATATTGCCGTACAACTTTGGCTCTCTTAGCCGGAAATGACTAGTATCTAATCCTTTATATCGTAGAAATGTGATAGATTACACAATAATTCCAAAATATATCACTTGAGAATTAATTCCACAATTTCAAAGCCACTGAAACATTACTTGTATTTTATTTAAAAACGATGACTCTCTGTACTGAAACAACGAATGATTCAGACCAAGGTGGCATGTTGGCGCAGTTACAGACTAGCATAGAGGCATCTTAGTTCTCAGGGTTGGCAACGCATTTGCAGTCTTAGGATTGCATTGCAGTCTTGTGAATGCGAATGTCTATGGGTCACAGTTTCCACTTACCATCAGGTGGCCTGTGTGCTCGTTTGTCTTCTCCATGTCATAAAAAAAAAGTTAACTGTCAGTACCTGTTGTTTTTTTTTGGTAAGTTTTATAAAAAAGAAAGCTGGCTAGAACGATGTATCGCCCCTGATCCCCCTACATACTAAATTTCATGAGAATCGTTGGAGCCGTTCCCGAAATGCAGATTGCTTGAAATAATTGTTCGTTTAAAGGTATTGGATAAATGAACTGTCAAGGAACGGAAGTTTCTTTTTGCAACCGCAGAAATAGCACATTTGCAGTTTAGGATCGCATTTTTGGGATTGCAGTCTTGAGATTTCAATTATCACCCTCAGACTCCACGTGCACCATCGGCCCGCTGGTTTCCCTTCTTCACGCCACTTCCCTTACCAGAGGCGCCACCTAGCGAGAAAACGGCCGCGCGGAAACCCCCATTGAGAACCTCCTCCTGTTTCTGAAGTCGGTTGAAAACACAACTCGCTGCCGTCCAAGTAGTCCGTGCTCTCGTATACCATCGGCCCGCTGGTTTCCCATCCCCATGCCACTTCACTTCCCGGAAGCGCCATCTAGCGAAAAAACGGCCGCACGGAAACCCCCATTGAGAACCTCCTCCTGTTTCTGAAGTCGGTTGAAAACACAACTCGCTGCCGTCTAAGTAGCCTGTGCTCTCGTACACCATCGGCCCGCTGGTTTCCCATCCCCATGCCACTTCACTTCCCAGAGGCGGCATCTAGTCAAAATACAGATGCGCGGAAACCCCCATTGAGACCCTCCTCCTGTTCCTGAAGTCGGTTGAAAACACAACTCGCTGCCGTCCAAGTAGTCCGTGCTCTCGTATACCATCGGCCCGCTGGTTTCCCATCCACATGCCACTTCACTTCCCGGAAGCGCGATCTAGCGAGAAAACGGACGCGCGGAAAACCCCATTGAAAACATCCTCGTGTTTCTGAAGTCGGTTGAAAACACAACTCGCTGTCGTCTAATGCCCGGTAGGAACCGGGCATTAGTAGTCTGTGCTCTTGTAAACCATCGGCCCGCTGGTTTCCCATCTCCATGCCACTTCACTTCCCAGAGGCGCCATCTAGCGAGAAAGGGTCTCTATTGACTGCCATAATTATTTTTAGTCATAGTGTGTGTTAAGTCATAATTTTCGCAAGTCATAATGCATTTTTCTCAGGACACGGTAATTTTTACAGGATTTTTATAAAACTAACCTAACCTAACCTAACTAATCTACACGATAAACGTTTATTAAAAACTGTAACTTCAGCCTGAAAGAAGTTATGACAAAAAAAAGTATGACTAACAATACATTATGACCAACGATATGTATGGCAGTCAGAGGGATCCGAGCGAGAAAACACACGCGCGGAAACCCCCATTGAGAACCTCCTCCTGTTTCTGAAGTCGGGTGAAAACACAACTCGCTGCCATCCCCATCCCATCTTCCCATCTCCATGCCACTTCACTTCCCAGAAGCGCCATCTAGCGAGAAAACGTACGCGCGGAAACGCTCTCTATTTCTGAAGTCGGTTAAAAAGCCGAGCCGCTGCCGTCTAAGTGCTCTGTGCTCTCGTAAAATATACGGCGTACCTTTTGATGCGTCAATTTATAGCGATCGGTTTATTGAATTCCGCGGTGACGTCACCACTCGGATTTATTACGCAAATACCCGGTTACTTCGCTGGATTTTATATTCACGGCCAATATCTTCGATATCTATGCTAAATAGACCCTCTTCTGAGCCTTTGGTGTTTAATATTGTAATGGTTTCAGTGCCCATTGGTCTTGATTTACATAAGGAACGGACACGAATTGGAGTTTTTGGCACAATGTGGTAATGTTGAATCAGGATCGTAAATAGGGCGATTTTAGCAATTTCAGGTGAGACATGAGTGTGATTTTAGACTTTAACGCCGTGTATTTAGGAAATTGTATAATTATCAGAGGAATCTTGAAAATTTGCGTAACAGAGATGTTTTAAACTACGAGTAGTAAGTTTGTTCAATATAAGGATCATGGGCACTTTTGTATGGAAATTGGGTGTGGCATCAACAGAATTCAATCCTTTACATTTAAAATGTAATTAGTTAAAACATAATTTTTTACTATGACCGCAAATACCTAGCTTAACGGAGAATAAAAATATGGGCACCTTAAAACAAGATAATAGTATAGTCAAATTCAAATTCAAATTCAAAATTATTTATTATATAGGTATGGTCCATATAAACTTTAGCTAAATAAATTATAAAGTTAAGAATTTACTTAGAATCAGAGAGTTGTTTTGTTGTACAGAATACACAATTTTCAAGCTACATTACACAACAATCGACCTCTGTGTAACTCTTTTCTGTTAAGTTACTAAGGTTATGTTGATGATATAGTCTTATAATCAAATACCCTAAACCCATTTCTATGATTATCCGTCACAATACTATATTTTCCAATGTTTCTATGGACTATATCATCAACTATTCTTGTTTTCAAGTGCCCATATTTTGGTTCTCCGGTGAGCTAGGTATTTGCGGCTGTATTAAGAAATTACGTTTTAACTAATTCTTCTTTACTGATATAGGTTTAAATTCTGTTGGTACCACACCCAATTCGCCCATGATCCTTTCCATCTTATAGTTAAAAAATATAAACTTTACGTTGGAATTTTGGTTTCAGCGGGCCTATTGTGGTCACGTACATCGTTGTAGATAAATGTCGATAAAAAAACTGTATTTTCTCCGATACAGGGTACAGAGGAGTGCGAACAGCATACTCAGGAATTCAGGATGCTGGGGGACAGGGCGTACAGTCCTTTGCCGAGGTACTGAGTTGTCGCGTTATTAAATCCTCACACTGAGCATATTTATTATATTAATTCATTTTACATTGTAACTAACTTACATTATAGCAACTACTAATACAATCGACTGATGTAATAAAAATAAAATAATTTAAATAAATGAATGTCAAGAGACAATGTCACACCAATTGACCTAGTCCCAAACGAAGCTCTAGGCTTGTACTATGGGTACTAGAAAACGATAAACATACTTATATAGAGAAATACATACTTAAATAGATAAAAAATCTCTGCCCCTACCGAGACACTACCAACTAGGCCAACGTATCGTCAAAGGGCATTGGGTAAATTTGTTTGAAGAATATCGTCTTTATTTTTCTGCGGCCACGGATGATTTTAACATAGTTATTTAGAGGACCTCGAAATACACATAGATATATATAATTTATGGCGTTTAATAATATCAGAGCCGAGATATTTAAGATTTAAGCGTTCTGTTTTTGGAAGGTACTAAAAGTACGCCCAGGTAAGAATATTACATATCTCGGCTCCGATGCACTTAAGAGACATTACATAACAAAACATTATAACATTATTTATTATTATTTATTTCGAATTATTCTATCATAATTTACCACTTTTACTAATGGCCGCTCACCTTGAAAATGTGTGACTTTTACAAATGACAACACTTTTACCCAAACCCCTTTGAATAAGTGAAACATAACAGCAATACAGTGCTTAATCTCGGCGGTAAAATCCAAAACGTATTTGACCTGTTATGGTGTTGATTTTAAAACGGCCGGCATTGCTGTCAAGTCAATAAGAATGTTTTGAACGTTGACAATGCCGTGTTGAATAGGCTCAGAAAATGATGCGTAAAACAGTTTATGCTAATTTTGGGTTTGTATGAAACTGATCCTAAGATCAAAAACGAAGATAACTCCCACGCAATTTGAAACAATGGAGTCAAATTATGTTTTCCCGAAAATTGGTTGGATCCGGATTGGAATGTGCGAACGAGACAGCGAGAACTACGTCATAATAGCGTTTGTTCCTGGCGTTGGCTGTTCCACTTCGGGCTTTTTATTTCCAATGGTAGTTTTTACAACCTTTTTATAAACTTGCAATGTTTTGTACGTATTTGGGTCAATCAACTTTTTTTTGTAGCTCGTTGCCATGGTGACGTCTCCTGGGTCACTCTTTAAAACTGTGATTTGAAAGGATATAACGCATCTTTAGAATTATAGTGACCCAATTAGCAAATTTTGGAATTCGAGTTAGGTCTCTACAGTAATAAATTTATGACTCGAAGTCGAACGCTGGAAATGTTGAATTAGGTCACTATAATTCTAAAGGAGCGATAAGTCCACTAAAAATCAGTTTTATTGGCAACTACAAACCCATTCTTTTATGGCCTTTCTCCTGAGTGTGCTGGAAGTATATACTATAGCATTTTCTCTAAGAAACTCTATCACTGTTGTCTCCTGGCTTACGGGACAGAATAGCTACAACAAAAAGTTCCACCCATTTATGTCAGTTTAGGTCGAATATTGGAATTTGGAACCAATTCCCATTAATGAACTGATTGGACGACATATGTGAACCCGATGACAGAGTGCAATATTATGGTATCTAAGAGCTGATCTGATGATGGAGTCAGAACGTAGGCCACGTTAGGTTTGGTGCAAATTATTAGTAACGACTTACCTATTTATACCTGCCTACGCAATAGTTGTGATGGGAAAAAATAGTCAACCTCACGTTTGCAAATTCTATAGACTTCATACTTTCGACCAATCAACCAATCAACCAGGTTTCCTCACGATGTTCTTCCTTCACCGTAAGAGCATCGGGTAATGCACTTAAGTTAGAAAAACTCATTGGTACATGGTGACCGCGGGGGTTCGAACGAATTAACCTAGTCCCAATCTAAGCTCTATACGACACAACGATAAAAACACTTACATAGAGAAATACATTCATACATAAATTCACGCCTGTTTCCCAGAGGGGTAGGCAGAGACCACTTCTTTCACTTGCGATCCTGACAAATCTCTTTCGCTTCTTCCACATTCATACATCGAGTCATGCACGCACGTCGGTTTCGGGTACTTAAAATTCGGCCCTTTTCAAGTATTTCTCCGATTTGATTCGAAAAAGTACGCTTAGGGCGGCCCTTTCCGACCATTCCACTCACTTTCCCTATGTATCTCTTTCGTCAATCTTCTATCATTCATCCTTTCTAAATGACCGGTCGAAATCTATACTAATATTATAAAGCTGAAGAGTTTGCTTGAACGCGCTAATCTCAGGAACTACTGGTCCGATTTGAAAAATTATTTCAGTGTTAGATAGCCCATTCATCGAGGAAGGTGTTGTAGGTATATATCATACTCACATAAACCGAAGCGAAGCGAGGGCGGGTCGCTAGTTTGATATAAAATACTTTTTATAGAATAAGCATCCCGTGAAGGTCGTTTCCTATTCGGATCCTCTACTTTGTACACAACCTTTCGCATTTATAATATGAGTAAGATATACCCGGGCCCCACGAGGAGCGATCATCCCGGTCACGTTCCGCAGTTAACCGCGCGTCGGTTTAGAGTTATTGTAATGAATATGATATAAACAAGTTGCGCAAACGCCGCGGCGGCTCTAATACCGGCTTATTACCAGTTTGAACAAGACCTCAGATTTTGATATAAGTTTTACGTAACCTAAAAGATAATCTGAGTCCAGAGTTCGTAATATCTTCGAGATGATTGACCTAAGTTACATATACACCGATGTGAAAACTATCTCGCTAAGGCAACGTTAAAGGGGTTTGGGTAAAAGTGTTGTCATTTGTAAACGTCATACATTTTGAAGGTTAGGGGCCATTCGTAAAAGTGGTAAATTATGTATGTATATGTATGTATGTAAACAGTTTATTGTACAAACAAGAGATAATAATTATAAAATAGACAAAAATATAACAGGGATGAGGGAGGGACGATTATGATAGAACCATTTAAAATAAACATATTTTGTTTTGTAATACTCTTAAGTGCGTCGGAGACGAGATATATATTCATACCTGGGTGTATTTTTAGTATCAAAACTGAATAAGTAAGTACTTAAATCTTTAACCCTTTTACTGCCAAAAACTCTGATTTTCATACAAAATGGACTCGCCTAGTTGGCTGGTGGGAGTTAAACTGTATCTCCGCTCCAATATTATTTACGCCATAAATTATATACCTTACATCTACCCGTGGCCGCTGAAACAAAAAATGAAATTTTTCTTCATACTAACTTACTCAATGCCCATTAGGTACGAAAGTTTGTCGATATCTGGAAAAACCGAGACCAATTCGCATAGGTCATAGATCGAACAAAACAAACCGGCCAAGTGCTAGTCGGACACGGGCACGAAGGGTTCCGTTCCTGGTTTTGCGGGTGGTAGGACCTTGTGCAGGGTCCGTCCGGATCGCTACTACTTACCATCTTATCCATTAACCTACCGCCAAACAGCAGTGTTCGCATTGTTGTGTTCTGGTTTGGGGATAAGACAGCCGGTGAAATGACTAGCATAGAGGCATTCCTTCTTAGTCCTCAGGGTTGGCAACGCATTTGCAGTCTTAGGATGGCATTGCAGTCTTGTGAGTGCGAATGTCTATGGGTCACAGTTTCCACTTACCATAAGGTGGCCTGTGTGCCCGTTTGTCTTCTCTATGTGATAAAAAGAAAACATTATCTATACAACATACAGCCCAAACAACACAAACCTCTATAAGCATGTGTTTTTTAGAATACTTTTAAAAAAAGTTCCTTTATAGGTAGATACTTGTTTTATACGATTCTAATAATCTAACAGATCGAAATGCATTGAATTTTATGTTTACTAGTAATCCAAGTAGCGATGATAGCTCAAATATTTTACTAAACCCGTTTGGGAAGAACGTGACTAACCCCTTTTCGAATGCATTTTGCGTGTGCATGTGCACGCACTTCCATCCGATCTGAATATTCATAAGGTTTGTTACAAAAAACTTTATATTTGTTCGTTTGTTGCAATATTTTCTCTATTAATCACGCCAGGTAACAACTTATTCGTATCTATATTTAGACTTTTTTATACACCAATACCACTTTTTAGCTCTATATTATGAAAGACTAGGGTGAAGGTACCAATGATGGACACTTTTAGCTGACAGGCACCAGTAATGGACACCTCAGTCTTAATTCAAATTTCATATGCTCCTAAATTGATTGTTGCAAAACAAATGAATAACCCTTATCTTCTGTAAAATAAGAATCAAGTACCGGTTATTGGTGCCTGGTCCATTACTGGTTCCATCACCCTAATCCTGGGTCTCTATTACACTTTGTTTTGATCTATCTCGAGTTTACGAAAGTGTTAGTGTAGAAAGTGTTTTTAGAAATAGTTTGCGAAATCGCAGCGGCGAGTTTAAGTAGTCCCGTGAAAGCGAACAAAACACATTTTAGTGCGTGCATTCACAATTAGGCAGCCTTATACGTTCGATCTTATCGACAGAAGTCGTGCTGCCCAATTGAAAATACACGCACTAATCAAAACTTAGAATTAGATATGAGTACGAGTGGTGTTGATTACGTACAAACCAAATTTTTCCAAGTTTTATAAACGTCACATGTCAACTCAAAATAACCCGATATTTCCGCTGTTTGAACATTAGAACGAACATCAGCTAATCGCAGGTAGGCATTAATTTCCTGCTAAGCGAATAGGCAGTCTCAGATCTTCTGTAGCAATATCAACCTTATTGCTAACACAGCAGAATAAAAACTGCTTTGGTTATTGCAGGGATCGGAAATTCGAATCGATATTTACCTAAAGTTGGCAAAATCCCGGCTTCTTAAAAGTATTATTTTATTAATATAATCTCCGGGATTTTGGGATTCTACGAAATGTTTATTTTAATTATTTTAGGGTAAAAAGTTCCGTCAATTTGTTCCTCAGACTTCGTTAGGATAGGTTAGATGAATTACATACATACATACATACATTAAATCACGCCTGTTTCCCAGAGGGGTAGGCAGAGACCACTTCTTTCCACTTGCTACGATCTTGACAAATTTCTTTCGCTTCTTCCACATTCATACATCGAGTCATGCACGCACGTCGGTTTCGGGTACTTAAGATTCGGCCCTTTTCCAGTATTTCACCGATTTGACTCGAAAAAGTACGCCTAGGGCGGCCCCTTCCGACCCGTCCACTCACTATCGATGAATTACCTGTAAATTAATTAACATTTTTGGTAAATCTTTGTTCTCACAATAACTTCAAATAGTGAATGTAAATAGTTAATTATGGATTTATGATGGCATAATTTATTTATCCCGAAATCCCGAGAATATTATTAATAAATTAATATTGAGTCCGCCTCCATACAACTGAACAACAACGCCGCCGCCAAAGATTAGGTAAATATCGAACCGAATTTCCGATCCCTGGTTATTAGAGATATTGCTTAGCTTAGGCAGAATAGTGCTGCGCCTGCGCCGTACCCACGTCGTAGCTTAGCGGTGGCAATCTGAGCCGGGAATGCGGCTCGCGACCTACGCGGATCCCGCGCCGGGGCAGGCGGCCATTCACTGTGCGACTGCGACTGAGGAAGTCTTATGACACGGCAAAGCGGATCACTTCGTTTACCCGAATTTCATTTGCCATAATTGTGTCACTTGCCATAATGTTAATTTGCCATAAAGGCATTTTTTTCTGAAACTGTAAACCTTTCAGGTAATTTTTACATGCCATCGTATAGAGCCCAATAGGTTAGGTTAGGTTTGTTTTATAACAATCCTGAATACTCAATCATTTATTGCAATCATAATGTTTTACATAGATCTTACTTACTCGTACTACCTAGCTTAGAAGTTAACACTAGAATAGCTCATTATGAACCCTGATGGGCACCGCAAAGATGGGAGAGGACGACTTACTGTACTATTAATTTTGATTCACAAATTCATTAATGGTGTAGTAGGATTTTGATATCAGCAGTTCTTTAAGTTTCTTTGTAAACACTGTGTAGCTGGATTCTTAATAGTTCACGATTTCAGAAAAAATGCCTTTATGGCGAATGAATATTATGGCAAGTGATAGAATTATGGCAAATGACTTTCGGGCAAACGACAGAGAACCACGGCAAAGAAATTAAATATACTTAGTAGTAATACACGGGACGAAGTAACACTTTTTTCCACTAGTCTAGTGTGAAACACTATTTCGCAGTTATGAACTACCTATTGATATACCATTTATTTTGTCCTTCAAGCCGCAAACACACAAGTTTCATAGCAGTATTCTTATACATTTCATGTAAAGTGACACACTGGGCAAGGCGTGGCGGAGGCGGTTAACATTTTTGGGTTACGCCACATCGCTCCGCCTCTGCCTTGTACGATTGCAGTAAAGCAATAGCTATCTCATGAACTACTATTCATCCGACGCATTTGACAATACGGGTGAATGCGAGACCCCTTTTGCTATAGTATTGTCAAAGTTATGATAGCTCTTATTAGCTTTACACTACAGTAATGACGACCGAGATGGAAACAACAACCATAAGAATAGGTGTGGGCAACATAGTTTTTTTTTTTATGGCATAGAGAAGACAAACGAGCACACAGGCCACCTGATGGTAAGTGGAAACTGTGACCCATAGACATTCGCATTCAGAATAAGAGCCAATAAGAGAGGCCTCAGTTTAAGGTAGTTTAGTTTATTTATTCAGCGTAAGAGGCGACTAATTCGGGGAGAGATAGGCTTACTTTGGATTAAAATCTGACACATTTTGTGTATGCAAATGTCAAATTGTAACCTGAAGTAAGCCCTATCTATCCACGGTTTGAATATAGGAACCCGACATAAGGGAATAAAGGCTTGTAGTATTGTCAGGCGATGGGCTTGCAACCTGTCACTAATATGCTGGTAAACATCTTAGCCTATTTGTGCAAAAGGTGGTTACTGAATTTTCAACAAGTTTTTAGAGTTGTTGGTAATTCTGTAGCTCTGCCTACACCGCTCTGGGAATGAAGGCGTGAGTGTATGTATGTATGTTTCAATGCATCAGTATCATTGCGTCCTTCACAATTCCAATACGTCTGCTTGCGTTTTTCACTTTTACAATCGCCATTGAATGCTCGCCTTTATCCGAAGGCAATATTGTGCGACAGCGGCGCGTTTGATTTAGTAACAAATATTAGCGGTAAGTTAATGTTTGAACTTATTAAACTAACTAATTACGGAATACCGAACCGTACTTAAATGGGGAATAACGAGCCGCGGGCTGAAGTGATTTAGAAGCCTGGCGACAGCGAGATGTCTTGTCTAAAGCTATTATATTACTATCGTTGATTACCTAGCTGGTTACACAGTTTTGCAATGTGCAAGTTGCAAAATATTCTCAAATAGGGTAAAGTCACCAGAGACCAGTAGTCGAACTTATATGAGTGCGAAGAGTGGGAAACATAATCTTTCGTACCCTTCCCACTCATAAAAAGTACAGGCAGATGTCGACTACAGGTCTCTGGCTGACAACTGGTGACTTTACCCTACTTAGAAATCTTGTCAAGAAATTATTTAGTACATACATACATAAACTCATGCCTTCATTCCCAGAGTGGGGTACGCAGAGCTACAGAATTACCAGTATCAACCACTCTAAAAACTTGTTGATAGTTCTGTTACCAAAATTCGTACAATTAGGCTAAGATGTACATACTACATTCTCTATAAAAATTAACAGTAGACTATGTATGCAAAACTTATAAATATAGTTAGCAAGACATTACTCATTTATGTTTGATTTTGAACCGTACTGGTTATTAAAATAAATCATTAAGACGTATAATCTTAAGATAATCGATTAATAGTATGAATTAAAGTTAATCAATACTCGATCAATGTCGACCGACCTTATCTGATCTACTAACTTAGAAGGAACGATCAATAACAGACCGATTGGTGCAGCAACACTTAATACACCTCTGGTGCAGCTACACCCGTTACCCCCTAAAGCAGTCTTAATAAAATTCATAAACGTGCAAAAAATATATTTTAGTTAAAGTATGCTTTGTTACTTCCTGAGAAATTCAAATGTTATAATGACGGTTGCGCTTCTATCAGTCTAAAAACATTTTGTATAATTTCATTTAACTACGAAAGCATAGTGAAAGTGTAGCATAAAAACAAATCGTATAATTTTATCAGGCATACAGTCAAATTACATAACGCTCATTTATCATATATCATTATTCATTTTCTTGTTATTATGCCTTTAAGTCACTTTCTTCTTACTTGGTTAGGTTATGATTTGAAAAATTGTGTAGGTATTTCTTTGTAATGCATATTAATTATTATATCACTGGTTTATTATAGAAATCGAAATTATGATAATTTCAGTTATGTTAAATTCGTACATAATACACTGGTAAACATCTTAGCCTAAGTGTGCAAAATGTGGTTACAGAATTATCAACAAATTTTTAGAGTTGTTGGTAATTCTGTAGCTCTGCCTACCCCACTCTGGGATGCGTGAGTTTATGAATGTTAAATTCGTACATTCGTTTTTATGCCATTCACACACTCTATCATGACAGTTAACGATGGATCATATTTCAAGCACACTTTAGCTATTGCTCGTATAATGTGAGAGTTAATGTTTCGCCTCTAGTTAAGTTATCTGAACTAATTCATATAAACCAACATGCCGACAGCATCCAAACTTCGCATTGTAACTTACACTTAGCGTAATAAAGCTCGCACGGCTAAGTTATTACCCTGTGTGTCTGACGGGGAAACAATAGCTACAATAGGTTCAGACGCTAAGTGAAACGCTGACGGGTTAGGTGTGAATAGCGTCAAAATCTAACAAAGGATACAGGTAGTCTAACGTTGTAATTAATTTTATTTCGGTTTAAAATGAATCTATAGAGTTATATACTTACTTTGAGAGCGTCGGTGGCATAGTAGTAGCTTAGGGGGTCCACTCGTGATCGTAAGGTACCGAGTTTGAACCCCCGCGATCACCATGTACCAATGAGTTTTTCTAACTTAGAAGTAAAAACATCGTGTGGAAACCTGCACATTCGAACAGCTGAGTTTGTAAGAGGGTAATTGCACAAAAGATCGTAAAGGGTCGAAGTGTATCCGAAGAGGCCCATCTGTAAGATAAGATAAGATATATACTTTACAATTATAAACAGGTAAAAATATCAGATTGTTCAAACAATCATTACTCAAATACTCATGTCACTAATAAGAAGCTCGATTCCTGGATAATTGCATTTTATTTTTATTTTGTTTCAGCCGGAGCGAAGCGAGGTCAGGTCGGTAATGTTACATAATATTAACATCACCGTTAGCAAAGTGGTTTGTGACCAACCTGCCTACGAACTAGCGGTTGCGGGTTTGATTCCCGATAAAGGCAGATACTGATATGAGTGGAATACAAGCGAAGGAAAAAAAAATAAAAAACGTTTTGGTGTATTAACTGTTATCTTGTATATTCCTGAAATTAATAAATAATAAATGAAAAAAATTGGAGTCGTACCTTTATAAGTCTTATTCACAAGGTGGGTGAATCAACTTTTCTTTGTAGCTCGTTGCCATGGAGACATCTCCTGGGTCACTCTTTAAAACTATGATTACTGTTAAGGCCCTACAAAAGGACCTAAGTAAATTAAAAATCAGTTTTATTGGCACAAACCCATTCTTTTATGGTCTTTCTCCTGAGTGTGCTAGAAGTATATATTGTAACATTTTTTCTAAGAAACTATCATTGTTGTCTCCTGGCTGACGGGACAGAATAACAACAACAAAAAGTTGATACACCCAGGTACTATCAGACCATATTGGAACCTTGACCCACCATAGAACTGTGTCACAGAGACGTTATGATTCAAGTCATTAGAAGTGTCAAACAAATTGTTTTATAATGTCACTGTGACACCGTTCTATGGTGGGTCAGGGTTCCATTGGGCTGATAGTACCTTGGGATACACAAAGGAACAATGTATGAAAATTTCAAAACCGTTTGGAGGAATAGGCTTCACGAATCAATGTCAGTTAGATTTAAAAAATATGTTACTGTGAATTTATTATATTAAAAATAAGATATGATATGACCTTCATTTGAATGCTTAATGCGGTCCGAATTGCGCTTTATCAATATTTTCTATGGCTTTATAGAAAACCAATTTACCTTATTAGTAATATCTGTGCCTCCTGTGACAAGTGATACAACTCGAAAAACACGATTTTTCAGGAGAGCGAAAACAAGTTTAAAAAAAATACTGCTTCTAAACGAATAGATTTTTTTGAACATTGCTACCGATTTTGATAACATATAATATCACTTTATTAACTGGTTTGACAAAAATAATGATACTAGTTATAGATTTTGAGATATTCAAAGAAACGTCCATAATGTATCATTTTACATTTCAGATTGATTTATTTAACCCGTGTAAGATGATACAACTCGAATTGTATTATTTAACACAAAAAAGTGTAATCAAGGAGCTCTGGTGATGACTGATACAACTTTTTTTTGAAACCTACATTTTTCTCTTATTTCTTGAGTTAGAGGCCTAACCTGTATACACAAGTTGTAGGGAATTGAATTCGTAATATTTCTTAAAACAAACGGACATGACATAAGGATTTTTAGTGAGTTGCATCATTTATCACAAAATAAAAACGTAATTTAAACCGTGACTAATGATACATATCATGTTATTCTTGGGTCTGATTACGAATAAACTTGTGTCAAATAATACAAGTAAGTAATTGATTAAATCAAATAATAGCAATCATGATATCTTTGTACTAAACATGATGACATTAAATCACTGAGTAAACAAATTAACTTACACTCTTTAATTTCAAAGTAACATTACGATGTTGCAACCATACAGTAGGTAAATTAAACTGTGCATATTGTCATTCAAAACAAAAACTATATAGACCTACACAACAAATCAAATAATAATTCTCAATAATCACCTACAAAACATAAAAATAATGATAACTAAACCTCATCTAGGTAAGAAATAAAGTAATTTAAATTAAGCTCGCCGTCAGTCGAAGTAGGAAGTACGAGTAGGGAGTTAAGTGACATAACGCATGGTCCACCTGAATTTCATACTGAATTTGATACAATAATTTAAGTCACCACAGAACAGTAGCATTTACTAACCTGCCACTTCACAAAAGAAAACACGTTGGTTGGTAAATACCTATTTCTCTTCGTCGAGAGATTTTTACCGTTTTCATCTTCTGTCATAATATTTTACACAAATAACTAGTTAGCGGCACACATGTAGATCATAATATATCGCAACCATAAAAGGATATTAACATTAAGTTACCTACAATAGAAATCATACTTACGCGTCGGTTCATGGCGACACAGCGAGCGTGCGCTCCCACCCTCGATGACGTAAAGACACTAAGACCATAGTTATGTAGAAAGAGACCAGACTATTTTTTTCGGAAAATGAGTTAGCTATGCCATCGTAAATTAGAATTTTTAACCTTAGTTATGTTGAAAGTGACTTATTTTACCATGTCAATTCATTGAATTTATACCATTATGTATAAAATCGCCAATTATGATATGTGGGTTCTATAATGTCGAAAGCCGCTAAAGAACTTGATTTAGTCTATTTGGTCCGTTAAAAGATGATAATTTTTAATCTGCAGAACACAGCCAATCTACTATTAGTCGATTAGTCGGAATACAAACAAATGTACTTATCAAGTGAGCACATTTATGTAAGTAATCTACTTACAACGACTAGGCAGATAGTCGCTTTGAGCAATTTTTGTTTTTCGTTCTACCTCATGTTTGGTAGTTTTCGCAGTGATGTTTTTATAACCTTTGATAAAATAAAAAGCATTTAAATGAGTGTTTTACTTATTACAATCAGCATATAGCTCTTTCTAAATAAATACTACAATCTTGTATTTATAATGAGCATGAGACTACTAGAGTAATAAATAGCATATAGCTCTCTTCATAAAAATACAAGACTTCAATATTGTAATGAGTTAAGTCGGTTAAAGAAATGGTCGCTTTAATTAAAATTACGATCGAAAGCAGGATAGCAAATATTAGTTCTATATAAAACGTCCAACTACATTGTTTTTTTAAAAAACCTATTAATACTCCAAAAAACAAGAATGCGATTTTGTAATCAGCATAAGTCAGGTAAAAAAATGGTCGCTTTCATTGAATTACGATCGAAAGCAGGATATCAAATATTAGTTCTATAGCCTACGAATAGGTACTCCAAAAACCAAAAGAATGCAATATTGTAATCAGCATAAATCAGCATAAAAATGATCGTTTTCATTGAATTACGATCGACAGCAATATAGCAAATATTAGTTGCATAGAAAACGTCCTACTACATTGTTTTTTTTTAAAACCTACGAATACTCCAGTTAATTTGTATAAAATGTGCTTAATAAAGTACATCATACTATGTTCTATCAATTTGGGTTATTTATGTTTAAGAAAACATACTAGAAATTAATCAATTATTATTTTTACCTAACAACGGCTATACCTCGAAACCGGATATTTATTATTGGACTCTTTTTGCATAACTATTAAAGATAAATTATTTTATTCTTAACCTTTACAACACTCTGTCACAAAAAAGTAGTAATATTAGCAGACCTTACGATTTACAAATTACACTTTTTTATGACACGGTTCTATGGTAAGTATCAATAAATTTGTTTAGATATATATTTGAGATAATTATATTTCTCTATTTAAGTATTTAATATATCGTTGTCTAGTACCCAAAGTATAAGCCTAGAGCTGAGTTTGGGACTAGGTCAGTTGGTGTGAGATTGTCCCCGTATGCTTATTTTATTATTTTATAGTAATTGTATCACTGTGCACCAAACTTTATAGGTTCTAAATGGTCGTAATATTCTCACATTTTTGATACAACTGACTTATACATTTGCAAAGATTAGGAAATATTTGAAGACATTTGATATAACTCGAGTTGTATCAATTAACACATACCAAGTGAAGTAAATATAGGTTTAATTTTTGATCTAACTCAAGTTGTATCTTTCAAAATACGCAAAACTCTGGTGATAAATGATATAACTCGAGTTATATCAAAAGACACAGACATTTTTAAAGGCATAAAAACCGTGATTAATAATATATTTTCAGATATATCATGAGGCACGAAAAAAAATATATAGTTATGGTTTTTTGAAGTGTTTTAACTAGAGAAATATCATTAAACACGGAAAATGGAAAAAAAAGGGTCAATTGTATCATTTTACACGAAAGTATCTTGGAAACTAGAAGGCCTAGGAACACGGGAGTTGGACCAAACGATGCGTTATTTTTTTTTAAGTTGTTTCATGAAAGAACACGTTAACTGCTACAACTCAAGTTGTATCACTTGTCACAGGAGGCACAGATATTAGATAGGTAATTGACACCTTTGTTCGAAGACAGCTGTTGTCATGTTTTTTTTTAAAACTTTTATGAGTATATAAATAGATGAATGAGACCATTTATATAGTTTGCGTGCTGAGGTTTTTCAAGAGGTTCAACACGACGGCACAAACACTTATTATAAGATATTCATGATTGGAATTATGAAATCTCTCGTAAGCAATGGCCGAATGCTTTAAATACTCTGAAATAATAGTTAAATATATTGCGATTGTTTGTTACTATAACGTTCGTCTGATATAACTATAAAAACAGATCACAGATAATAAAAACGTCTTTCTAATGAACTCCGCGATTTTTGCACGGTAAGTAGGCGAGGTTTTATTTATAAATTATTTAAAATAAGAATAACACTTTTAACCATGAAATGCTTTAAATTATATCCTTAGAAAAACCTAATCTTTCGAATAAAAACGTAAAAGCAAGTAGTTATTTTTCTAGGTGTACCCCATCGTCTTACCTATTGCAAAAGCCTTGAGTGCCTAAGTCTAACTTGATATAAAAATTGCTTTGAACTGGACAGGGGAAGATAAAGGTGACAATGTAACTTATTACCCCGTCAATGATAACTTCCCACAGTTAGTCTCAAGACCGCGCATTGTCTTGAGACGAGGATAGAGAAATAACCGCGAGCGCAGACCGAGGTCGGATAGATATACATACACACAGGCAGCGTGTCTTACGCGGTACGGTTACAATAGCCGGGGGATAAGGACGGGTCATGGGTGTCGCGGAGCGGGCATATACATGCCCCACCATGTAACTAAAGCAAAAAATTAAAACGTAGATTCTACTCCTCCCCATATAGCCATTTTTGGTCGCAGACTTTTCAAAGCAGTAACAAGTCACAACAGTTTCGTAACTGCTCCGGCACATTGTGACTGTGTAAGGGTTTGGTTTCTAAGTGTAGTAACAGTTGATAAACAATGCTACCACAAAAATTCTAGTAACTATGTTTAGTCGTTGCGTCCACACATCGTCGTATCCTACGATAAGAGCCACAATCACCACAGTGGCTTTTTGTTTTTATTGTAAAATTGAGTTCTACGTCTCAAGTTACATAAGATGACATCAAAAAATTTAAAATAAACATATTTTATTTAATAGTAAATTGAGTTTTTGAATAAGCCACAATTGCATTGGACTTACTTTCAACGCGGAGTAAAGCCCTAAGTATATTGCTGTCCTTTTTCACCGTGCGATACCGAACGGCGGGTGCGGGAGGAGGGGGCGCAACCGCCGTTTCTCCATTACTCGGCGGACAGCGGCATTGAGTGTTTTGGCGTTCCAACGGCTTTAATTTTCATTCAGAAGATCGTTTATATTAGTTTACTGTATGTTTAAAATACAAAATGAATCGTCGAAGGCACAGATTAGTGAAAATGGTGGCAAAAAACGATGGTGAACGAAAAAGGAATGTACCAAGTAAGTTAATTAAAACGAATTTTAATAACCTAATGATTATTGAAATCATTTCTAGTACTTTTTTTTTACTTTATATATTTATGATTTTTTAAAGAATATACAAAAAACATATTAACATACTTAGTGTCAGAAACTAGCACAATTTAATTAAGTAGTGCACATTCCGTTGATTAAAGCCCGAACGGTAATTGTGGCTTTATTTTACGGAATTGCTTAATTTCCATTGTATGGCAAATGGGTGGCCACAATGACATTTGTGTCCTTTTTCTACTCTCAAATTGTGTTTTGTTTAATTATTATTTAAATTTTCGGTTTTGTAGGATATAATTTAGGTGGCTTACAAACTATACGAATGTTTGAAATTATTTTATTGCTTTTTGGTAAAAAAATTACTTTTGAACATGTCCGTTTGCGTATTTTCTTTTTGGGCTCTAATGGCAGTTGGGGCTTTTTTCGTGTATAAAATGGAGTTAAATATTATATAAAACGCTTGTTTCCGACAAATTTACTCTGTTATTTTCTTTGTTATGTCAGTATATGAAATTGCATGAGCTTTTGCTAATGGGATCTTATAAATTCTAAATATTTTCTCAGCTGGGATGTTTATTCTTGACAAGCTCTTCTCGTGACATCATCAGATACAATTTGGTTAAATTCGAGTTCGTCCACCGATCTTTGACCCACTACAATCCGTGTCTTCGTTACATCGTCAACAAATAGACGAATGCGCACATTTATAATATTAGTATAAACGTAATTACTCATTTTTATTTTTATTTTTTAGAGAAAAGAACACGTGCAGAGTCTCCCTTGCCTCCTGGGAATGAGCAAGAAGTTAATTATTTACTGTATAACATAGGTCAAAAATTGGACAGTGTAAGATTAATGAAAATGAGACTTTATAATTTACTGCTTTTGTCAAATTAGTTTTTTTTTTTCAGATACCCAATTATAAAAGCATTTAATAAAAGCATAATAAAAGCATTGATCAAAGCCGAGTGGTTGATTAAAGAACGCAGAAATATTACCCATCGGGAAATAGAGCATGAACTTGGTATTGGATCACCCGCAGTTTCAAGCATTTTACATGATCATCTTGGCGTCAGGAAGGTCGCTTCGCGTTGGATACCGCATTTGCTGACCGAAGAGCAAAAAACCCGGCGAGTAGATTGGTGCCAGTTTATGCTCAAAAAATTCGACGGAGGCAATTCCCAACAGGTTTCTAATATCCTTACTACTGATGTGTCCTGGATATACTACTATGACCCTCTAACAAAGCATCAATCTATGCAATGGGTGTTTGAGGAAGACGGGCCGCCATTAAAAATTGTTCGTGGCCGTAGTGTGAACAAAAAAATGATCGCCGTTTTCTTTCGCCGCGGGGGGCCAGTAGCTGTAGTTCCACTCGAAGATCGAAGAACAGTTACTAGCCAGTGGTACACAGAGGTCTGTTTACCCCAGGCATTGACAAATTGACAGACTTGGTGAGGATCGTCCAAAGAGCGGCACTCATGGAATTCTTTTTCACCAAGATAATGCACCTGCACACACCGCGGCAATAACAATGGATTTTTTGACCAGTAAAGGTGTTCAGCTGGTGTCGCATCCTACAGTCCTGACCTGGCCCCGTGCGACTATTTCTTGTTCCCCACTATAAAGAAAATGATGCGTGGCCGCTTTTATGGACTCGAACGAGGCAGTACTAGAATTTGAGCGACTTTTCTTTGACCTTCCGCAGTACGCATTTTTTAAATGTTTTGAGGATTGGTTTTATAGAATGAGGCGATGTATTGAACTTGGAGGAGTATATTTTGAAAAACATTAAAGTAATTTGTAAAAAAAATGAATGGTTTTTAATTAACTAAAAATATTCATAGCAACCCTCGTATAGTTTTGGACAGTCCTACATCCAGTTTCACTATTCCGACTCCGCAATTGTCAGCTGCAAATAACAATATATTTTGTTACATCTTGTTCTTACCTAATATTTTATGATAAATAAAGATTTTGCTCAACTAAAATTAAGTATTTTTTCTTAGTGACTAATATTATATTCGAAGTGTGAATGTTAAAATCTGGCCCTAAGGGCAGTAGTGGCCCTGAATGTTCCGACGATAAGAGGCACAATGTAGGTAATGGCTCTCTTAAACCTATTTACCCCGACGAATAAGGATTTAAGGGACAAAATATAATGATAAAGTACTATTACGAACCTAAATGCAATTTCAGTAGGACTCTAGAACACAATTCCACATGATCTAATTGCAAAATTATATATATTTTAGTTTTCTATTAAAATAAACAGAATAATGCTTCTCCTGAAAAGTAAGCATTTTGCAATTGTGGCTCTTATCGTAGGATAGGACGACATAACGTAAACATTTGTATCACACATTTTTATACACTTTGCATCTAGTTTGTGACTAGTCTACAAACTAGGAAATAATGTGTAGTAACCGTGTGGTAACTCTGTAACCACGTTATAAACAATAAACGCCAATGTTTACGTCAATGGTCAATGGTCAATGTTTCGGAACTTTGTAACGGTAAATGACAACAAAAAGGCTTCATAAAATCCAAATGTTCTCAACATACTGTCCCCATTTCCCCATAGTTAACGTTGCCATGTGATTTAGAATTAAAAACCTACTACGAAAAGGTAATCAACCATTGGCGCAAGTAGCGAATCGCATACAAGAACTAACAAAGTTAAATGGAGACTACAAATGTAGACAGTCATATCCTGTAGTCAAATACGAACACCTACTGGAAACAGGTGAAAAAGTATTTGCTACTGTCAAGATTAGTGAAAGTTACTCGTTATCAAAAAACATTAAAGACAAGTGGTTTTTAACCACCGATAATAATATCATAGAGATGAAATTCGCTACTTGTGTAAAGGGAAAAATAAAAATCTTTGGAAGTAATATAAAAAACAAATGTAATTTTTTCGACCTTCCATTCAAATCTTCTCGTATCAATATACTTAATATGCAACGCCGCTTTCTATTTGCATCCCTTCTGCAAAGGTTTAGAGCCCGTGTGCTTTAATTACACATTTCATTTTCTTCCATTCCTTGGTAGGTGCTCTTTGCTCTCTTCTGAATCGATCAATTTCGGGCGTTTTTCTTGTATTACGCCAAAACAGAATATTACCTTGAACCCAGTTACTCGGAACTAATGAGATAAGCTTTCGCGACCTTTCTTCTGTTAAAACAACCGAAAACGGCATGATTGACGATGTTCGTGAAACTTTGAGAATCTCTGTAAATAAAAAAGTACATGGGACCATTTTGTTAATTCAGTAACTTTGTTTCTACTTTAAGTTACACGTCGACACATGTCGACACAATCTAGTAACTGTGTGACCACTTGTGACTGCAATGTTTGTCCATCATAAAGACATATTTATATCATAATTAATAAGTTTTATGGTTATTCTTGCTTTTATATTTATTGTTATTGATAAAATATATTATTCTGTGTATGCAAACTCAAGAGATCTTTAAATGTATAAACTTATTTAATAATGAAATAATACGCAGTACAGTCATGTGTTTCGCTAAATTGGCTAAATTATGATTTTATGATGGCGCGTTGATGAATTTCAACCAATATGATCAAATGACACGATGAAATTATTTTCCCATTGAGATTTGAACACAACCATAATGAATAAACACTAAAACCAAATACTTACGTCGTCAAACTTTTTTGTAATGGCTTCTCTTCTTATATTTTTAAATCACAATAAAACGTCATCAGACACTTCAACGAGTTCCATTAAAAGAGTGAATGAACGAATGATTTCTGACGAACTGGTTTCAAACTCGTAACATTGTTACCACACAGCGACGGAACGATGAAACCAAAAGTTACTGTGTCGACTCTTCCCCAATTTTAGTCGCAGTTACTCGTACGTAGCAGATACGAAGCTGCTACCAAACGTCTTACTAGAATCAATCAGTGTCTACACATAAGTGTCGACAATTGACGTAACGGCTACCAAAAATGGCTATATGGGTCAAACTAGACAAATTTTGTTTAGCAACTTTTTAAAATCATAAAGTTTTTAGATTGTTCTTTTTTCAAATAAAGTAAATAGTATTTTCAATGTACTTAAAACTCCGTCTAATTGACATCGCCTGTCAGTCTAGTCACTCTACAGACATAATCAATTTCATAGTACATTGCGTGTTCGAATTAACTTTAAAATGTAATGAAATTCAAACCGCAAGTTTTTTTTCAAAGTCGTCAAACAAACGTTGCGTAGTTTGAGGAGAAGACTGTACATTTTTTTTTTTCTAGTTACAGGCCCCACCGTGTATAGTACAGTGAGGCTAGACACGCTGACGTAAACGATTAACGAAAACTGTACCCTTACCATGAGTTACAATTAACGTACTCGCTAGCGAGTCGAATGCTCTGTCCCTTGCACTCTATAAGAATACTTGCGAGGTCTGCGAGTGACAGAGCTTCGACTTGCTAGCGAGTTAATTGTAACTCATGGTAAGGGTACTGGTAAAGTGTATGGAATTGACGTAGGCACTCGACGCGACCGTCTGACTTACTTAGTTTATATGACAATCCTGTACATTTTGGAGAACGATAACGAACGCCGAATGCATGTTTTCTAGTTAGTAGTAGGGCCTCTGAATAGCGTGCGGTGAGAGGTAAGTCGAAATCTTTGTCGTATAAAGATGCCTATGCTTTTAAGCTCTGAAGGGGCAACTTAAACTCGGCGGTTAATATGAGCTGCGTCGAGTTGAGAACTGGGGGGTTATTGTGTATGACATAGCTATGCAGTTCATTTTACGACGAGCGTAAAAGACAGAGCTATAGCAGTTATATAGCCCTGTCCTTTTCTCTCAGCGTAAACTGAACTGAATTGCTATGTCATAATAACCCCCCAGCTTAAAAGAACTACATCCAAGTACCAGCATTACCCTAAATATTGAAATCTTACAACAATGAAACAACGGATTCAAAAATATCTTACGTCTGTTTTATATTAAACACGTTTCTAAATATTTGGGAATCTTGTTAAAAAGCTTCTAAGACATTCTAGAAATCATTTAAGGGCATTAGAAATTTTCCATCTCCATAATAACGGATATTCTTAGAAGTTTCCGAACACAATTTGAGAAATTTCTTATCGAGACAATGAAACAATGGTTTTGGGAAGTTAACCAAGTGAATTGGCGAATAGTAATTTTTTTAACAGTTTTTGTAGCATTCTGGTGGTATTTTAATCAATATCATCCATCACCCAGTATGGGTTTTAGAGGATGCAATAGGCCAGGCCTATACTTAAATAATTATAGTTTTTTACCGACTTAAAAATTTAGTAGAATAGCAGCCGCCTTTAACTCTTCTGTCTAGTCTGAAAAACGCTGGCAGCCTCGCTGACCGCTCGCACCAACACCGCCGCCTTGCCCTCGGTAAGAACGGCACACAACCGCTAAGGCCTAAATAGGGCTGATAACAATCGGCAGTAGGGCTGTCCAACCCAATCAAAAATATAAAATGCAAATGGCCGACCTTCATTAACATGTACCTAAATATTTAGCAGACGTCGCGTTTTCTAATATTGTTTTGAAAAAGGGTTGTTTTTAGGATTTAATTAATTGAAGTACAACAGTTTTCTTTTAAAATGGAGCCAACGAACTTAAAAAAAAACTTTCCAGTAAACTGCCAAAGATACGAATCTTATTATTGTATTCGAGTGTGTAAAATGACTAGTATACAGGCATTTTATCTTACTCCTCAGGGTTGGCAGTGCGTATGCAGTATTAGGAACGCAGATTGCAGCCTTTGTTTGTATTGCACTTTTGCACTTTGCAGCCTTGGGATTGCACTTTGCATCATCAAAGCCCACTCACCAGCTCTTGAAAGTAGGTAAAAAGTAAGCGAGGGACAATTTCATATAAATTGATCTAGTCCCAAACTAAGCTCTAAGCTTTTACTATAGGTACTAGACATACTTACATATAAATAATTTACATACAAAACACCACAAGACTCAGAATTAAATACTGCCCTAACTGGGAATTGAATTCGGGACTACCACCAACTGCGTCTCACATCGTCGATAAAGTATCCATGAAGCAAACTCTACGAGGATAATATCAAAGTCCTATCCCTCCGTGTGTCATAGCTGTGGGTCACCCTGTATATTAACCATCTTAATCATAACCGCGCAATAACTAAAGTGGGCTTGATATATGTTCTGTCCTTATCTGTCATTAAGACAGAGTTTGACAGCAAGGGACAAAGAATATTTTAACCAATGAGGTTTTGTAAACTCTTTGGTCGCTATCTAGACTTAAGCGCGGCTTGAAGTTTGAATGCTTGCAGGTTAGCCGGTTCGTGACATTAGGTGAAAAAACTTAATGACGACGATATTTTATTCAGGAAGAAGACTAAAATATTCCTTTATAATAATTTGCTGTTAACTCCTACGAGTTCTTTTTATTTTAATTTTGATGTGTAATTTTCCCCGGAATTGGATGAGTGTTACGTACCTATATTATCTATATTTTTGTTTATATAAACCTTTCGTTTGTGACTGCCTCATCCATCCATACTAACTGGTGCTCGGGGTTCCACTTAACCTGTCTAACGTTCTTCTTAATGTCCTTAATGTCGCAGTCACAAACATCTAGTTAACCTATCACCCTGTAAATGGCTTTTTTTACGCGGGATTCGCAGGGAACAAGTCTGGACGAGTTTTTGACTCTACAGTTCTGCCGTCCGACTGTAATAGGATGTTCCCGTAACTTGAAGTTCTTAATTTCGGGAGTCCTGAACCAGAAGTAATCCTGATAAGATAAGATAAGATAAGATAAGATAAGATAAGCATTTATTGTCAAATCAAATCAAATCAAATCAAAATCAAATCAAATAAGTTTATTTGCTAGAATACAGTCATAAATTAAGGTGTTACAAATAATGTTCCAGTGTATTCAGCCCGCATGCAAGCGTGCAAATATTTTGTTGGTTTTAAATCTACTTAACAAGTCAAAAAGTAATAATAATAATAATAATATGAGTTATAATACATTTATATTAAATTTAAATAATCTTGAACACTATAAAAACATTTATCCATGAGCCATTTTGTCAATATGCGCTTGAAAAGACTTCCTGTAAGCGACTTCATACTTTCTGGTAAACTGTGTACAATTGTTATTACATGTCTAGAATCAAAAGATTAATAGTTCCAACAATTTGCCCATTTCGGACGTACAATAATAACCTTAGATCTAAATTTTATCATTAAATAATTTACGGAAAAAAATCATTTAAATTGTAAAAACATTTGCAAAGTAGCCATTCCTTAAGATTATTTTTGAACTGTGCATTACCTAGGGACTTTATACATTCCGGTAAATGATTATGTATTTTAATTCCAGTCTAATAAGTGCTTTTGTTCAGTATATAGCTAGAACGACGAACTGGGGGGTTATTATGACAGAACTATGCAGTTCAGTTTACGCTAAGAGAAAAGGACAGAGCTGTATAAGTGCTATAGCGCTGTCCTTTACGCTCACCGTAAAATGAACTGCAAAGCCATGTCATAATAACCCCCCTGTACATAAGTCATTTTTATATTGAGATCGTAAATTTATCTTAAGGGCACTTTTTTATTGAAGTCGTCAGTATGCTCCTTAACAAATAAACTTATTTCTAATATATAATATAATATTTTTCTCAAACATGCTCGGAAAGAACGGTTTTCCGATTGAAACACAACGACGGAAAGTGCCTCATTTTACTCCTAGGAGTAAAAAAACCATATGAAAACACTTTCCGTCCATGTCCATATTGTTTATTAAAAGTGCTCTCTATGGCATACAAAATCGAAAGGAACATGAAAAAAATCCCGCACACCCAACTTGTGGGTGCAGTGTGGGCCGGCGGCGGCGCGTTGCGCGTGAAACTATCTTCACTAATACTCGTAGTTTTCAAACAAACATTATCTCCGAATTTGTC
The DNA here is from genome assembly GCA_963966035.1 of Acleris laterana. Taxonomy (NCBI): domain Eukaryota; kingdom Metazoa; phylum Arthropoda; class Insecta; order Lepidoptera; family Tortricidae; genus Acleris; species Acleris laterana. The sequence goes on along the minus strand of OZ014462.1, from coordinate 11,716,401 downwards.
ATAGGTTTTTAAAAATACTTGTAATTATGTATTTGTATCATTTCCTCGCATTATTTGAGAAAAGCATTATGTATGCCGCGGCGGAAACGAGGATTTCCTGGCTCGTATTTTAGCAGCCCTCGCTATTGCTCGGCCAGCTAACCACCTCGTCAGGAAAACCCTTACTTTCCGCGCCTGGGCAACAATGTACTATTCTGCTGGATCGATCTTGGACAAACCCGGACTGCGACCGAGGCTACGCCGAGGACAGGGGATGAAACCTATTTTAGGGGATTTTAACCTATTTTTAGTAAAAACCCGCGACCTAGTCGATCTATTCCTATTGTACATATTATTCCAACATCTCGTAATCAATTGTTCCTACTAAATATACTTAGTTTTAACCTTCTACATTTACCTACCGCAACGCTATACGTCACACGAAAATAGGATAGTGAGACTATGAATAAGAACCGTGTTTAAATATAAAGTGAAGTTGATTTATGCCACATTACCCAAAATACAATTTCAAATTCTGTAATTGATTATAAAGTACGTCTGGGTCAATCTTACTTCGTCGTAATTAGAATTGACGTGCCTGAAATTCGGATCGGCTCCGAATTAACTTTGTGACGGCCTCCGATTTACTTTGGCACTTGTGACAGCTGATATTTGTTTATTTATTTTTAGAATGACATTTGCGCACGTATTTATTCAATATTGAAAATTTTGCGATTCGGCATCGGTGAAAACGAACTCTTTACCAGTTATGAGTAGAGAGAGAGAGAGAGGTGGTAAATGGCCATGCTGGAATAGCAGTGGGTTGCTTGTTCCCTGAGAAAATGTACAGTCTCCAGTGGGGTTATTATGACGTATCTATGCAATTCATTTTACGCTGAGCGTAAAGGACAGAGTTATGTAACTAATATACGTCGTTTACGCTCACCATAAAATGAACTGCATAGGCATGTCATAATAACCCCGCAGCTCTGCGCTCAAAAATATTTGACATGCTCTTACCTCTAGCAATAAAGACTGTGCTTCGAATTTGAATGTTTCTTAGAAGAGTAGTATTGATCTGATTTTTATAAAACTTGGTAGAAAGGTCCGTCAGGATTGATAAGGGGGTTACAAAGTTGGGGGGTTATTAAAATGTCTCAGTTCGAGTCAAACTACTAGTTAGGTATTAGTGTTTTTGTAAGTCTCTTAACAGTTAAATCTTTGACAAACTAACTATGGTCTTATCACCCCGTAAGGTGTAACATTTGTCTTCGCAGCTAGCTTTAATTAGTAATGACTAATGACCATGTCTACGAAGATGACGGTCCTGCGTTCGTTTCCTAGATAAGTTTCCTCTTATTCCGTTTGATCGTAAGGCCAACCTATTCGGAGCAGACCCCTTACTGGTTCTGAACTCCTGGTACTAGGATGACTAAACACCCTCATCTGAATGATTGACAAACCACAGCTTGGCGAACTGGATTTCTTCATGGAGATTCGACTCAGAGCGTACAAACCACATTTGAGGGCGAGAATTCTTATTGAAGCAGCTATACCTCCAAATGCTTTGCCAACCCTGAGGACTAAGATGGAATGCCTCTACGCTGCCTACATAGTAATTTCACTGGTTGTGTTATCCTTACACCGGAACACAACAATGCGAATGCTGCTTGGCGGTAGATTAAAGGTTGATGGTGGTAGCGATCCGGACGGCCTGCACACGGACAGACCCTCCTAACACTAGCTTAGATCGGGACGAGGTCAATTTGTATGAGATTAACCCTAATTTTTTCCCTTACAAAGTACTCTACCAGTATCGAACTATGTCAAAGTGACGTCATGATTAAAATTGTGAGAGACCTCCTAAGAATTGAATTATAACGTCACTTCGACATAGTGCCACAGTGGCGTATGAATCAAATGGTCAAGAGAAACTTTGTTAAAAGTGACTATAGAGCTTAAGTCACGCGGTCTTTTCTACGTCACAGCTAGTGCTAGATATGTATAGACTTAAAAAAACAAACCACGGTTACAAACAAAATGACAATGAATGAAAATAATGAAAACGTGAATGAATGAGGTTGACTGGTCGTTCTTGTAGCATTAAGTTCGCCTTTTGAACACTATTTAAATTTTGTGTAATAAAGCATTTAAATAAATAATAAAATGACGTCATTCCGAACACTATTCCAAAGCGGGCGTAGCAAGCTCAGCAAATTATATTAACAAATAATGACACTTTTGAGACAAACTATTTTTTAGTACAGTTGCTCAAAAATGGGTACATTCCGTAGCATACGGAAAGTTCGATATTCCGCACTAGTCCTTTTTACTTTTCCAACTTTTTTAATTTCTCTACTCTTCCAACCTATACATTCAACCAAAGAGTTTGCATGTTCAATCACTTTTTGATTACGTCATTTAGCATTGAAACTATAAATATAGGTAATATAATTTTAAATATAAAAATTACATAAATACATACATACACAACACACACAAATTATCTAGGTAATATTAAAAAAAAACAGCTCTCATCAAGATGGCTGAATCGGAATGAATATTACGAATGATCGGATAGTTGAGTATTAAGGTGGATTCACGTTACACCATGCCGAAGCCGGGCCCAGTCCAGCACGGTGTAATGTGAATCCACCTTTATGCGTTACCACTGGCTAATAGAGTATTTGTGCTTCTTGATTTTTAAATAATATAAGTAATTAAATTACTATATTTCTTTTTTTTTTCTTTGATTTGGCTGAATGGTCACAACCATTGCCATTATGAAAAAAGTCTATCAATTAAAAGTAAAACAAAATCCCGCCTTTTTAGCTAACGATTAAATATTGTTGTGAAAAAATGAGCGATTTAGACGATTGTGAAATACATTTATTGTAATTTTTTCGCAGATGTATTAAAAAACCTCGTTTGATATACGTGCGGAACTGTCATTTTCACTCGTCCCGAGTCTTGGCCCTCGCTTGCAGCTCGGGTCAAGACACCTCGGGACTCGTTTGAAATGACATACTTTCCGCACTAATATCAAAATGTACTATTATCGGAATACCTTTTGACAAAATTCTTGTTGTCAATTGCTTGTGTGTAGGTCCTCTCTGTCCCGCCTGCATAGGTATTCTCAATCGTTAAAGGCATGGCAACACCGGCGCGGAATGTGCGATGCAGCCCTGTCAAGAGAACCGTTAGGGCGCTACCACGCGATATCACGCGACACCACGCGTCGTCGCCGCGACGCGCCGCGTGCCGAAAGGCCCGTTAGATTATTATTTTTAAATAGTCTTGACGTTTCAATATTGAATAAATACCCGGTGGGTAGTTTTCCGGCTAGAGCGTTATCTATACTAATATTATAAAGCTGAAGAGTGTGCTTTTGGTGGCAAATCGTGGTTCTAGAATCCATAGAGTCGCTATTTCCTATTTATTATAATATGTACGAGTACATACCATTGATTACGACCTTCAGTATTTTAATATTTCAAATTTCATTTATACATTAAACCGCTTAACCCATTTTAAATTAATTTTGGTATAGAGTATATCTCTGCTGTACTCGTAAAAGCCTTACAAACAAGCTAATATTAGTAGGTATGGAAGAACGGAACCAAAAATGTACTTTGTTCATTTCAAAATTTGTCTAATATTATAATAATTAGGAAATCGACTCCATGGATTCTAAAACCACAACATGCCTCCAAAAGTCCTAACCCTAGCAATAAATAACGCCGATCGGCGTCATCGGCAACCAATGGAAACGAAAACACGATTTCTTCGCAAACGTCACAAGCAAAAGCAAGCGTGCAAGTTAAATATACTTATTAGTATTTAATGTATCGTTATATAACAAATTCCAATTATCATCATAAATCAACCAGGTTGTCCACAAATGACAAATACTAAGCGGAACAGGAAACGCAAGAATACCGAGCGCTGAATTATGGCCGCCATAGCTCATTTGGGCACAATCAGCGCCCGCGCCGCCTCCGTGACACTTGTGCTATTAGGAATAGTTAAATTCGAGTCGCAGACGCAAAATAACCACAGATTATAATATTTTATAAAAGATAAAAAGATAAAAGATATTTATACAGTAAGAAGGCCGCACGGGCACTTTTACACGTCAAGAATCTACCAGCGCTTCCCAAGAGGAGACCACTGCCGAGAAGAAACGCCGCAAGAAACTCAGCAGTCAGTCGTTTTTTAACCATATTTAATACTACAATGATACTACTTAGTCTAGCATTATACAGGGTGTCCCAAAACTCAACGATAATCCGCCAAGGGCTGATAGAGCAGCTAAAAAGCTATCGATTTAACACCTATGTATGTTCAGCGATTTTCGCTAGTTTCGGAGATATTGATCATTTTAATCTGAAATTTTGTAATTTTCCCTTATGCCCATGTCACGAAAAATCATTAATTTCGTTATGTATGTCATAAGTTTTTCAGTGGTATCTTACATAATTATAATCATTACGAATTGGCGAAGTTTTTAAACCTATTTGCCCGTTTATTTTATCAGTATTTTTTTAAGTAATCACCTAAAGTTGTTTTTTTCATACAAAGTGAAAAGCAACCACTGGGACACCCAGTATGGAGAAACAAACTTTATGTGATTACTTGAAAAAAATACTGATAAAATAAACGGGCAAATAGGTTTAAAAACTTCGCCAATTCGTAATGATTATAATTATGTAAGATACCACTGAAAAACTTATGAAATACATAACGAAATTAATGATTTTTCGTGACATGGGCATAAGGGATAATTACAAAATTTCAGATTAAAATGATCAATATCTCCGAAACTAGCGAAAATCGCTGAACATACATAGGTGTTAAATCGATAGCTTTTTAGCTGCTCTATCAGCCCTTGGCGGATTATCGTTGAGTTTTGGGACACCCTGTATAAAGCTATAAATATTAAATTAAATATAATATCAAATAGCATGCGTAGTTCAGCAGGAAAACATGTCAAACATATTACGAGAGAGACAAAGGGAGAAAAGGAAAAAAAAACACAGAACAACCAAATAAAAGTTTGATATGTTTTCCTACATCAACGGTAAACAACTTTGCAATTTTACAAATAATTAATGACTAAGTTTCTTGTTTAGGCCAAGCATTTTTATCTGTTAGATAGTCCTCGACCCTATAGTAGTACAAATGGTACTCTTCTAAGAAATCTGCGTTTGGGTAGGTTGAAGTAGAGCGGTCTTCCGGTAATCTTCGGACAGGGAACATGGCCGATTGAATGATGTCCGGCTTTTACTTTTGATTTATTTTGTTTACAGATTTACTCTTCTCACTTGAGATTGGCGGACTCGGACTCGCACACCGATGGTTCCGTATTTAAGTCAATTTATGCTTGGTTACTGGAAAAGCAAAAAATATTGATTTTGGTATGAACTTTTATTTTCTATGCAATGGTCCATTTTAACTGCGCCTAAATTTTGAAACCGATTTTCAAAGCTTTTTGTGTTTTTTTTTAACTATAAATAATTAACAATTGTTTTTTATTTCATAAAATATAAATAATTACCAATACACCAGGTGTTTTTCTGATTTTTTTGTTTATGAACTTTGGAGATTTGGGTGGGGACAGTAATTTTTTGTACATTTTTGGCTACAAATAAATTACTTATAAGTACGTCTTGATAGAGCATTCGAGCCAACGCGTTTAATGTGTGGAAAGTAATGTACAATCCTACGAGACATATCACTCGTATCAGTAACTGGTATGCAAATAATAACAACCAACCTACGTACAGAAGCGCCAATGTTTAATCGCCAGAAATAGGGAATATGCATGGATTTTTAAATTGCATTTCTCAACAAATTACAAAAATGGTAAAGTAAAAGAGAAAAGTGAAATTAAAATTAAAATCGGCCCAGAAATGCGGATGATACAAGCATTTTAAACTGTTAATTAGACAGCGATTAGACAGAGATCCGATACGATGTGACGTCATGTATCATGTCGGCCATATAAACTCCATGTTGAATTCTGTTTTGATAGACAGAGATAGAAAACTGCATTTTAATCCGTTGAGTAGTTTTAAAGATCTAAGCGTACCTACTAACAGCCGAAGTGACTTCATTTTATACTAACTACTAGCGACCCGCCCTCGCTTCGCTTCGGTTTATGTGAGTTTTAAGTAACACCCGTACATTAACCAGAATCTTTAATACATATAAACCCTCCTCTTGAATCACTACTACTATTGCTGAAACCTGCATTAAAATCCGTTGAGCAGTTTAAAAGATCTAAGCGAACAGACAGCGGAAGTGACTTAATTTTATACTATGTAAAGATTTCTAATTCGCACCTTGAGTACAACAAGGGCACAATTGCACTGTTACAATATAGGACTATATTACATTGTACCCTTGTCCTACCGAAGAACGTGCAATATGAGTTAATCATTTCGCACCTTCGGTAGAACAAGGGCACAATGTACTATATGATTATAGGGGCAATTGTGCCCTTGTCCTGCCGAAGGTGCGATTTGTCGATTAATTGGAAAGACAGAAAATTCAAGATTTTAGAATGAAGTGTCGCTTCTACATGAACTAATAACATTACTCTTTGCTTACAAAGGTCACAGACGCGCAGATAGCCGATAACCCAATACAACGCGCTCACAACTCACAAGTCTCTCAAAGCCACTCGACAGACAGAAGCTGCCCAGGATGGTTTCCCGTACGCTGTTCCTCTTGCTGGCTTGTTTGCTGGTCAGCGTCAAGACCCAAGAGCGAGTCGAGGAGTGCGACCAGTTCTGCGTCAGCTCGTTTGGAGACCAGAAGAACAGGTGCTGCCGGGAGCAGGGGTATGATGAATATGACACTTGCGTCGGGATCGAGATGTACTGCAAGTTTGATTATAAACAAGTGTTTCGCGTCATTTAGATACAAATACGCTGGAATTCCACAGCAGATACCTACTCGTATACCCACGACGCAGTTGTACGTGTCCCGTTTACATTACTCTACGGAGGCGAAGGATCTCGTAGAGTATGTACGAATTGTACGAGTTAAGACCGGAGTTACTCTTAGGGTCGAGTGATTGGAGCCCCGCCACAAGGTTAATTTTAAGTCATTTGTTTTGAGAGTACCCACCAAAGATCTGTCGACCTTTTTAAATGAGGAATCCTGGCCCACACACAACACTCGTTTAGTATAAGTACATATATAGAGAAATAAAATGTAGCCTATTAAACGTTATAACATTGATCAGCGTTAAATACAAGCTTATTTAAATAAATAAAGGAGTACAAGGTTTTAGGATAATAGATCCAATTGCAGTATACAATTTATGTATGTTAGTCTTTAAGGTATTTGTAAATATGGGCCTTGTTGTCTGAAATAACGTTTATTCTATTCTTTTCTATTCTATAGCGGCAGATGTACAAAATAACGTCAAAGACAAACGTCTAGAACACGTCCGCAATGGAATTCTGGTTTGAAGATGTTCGATGTTCGCACAGATTGGCCAAATAATATACGCTGGATCAGCATAGGATCCAGGAGCAAGTCATGGAGTGCGAAAGTTCGTAAAATAAAGATTTAAAAAATGCTTATTTATTTATACGTACTAAAAATTACAAAAGATAATTTGTTCATTTGAGTTTGTAGTAACTTCGGGCATCGGAAACCTACACGAGCAATGGTCCGACTTAATCTTGCCCAGTTTTACCTACCTATTTAATTACCTAGGCTTCAAAACATTAAATTCCTAGCTTCAGAGTCCGACTTTTGCGTTTGCAGTTCGTTATACAATTAACACCTAACCTCAAAACAATTTCTCAATTTCCACTTAAGCCTAACACTGGAATCATTTCAGCGCCTCCGTATCTGACGCGAGATCTGCGCCCGCGCTACCGGCCGTAGACAACTATACAGCCTTTAAAGGCTAACGTCAGATAAGCCTAGGCATAGATTATAGAGCTTTTAAAAAGAGCCGCGGGATTGTCGGTTATCGGCGCTTTGAAATGAACGTTTTATGTCAATCCTTTTGAGGCAATCGGGGATCTTTAATGATGGCAAAGGTTGCAGGATGAAGTGTCTACAGTGCGAGGAGGTTCTTGATTATGTTATACGTTTACACCAGACACTATGTTTAATTATACATATACCTACTTATCCTATACTTCAACTACAACATATCAATAATATCTGATCATACGTGATGACTTCGAATATCCTTTACAAACTACAATCTAATCACAGAAATCCTTAGACCGCATGTGTGTTGCCAACCCTGAGGACTAAGATGGAATTCCTCTATGCTAGTAATGTCACCGGTTGTCTTATACCCACACCGGAACTTAACAATGAGAACACTTCTGCTTGGTGGCACGTTAAAGAAAGGTGGTAGCGATCCGAACGAACACAGCACTAGGTCCTACCATCACTTATATTTGGAAACGTTTTTACAGATTCCATTTGTAGCACTATCCCCTAAAACAGACTCACGTATTACTCGATGACGATACATAATGTCTACCTCAAAGTTTAAACAAGCAAAGTTAAGTAGATAATAAATCCAAACATTGAATCAAAGTTGTGCAAAAGCACCAATTAGCGCCCACAACTCACTCACTTCGCATTAGGTCCCAAAACCCACGGGTTCCACTCAAAATGGACTCCTATTCGTGTCGCTGGTCTATTAGAGTTAATTACGATTGTTATTTAGTGTCGTGACATTCATTACAAGCGACTAAACATGGGTTCTGTGACTCGGATACCTTGTGTAATGTAATGGATAGATCATTGTGTTTCGAACCTCCTACGATACCCTGATAGCTTGGAGTAATTTATTATGTTATTATAACCCTCGGGCCATAATACTAATAATAAAAAGATAAAAAATGAGATCGAGTCGTGAAAAATTAAAAACCTAGCAAGTTGTAGAATATTTAAATGAAATTTTGGTAATCTTCTTAGACAGGACTGAAAATAACCTTTAACGCTGGTTTAGTGTCACGCGGACCGTCGGTACGGATCGATCGATCTGTGTTAATCATAGGGAGCCCTGCATTTTAGAGTAACGCGGATCGGGTCCGCGCGGACGACCGTCAGTAAGTACCTGTATTAGATCGGCCTGTGTGGAGCGATCCGTACTGACGGTCCGCGTGACACTAAAACCAGCCTAAAGGCAAGAAAGCAAAAATTAAAAATATAATTTGAAATTATTTTGGAAATTACCGATGTTCAGCAGTTCGAATATTTATTTGCATTGTTGTGTTTCTGTGTGGGGATTAGACAACCGGGGAATCTACTAGCATAGAGGCACTCTATCTTAGGGTTGGCAACACATTAGGAGCCTTAGGATTGCAGTCTTTAGATTGTAATCTTGAGAACTTAAATGTCTATGGGTCACATCCCATTTACCATCAGGTGGCATGCATGCTAGTTGTTCATTCTCCTATGTCAAAAAAAAGTTTAACAATTAAAAAAAAGTCCAGTATTCCAGTAAGATCAGCTGGTAGGATCCCTCGCATACTAAATTAATGGCTAAGGAATCCTACCAGGTAATCTTACTGGACATCGCGATTTAAGTTGGTCCAATAGTTCAGGAGCTGCAGTGGACCATCCGATTTTTGATCACATACATACGCACAGACTGTTAAACTTATTTATTTCGTCTTTTTAATAAAAGATAAAGATAAAGAGACATTTATTCGCAACAATACAAAACCACATTAGGTACATAGGTATAAAAAATAAGACACAGAGAAACAGTTGCGAAACGGTCCCAACTCAGCATTCGCTAGCCGTAAAGCCAGCACTGGTCTTCCGTTGGAACCGCTTGGTGGAGAGACGGAAAGTGACACACTTAACACAAACTAACGTAAAATGAAAAACATCAAGGATCAAAATTGAAATCATTTGTTCGAGATTATCTCAAACGACCATAAAAATTACACCCTGTTAAAGTTGGCAACACTAAGGAAACAGAAAACAGAAAACAGCCTGAAAAAAAGCTTCATGCAGCCTGTAAAAAAAGGTATGACTGACGGAATGATTGACCACTAAATGGACGATTATAGCAATAATATGAACCATTATACAATAATCATAGCGACGTGTGGTCATTACCCCGTGCGCAGGATTGCGCTAAGAAGACATTCTGCGCTTGCGTCACTGGGTCACGGGGCGCACTATCGTTAAATAAACAAGTATATTTACTGTAATCTGATACCTTATACTACCTGGTGGCTAGATTAGATGCTGGGCTAGATGCGAAGCCATTAAAGACAAATTCATTGTTTCAATATGTAGTCACGAGATTAAATTTGGTACCCACCTTAGGTCCAAAGTCAATCTAACATTCTACAACAAGGTTGAGTTTCTTAAAAGTTACAAATAACTTGACATCTCTTATTACATTGACGACTACAGACATATTTTTCTTGAAATGGGTCCCAAATTAACGCTCGTGACCGTTACGACATAGAAAACGGCTACATTCAACATTTTCAAATAGGTAATTTAAATATGAAATAAGAAAATTAGATTATATGCTATTAAATGAAAAAAGGTTTACAATACAATCCAACGCAAAATTATCTTTATTAAGCACCACAAAACAACACGGAATAGTTCGTTTGATGGAATGGCCCCGAAGACGCCCTTGCTCGTTTTAGCACAATAAACGATAGTAAACTCAAATTGACAGACCGATTAAAAAAAAACCTCTAGTTACCTTTTCTTCTTCGTCCCAAGTCTACGCTTAATAGTTTCTAGCATCGATGGGAATCGAACCCAGTGTCGTAATCGGCGGAACAAATTAACACAGTGCCAGTGTTGCAGTGTTGCGCGAGCGCGATCGGATCTATTAAGGAAGGTGCGGAGTTATGTCCCGAGATACGAGATACGGAGACGGACGGGCCACGACTCGTAGTTAATGTGGAGTTCTTTCTACCACTATTTGTAACTATCACTATGTAGACGACACAACATTGAACTAACAATCTTTTAATGCTTACTATAAAACACAGTCGCTTCCCACCGTCTGTACGCTTCGATCTTTCAAACTTTTTGCGGATCCGTCCGGTTCGCTACCACCATCTTATCAATTAACCTACCGCCAAACAGCAGTGTTCGCATTGTTGTGTTCTGGTTTGGGGATAAGACAGCCGGTGAAATGACTAGCATAGAGGCATTCCATCTTAGTCCTCAGGGTTGGGATTGCATTGCAGTCTTGTGAATGCGAATGTCTATGGGTCACAGTTTCCACTTACCATCAGGTGGCCTGTGTGTTTGTCTTCTCTATGTCATGAAAAAAAACGTAAAACGGGGTGAGTGGGGATTAAGGGGTGTCTAGGGACACAACTTAAAATGAAACGTACGTATACCATTTTATGGTCGATATTAATAACGGTCACAGGTAGACGCTTGAAATATTCACAGAATATAAAGTTGTATAAGTACTCATTTTAATTATACTGAACGAGCTGTTTGCCCGTGGATGCATGTTATAGAAGGATGTAGATTGTTCTTGAATATAAAAGACGTCTGAACTGGTTGAGTGATTTATTAGCACTAAAAGTTGTACCTATTCACATAATATGTATACAATGTAAATTGCTTAATTAGGACACAAATGCGCTATGTTAGCATTAATACAATTAGGTACGTTAAATTATGTGCAACATGCTTGTACATGCTGCCGACTTAAGAGAAGAATAAACATTGAAATTAGAAACTAGAATTTACTTCAAAATCCACGTGTTTCTCGGGGCATAGTGGGAGAAGTAGTTGCATCAACTGTACTCGTAGTCTTTCGCAGATTGAGGTTTGCTGAAGATGCCTCGCTCGGCGACTCAACAGCTATGTGCAAATCGCAATTGTGACTGGTCATCTGAGAATTACTCGGGGTTTCTGCACGGACTGGTAGAAAACACTTTCCTCTGAACTTGCGAATCCCCTTGTAGGCAAAATATATCATAGCCATAGAAGTAAAAATGTAGATCAGGGTATATTGATGAATGTCGTGGGATGATATAATTTCATCATTGGCGATGTCTTCTTGCTGTTTCTTCACGATGTCTATTTTCTGTTTCAACTGTTTCAGAATCTCGCCATGATTCTCTGGCTCTATAAAGCGGGTTATTGATCCATTGTTTATAAATTTATTAATTTCAGGAAGTTGCGGCATTGCGATCTTCATTTGATTGTCATTTGATTTCATCAACGTGCTTTGTAAACTGAGGTGGGCCGGGATTGTAAATGTATCATGCTTAAGTAAGCATCCTTGGCCTAGGGCAATAAGCCCGATAGCTTGTAAGCGCTCCGACGTCACGCCAGCTGTGCAGAAAATGCGAACTGTGCATTCCTGGCAACACGAGTATAGCCACGCGCCGCCGTGGTGTAACTGGATCCACTTGTCGCTACACCTTGATGTCTCGAGCTTGCATTGAGTTATGTTTTCATTGTTTATAATTTGTGCTTCGCAGGTGGTCTCGGTGCCTTTTAAGTTGTAAATTGGTTGTTGCAATGGACATAGTGAATGTTCCTCATCGACGGCGATACATGTATTCAGTTGTTCTAGGTGCATTGTTATGAACATGTCCTTTTGTAGGTTGATAGCGACATAATCGTTTGTTGGAATTATGGAGACACTATCGAATCTCCTCTTCTGCGGTACGGGTATGATCCTGTGTAATTCATACTGGTCAATATTGAGCAGTGGCAATTTGACTTCAAATACTAAAAATTCTTCAGATATTCTTGAGTGAACTCGTAGCGTCTTGTATATGTTTCTGACGTTCTGATCACTACTGAAGTTTGGTAGCGACATATCACTAGGTAGTTGACTAGCAATTATGCGCAGTTGTTTGAGCAGCTCCTCGGGTTTCAATAAGTGTATGTCTACTTTGCCGTTTCGCAGGTCTGTTATCATGTCTATGAGGGAATCTTGGATTCGATGTAGGTTGGAAACAATAACTGTAGCTGCTAAGGTTCCAGATGTAAGATAAATGGCATTTTGTTGATTTAGTTCCAGCTTCACTTCTTCATTTTCTAGTTTTCTTAAATGATCGTTAATAAGCAGGTACTGTTGGTTCATGACATGCTCGTTTCGTTTCAGCAAGTTGTACTCTCCTTCAATGATGGATGTTTGTTCTTGGTATAACTTCTTTAGGTGATTTTCATTGTTTTGTAGTTGGCGAATATCATGTTTGTATTTTTCCGCAAATCGCTCATCTAGTACACCAAATAACGAATTTGCGAGATATCCGACCCCGTTGATCAGGCCTCTTTTCATTCTCGTACCATGTTCAGACTGAAGTAGGTTATCATTATGCTTCAGTTCCTTTATTTCGTGCTGTAGTTGGTATGCAATGGTAAGAAAGGCCGTGTCGGACGTGCATTTGTCATTAAGATGAGTGACATAATTTTCAATGTTGTTTAGGGTTTGTCGATATGTTGTCAAATTGTAATAAACTATTATCTTCCATTCATCTTGAATTATGTGTATGTTTGTAATTTTGTCGAAATACACTGGTTTCCCTGCGTCTAGTGTTGTTATGTTGTATAGTTGCTGCGTCGATGGCGAAATTAAAGTGGCCATCACTAACAATGTTGTCAAGAGGCTGCGTACGAGAGATGTACTTTTGTTGCTTTGTTTTGGGTTTTTTTTTTTTTGATCCTCTCCTGCCTGCTGGGCGTCGTGTGTTGTTGTGGGATTTGCGTTCACGTATAATGGTACTAGTTTAACGATGGGGCGCTTCGCAGTGCCGTTTTTCGTCTTCAATGTCACAACGCGCACAAGTCCGTCAGTTCCATGGTGTACTTCCTGGACCTTGCCCAGAAGCCACTTCGCTGGCGGAGCGTTATTCTCCTTTATTACCACTATGTCACCAACCTCAATATTTTTCTTTTTGGTGTTCCACTTGTTGCGAGTTTGTAGCGTCTGTAGGTACTCTGATGACCATTGTTTCCAAAAATCCCTGTGCATTTTCTCTATCAGTTGCCACCTGGTACGTGTGTCAGTCACTTCAGTACCTGATTGTGTTGAAAGGATGGGGCCCCCGACTAAAAAATGTCCTGGCGTTAAATAATCCAGATCTTCAGGATCTTCTTTCAGTGTTGTTAATGGTCTTGAGTTAAGACAAGCTTCTATGCCAGTCAGTAGTGTGGTGAACTCTTCAAATGTAAGTTTTTGATCACCAATGACTCTCTTTAGGTGGTGTTTCATGGTCCGAACTGCAGCCTCCCAGAGACCCCCAGCACTCGGCCATGCGGGAGCGTTGAAGTGCCATTCAACGCCTGTTGTAGCGATGTGTTCCATGAACTCTGTGTTTATGTAATGTTCAAGGGCCTCTTTGTTTTCCTTTGCCAATGTTTTCGCACTACCAACGAAGTTTAGGCCGTTGTCACTATACATGTGTTTCGGGGCACCCCTTCTGGCACACATGCGCTTAAATGCTGCTATAAATGTATTCGCACTGAGATCGGAAACTAACTCGAGATGTATTGCTTTTGTTGATAAGCATACAAATACAGCAATGTAGCCAGCTGTAGTTTTGATGCCTCTTCCCTTGTTTGCCTTGACTTCTACCTGGCCTGTGAAATCCACCCCACAATGTGTGAATGGACGGGAGGGTACTACACGGGGTTCGGGTAGATCTGCCATCAGCTGGTTGTTATTATTGGTCTTGAAGCGGATGCACTTGACACAGCGTTGTAACTGATTCTTGACTCGCCCGTAGCCTCCCAGGATCCAATACTTGTTGCGTAAGTGACCCAGGGTTAGCTTGGCGCCAGCGTGCAAAGTCATCTCGTGAGCTTGATTGATTAAAAGTTCAGTCACCCTGTGTGTCTTGGGTAGTATGATGGGGTGCTTCGACGTTTCTTGAAGGTTTGATTTTGTAAGACGTCCACCAACGCGCAGTAGACCTTTAGCGTCTAAGACGGGATTAAGTTTGAGTAATTTACTTTTGTTGTTCACTGCGCCATGTTTACGCAATCGCGTAATGTCCTCAATAAAGGCCAATTGCACTGTCTTCATTATTGCTGTGTGTGCTTGTTGAAGTTCATTTGCAGTTAGGTAGTTATTTTTATTGCGCTTTGCTTTACTTTTAGTACGCGTGTTTTGAATGAAACGTGATATCCAACATGTGACTCGTGTAAGTTGAGTTATGGAGCTATACCTTTGTATGAGTTTTTGTAGTAGGTTCGATTCCTGTTCAACTTGTGTTGTAACACAAGTTATAACTGTATGTTGGGTTTTAGCTTCTAGTTTCGGTACTTCCACTGTTTTCTGTTGCGGAACTACGTTTTTTCTTAGCCATGTAGGAGCCGCCCACCATAGTTTGTGATTGAGCAGCTGTGTTGGGTTTAAACCACGGCTCGCGCAGTCTGCTGGGTTTTGTTCTGATGCTACGTGTTTCCAACATGGTGTAGGCATGACATTAGTTATTTCTGTTACTCTGTTGGCTACGAATGTCTTCCACTGGGTCGCATCACGTTGTAGCCAGCCTAGGACTATCATCGAGTCGGTCCATCCATGAATTGTTATGTCTTGTCTATCTAAGGCTTCCGTAACTTTCTTCATTAATTTTGATAGTAGCAGTGCACCGCAGAGTTCTAATCTTGGAATTGTGATGGCCTTTTTTAGAGGCGCGAGTTTGGTTTTTGCGGTTATGAGTCTTATGTCGACCTCTCCAGTTTCTGTAGTTGTTTTGCAGTAGATGACACATGAGTAGGCTTTCTCTGATGCGTCACAGAAACCGTGAAGCTCGGTTTTTTGATTTGTGTTGCCAATCCAGCGTGGTATAATGACTTTTTCTATGTTTGGCATGTCATTTCTAAACAATAGCCATTCTGTGCGGAATTTTTCAGGGAGTGAGTCATCCCAGTTGACACCTGATTCCCAGACGCCTTGAAAGATCAATTTGGCTTTGATTGTAACTGGTGATAACCACCCCAGAGGATCATATAACGTCGACATGTCGGACAGCAATGATCTTTTAGTGATATTAGAGATGTTTTCTTCTCCTCCTGGATAAGCTTTCCGTTGGAATGTAAAGTGATCAGTTTGTGGGTTCCACCTTAATCCCAGTGTCTTGTTGGATTGTGTATGCTTGAAATCTAACATGCTCACGCTGACTTGTTGTTCGGATAAGTTTTCAAGTAACCTTGGATCGTTGCTTGCCCATTTACGCAAATTGAATCCGCCTCCTTCTAGGATCTGGATAAGTTGTTGCTGCGTTTGTTTAGCTGCCTGAATGTCATCTTGTCCGCCCAGCAGGTCGTCGACGTAAAGTTGGTTGTTCAGTGTGTCACACGCTAGAGGGTATTTATGGCCGTCGTCCATAACTAGTTGCTTGATTGTGCGCATAGATAGGAACGGTGCAGCCTTAGTCCCATATGTCACTGTGGTCAGCTGGTAATCTTGAAGGGGCTCGTTTGTAGAGTTTCTCCATATTATTTTTTGTAATGGTTGATCATCTTCATGAATCATGATTTGTCTGTAAAACTTTTCAATATCTGCTGTGTACACGAACTTGTACTTTCTCCAGCGCATTATCATTGCCTGCAAATCTTGTTGTAGGTTCGGTCCACACAGCATCAATTCATTTAGGCTGTGACCCGAATGTGTTTTACTGGATCCGTTGAACACGACCCGCAGTTTTGTGGTCGTAGATTCAAGTCTCATTACTCCATGATGAGGAAGGTAGTAACTTGGTTTTTTAGTGTGATTGCTTAGTTTCATATGTCCAAGATTTAAATATTCATAGATAAAGTTCGAATATTGTGAACCAAATGATGGGTCTCGTAACATTCTCTTCTCTAGTTGGAGAAATTGTGCCACAGCTGGTGATTTCGAAGTTCCCAAATGTTGTTCGTAATCTTGTTTCATGGGAATTCGTACTTGGTATCTCCCATCTTGTAGACGTGTAGTTGTGTTTTTATACAAGGACTCACAATATTCTTCTTCAGCAGTTAATGTGGTCGAGTCATTCATGATTTCTTCCATTTCCCAGAAGCGTGACAACTCTTCAATGTTGTTTATTGTCACGTGACAGTTGAATGTTTTGACATTTCCAAATAAGATCCATCCAATCTTCGTCCTTTGTGCGAGTGGAGCTTGTATAGGACCCCGGAGTATGCCATCCATTATAATTTCGGAGTACACGCTTGCATCTAGTAAAATGTCTACAGGCCGTGAAATATTGTAGTCCGGATCTGCCAACTGTAGTCCTTGTAAGTGTTCCCAATGCTGTCTTTGGAAGGTGTTATTAGGGAGGTCATTAAGCATACTTGACATTACTATTGCTTCCGTTGTGAATTTGTAGTCGTTGTACAATGACTCGCAGGATAGCTCTACCATACCCTTGCTTCTGTTGCATGAGCTGCCGATCCCGGACACGGTTCCGCTGTGGTGATGTCTTTGTAAACCTAATCTCTGCGCTGCATTTTCACTGATTAAATTGACCTGAGATCCTTGGTCAATTAAAGCTCTCATTAGCGTGTAGGTTCCATTTCTTGATTTTATTTTCAATAGTACTGTTGATAATAAAACTTCATTATCTGGATTTGACACGTGATGTGATGATGACGTCGAGGTCGTTAAACGCGCTGTGTTTTGTCGTGCCGACGCAGCTGGTTTCGTGTCATGTTGAAATAAGTCGTGTAGAATGGTGTTATGTTGATTGTTGCAAACCTTGCATCTTTTTCTTGAGTTGCACGGCTTGTTTTCATGACAGTACAAACAATTAGAACAAACATGTAATTGCTCAATTGTTTTTAGTTTCGTATCCGGTGTCATACCCTGGAATGTTTTGCAGTGGAAAAGTATGTGGTCTGTTTTACATAACGGGCACTGTCTATTATCGGCAACCGGGTACGAATAGTAGTGGTTTTTATCCTTAAAATTGTTGTTCAGCGCAGGCTTGTATGTTGATTCCTGTTTGCTCCCGAAGGATTTAGGCATGTTTGATGTGATCTGGGCCGTTGATTTCTTGATTTTGTTATTCATTGGCTCCAGGGCCGCAAACTTCCCTTCAATGAATGTCATGAGCTCGTCGAAGCTTGGTAAATCCCGAGGCGCTTTTCTGGCTTCCATGTAAGATGAGTATGTATCACCGTCGAGTTTTTCGCATATGATGTGCACCAGAATAGGGTCCCACGTGCTAGTATCAATGCCAAGGTTCTGTATGGCATGTACAGCTTCCATGCTTGCATCGTACAGACGCTTTAGTTCATAAGACGTTTGTTTGTGCACTGATTGTTGATTCATTAATAATTGAATATGTTTAGTGAATAGCAGTTGCACGTTGTTGTAGCGATACGACAGTAATTCCCAGCACGTATCGTAGTTGTCGGCGGTAATGTAGAGATGTTGCACTAAGCGTTCAGCTTCACCCTTTAGCTTTCCCTTTAGGTGTTGCATCTTCTGTACCTTCGAGAGCGTAGGATTATTATGTATGGCTTCTGTGTATAGATCCAAAAATGTAGGCCATTGAGTGTAGTTTCCCGAAAATGTGGGTATGTCAACCTTCGGGGTGGATTGTTGCTGATGGGCTGTGGAACTTAATTTTTTGTTAAGAGCCTTCTTCGTAGACTCATATGTGTCTTCATGTGCTGTGTAATCTTGTTCGTATGAAAAGTCAGTTCCCCTGAGTAAGTTATCAATCTTCCAGTGTAAGTCGTCAATTGTGTTCCAACGCTGCTGTAACATCTGTAGTTTATCTTCGAGTTCCCATTTCTCTTGAAGATTATTAATATTTATCCCGTTGATGACTCGCATTAAGGCTCGAAAGTTCGTCCCTTGATGACCCTTTAACTCATCTGCCTTTGAAGTAGTGGCCTTGTCTTCTGTGGGGTTGGTTGGGTTGAAGGTCACCAATGTTTGACGTAAGTTATCGTAGTGTTCCTTGGCTTTATTGTAGAGGTCAATGTAATTGAACTCCCTTGGGTTAACACTTACTGTTGCTAGTTTCATGTGATTTCCAACGAGTTCGTTCCATAAGTCGTCAAGATCTTTAAGTCTTTTTTGTATGTTTTCTTCGGTTTTTCTCGAAGCAGAATCTTTTCCAAAATTGATGACCATTTTTTGGATCATCTCCGCTAGAGACTTCTGGCGATTGATTAAGGCCTCCATTTTAGTAACCGGTGGCAACTGATTGTAAGATTGTAGGAGTTACCAACACGGTTAATAGGGGTCGTTGATGTGGTCGCAGGTAGCTGAGTTGCTGTACAGTGCAACCCAACTCCGTTGTTGCTGTTGTCCCAGTCCTCTCCACGGCCTTGCTGTGCTATGCACCTTCTCAATCCACTAGTGGAACCCGCTTGTGGGAAGCCAGTGAACCGATTGCCAACACACTAGACACGTACAAAGGACCAGAATCCGGTTCGAAGGACCAAAATGAACGAGCTGTTTGCCCGTGGATGTATGTTATAGAAGGATGTAGATTGTTCTTGAATATAAAAGACGTCTGAACTGGTTGAGTGATTTATTAGCACTAAAAGTTGTACCTATTCACATAATATGTATACAATGTAAATTGCTTAATTAGGACACAAATGCGCTATGTTAGCATTAATACAATTAGGTACGTTAAATTATGTGCAACATGCTTGTACATATACAAACGTGATTTTTATGGATAAGGGTATGGAACCCTTCGTGTGCGAGTTCGACTTACACTTGGCCGTTTTTTTTATTTGTATAATTGACAAAAGAAAAAATATGTGTTCAATATTTTTCGATAATACAAATGATGGAGTAATTAGATTTTCTTAGGAGAACCTATTGCAACACATATATGCTTTACTTTCTGATGAGATACAACGTACTTTACATAATCAAAATAAAAAAACGAAAGTCGCTATAATATCTATCCGACTCACTGCCTTAACTTTCAAAAAACCTGTGTGTTTATATTACGTTAGTTGTAACTTGTAGTATGAAAGTAGTATGTATTTGTAATATTTATTAAGGAATGAAATGAAATGTATTTATTTATTACTGATTAACTATTATGCTCAACGTAAGTGTTCTAAACTTCAAAGCTTAATGAATATTGTGTAACTTTTGCATGCTGTGGATGCCTATAATTAAGTGAGCACTAATTGTAAATTTTTACTGTAAACCTTAACATGTTTGCTACAATGTATCACTTGTTGGTAACCCTAAATAAATGAAAAAAAACATGGTATTTCCCTGCTTACATTACGAAATGTTGCCAAAATCATTACATTCTTGAGTTTAAACCTCGATTTTCCACAAGCGTCGGCACTTGGCTACGCCTCACCTCTCACCTGAGCGGGAGCGGCGTCGATAATACAGATACTGAGTCAGAGGCTATTGAGACATGAGGCAATGCTTTAAATAAGTTATACACGTTAAAACGTTAAGGCGATACAGTCAGCGTCATAAGTAGCTGATTACTTTTGTACAAACATAACGCATTGACCATATTGTTTAATATGATCTTATTTTATCTTACAGATGGGCCCTTTCGGATACACTTCGATCCTTTAGGATCTTTTGTGCAACTACCCTCTTACACACTCAAATGTTTTTCCTTCTCCGAAAGAGCATTATAGCACGTATATAAGTACAAGACGACGCGCTTGACGACGTGCTGGCCTAGTGGGTAGTGACCCTGCCTACGAAGCAAGCGGTCCTGAGGGCAGATATTTTTTGTGTGATGAGCGCGAATATTTGTTCCTGAGTCATGGATGTTTTCTATGTATTTAAGCATATATTTCTCTACATAAGTATTTGTATCGTTGTCTAGTACCCATAGTACAAGCCTAGAGCTTAGTTTGGGACTAGGTCAATTGGTGTGAGATTGTCCCCTTATATTTATTCATTTATTTTTAAGAGTGACGGATGATTAATTCACATTAAACGCAGCCCGCACTACTAGGCCCGCAGAAATTAAAACACATATTTCATCTATACCTACACTATTAAATGCTACTCGAGCTGGGAATCTGTAGAATTGGGAATCCGTAGAATTGGGATTCTGTAGAATTGGGAATCCATAGAATTGGGATTCTGTAGAATTGGGAATCTGTAGAATTGGGAATCTGTAGAATTGGGAATCTGTAGAATTGGGAATCTGTAGAACTGGGATTCTGTAGAATTGGGAATCTGTAGAATTGGGAATCTGTAGTATTGAGAATCTGTAGAACTGGGATTCTGTAGAATTGGGAATCTGTAGAGCTGGGATTCTGTAGAATTAGAATTCTGTAGAGCTGAGATTCTGTAGAATTGGGAATCTGTAATATAAATCTGTAGAGTTGGGATCAATTCATATACAGAAGGTAAAGACAATTGTCACTGAGAAATAGGACCATATTACACAAATTGACTTTATTCCAAATTAAGCTTTAGGTTTGTGGTTTGAAAGATCTTAGCTTACATTAGAGAGACAGACGGCGAAAGCGACTTTGTTTTATACTATTTAAAGAACGACAAGCTTTATAGCAAAATGTTCAATGAGAATGTTATCTGTGTTAGACAAGATTGGGACACAATTGCCTTATCTGTTGAGGTTCAAACATAGAACGATATTTCAAATATGCGTTCTATTCTACCGCACCTTGAAAAGGCAATCAAAACGCTAAAAACAAAGGAATTCTAGCAATATCGCTTTGGCTTTGCATTGGTATAAGCGTGTGTTTTATCTAATACTCTTATATAACAGACAGTAACAACCCATTACACATACCTATGGACAGCTTATTCTCAAATCAAATCAAATCAAATCATTTATTGTGTATTGTTTTTAATTATTGTACAAAATAATTATCAAAACTATATTTTAAATGGCTCCAAGAATGTAATTATTATAATGAATCATATTATACCTAAATTAAAAAATGTAATTACTTATATTAAAATGACTGTATATTAGTTATTATAAATGTGACATGTAAATATTATTATCTTCACCAATAAATTGTCTTATCTTATCTTATCTTATATGAAAACAAAGTTTTATTTGTTCGTATTTTAAATGCTTTATCTGATTGCGAATTTGGTATAGAGATAACTTGAGTCCCAGGGAAGGATATATTAAACTTTCTATCCCGGAAATAAACGACTTCTACGCGAACGGAGTCACGGGCAGCAGCTAGTTAAGTAATAAAAGACGATCGCAACTGACGTTTGATCTCCCTTACTCCTAACCTAACCTTTTTTTTTATAAACGTACAATAAAACAATTTTAGATAAACAGAGGGTTTTAATATTGACATAGTTACGCGGAAAAATAAAACTACAGTTGCTTAGCTTTTTGTTAAAATTGTACGAAAACTCGAATTACAAAACCACAATTTTGTCCATTAACCAAGTGTTTTATGAATAACTAGGAAATACCAGAATATAGAGTGAAACTAAATCAAACTGTTTACTTTAATTACGGTTACAATGGCTTAATTATGGCTGGCTTGTTTGTTTGTTTCGATATTCAGTCCTGCGAGCCAAATATAGAAATACAGTTGCATGGACCCACTTAGAAAATGCACGTGAGGACAAAATAACAGTCGAATGAGAAGGCGATCATATCTGTTTAAAAATATGATAACATCATTATTTGAAAACCTGTAAGTGGGTCCCAGAATGGGAACAAAGGCATGACAACAGAATCAAAGAACAGAATTATCAACAACTTTGTACAACTCTAAAAACTTGTTGCTAGTTCTGTAACCACATTTTGCACAATTAGGCTAAGATTTTTACCAACATATTAGTGACAGGTTGCAAGCCCATCGCCTTTATGGACTTGACAGAAGCGCGTGGAGCTAACCCCGTGTGCTTCTGTTTAGTCCATTGGAGACAAATCTCTTCTACCGAACAATTGTCTTCGCGTGTGATATCCACGGACTTATTTCTCTAATAAGTCTATGGGAGTGTCTATAAATAACTTGACATTGACGAAATACACTTTAACAGGAGTGAAAGCCATAATAAAAAATTAAATAAAAAAATAGGCGTTTATTGCCATCGTCGCCTCTTACGACATCCACGGGAAGACATATAGTGGTATAAAAAATTATGAGCATCAAAATTGTATACCTAAGTTTCAACTATGTGGGCCTTTCACTAGTAAGTAGGACTTAATTTAACATTAAATAAATTTACTCAAAAACACCTACTTCAGCTATAAACAACCAATACCCAATAAACTGTTTACCCAATTTATTGATTATCTTTTAGAACGTTGCCAGTGCATTATTTCCAATGGCCTTTAGTGCATTTGCATTTCTGTCATACCTAGTATCGTGCGTTGACATTTTGATAACTATCCGAGAATTGCGACATTCGGAAATTATGGCCGTGATCTCTCGCTCCAGCGTGCTGATTTATAAAGGGGGAGAGCGAGATGGATATACGGCCTTTGATCACGCTGTAACCTGCGCCTGAGTCGATGTGCACCGCGATATAGCGTAGTCATAGTAAACAGTTTAGAAACAGTTCCATTACTTTTGACCTCATAACTCGAATCTTTTCTCATGTTTATACCTATAGTCTGTGTCAATGGAACTTGGCAAATATGTAAACACAACCAAACGTACCAATTTACCATTATTACTCGAAAAAAGCATTTGATTACGTACTTTTTTAGATCAAGTGAGGTCTTAGAAATGATTACACTTGATCTTTATTTTCAAGTTAAGTTTAAGATTAAATAACTGTTCATTATACGTTATTTGAAATAAAAACACGCTTGAAGAATAACTGAGGGCTAATTATGGCAAGGCTATGCAGTTCATTTTACGGTGAGCGTAAAGGACACAGCTATACCAATTATACAACGTGTTACAAAATACCCCGTAAAAAATATAATAAATTATCAAAGCCAAAAAAATTGTCAACCCTAGTAAGCTGTCATGTCAGGGAACCGGAGTTAGCATAGATTATTTTAACAGAGTGGCCTACCTACCAATTTAATAATTGTCAACTTTAATAGTTTCAAAGCCATATCCGGAGTGAAGTTGTGCATTGATCAAGGCGAAGCTCACTTTGAGCCGTTCCTGTAAATTTGACGTTAATTAAGAAAAAGTAAGTGTTAGTTTAGGTTTCTTCGTTAGGTTAGGTCTTTTAGAATCTTCCAAAACTCGACTTGTAATATCTATCTAATCGAATTGTGTACATTTTTTTAGTATGTCTCTTGATGGTTTCACGAATTAGGTAAAAATGTACATAAACATTCTGCGTAGTTTACTCTTTAATTTTACTGAAATAGGGTTTGCACATCAATGAAAACAATAATGGTTTTATTTATTTTGCCGGTAGGTCATACGGTGCTAGTACAGTTCTCAAATATTGTAAATGGACTTATTATAAGCCACCATTTAACCCCCTTTCGGCTTTACGGGTATTTTTGTAACACCTTGTATAGCTCTGTCCTTTTCTCCTGGCATAAACTGAACTGCATAGCTAGGTCATTAATAACCCTCCAGTACTAATTTGTTTACATCTTTGGCAATTTCAACTGACACTGGTTACACGAGTATAAGTGATGCGTTGCGATTGTTAGAAGGATCAACCAAGAGCTTTTTCATAAAACAGCGGTATCCCAGAATTAAAGAGGTAATATTAAGTTAGAACATTGAAGAAAGTCTAAAACTGAAGTTTATACTGTGTATAAATAAATGCTACATATTTTAATATTTCATAATTTGTTTTAGACATGAGTCAACTTTTAGCTGCCTTCTTGCTGGTATCGACTTTTAACGTATCAATTGTGTTTACTCTTTCAGATATTTTCTTTGCAGCCAGTAGTGTCCATAAAATAGAAAAACAGCGTAATATGGCTGCGTTTATCGAGTGATACATTTTTGATAAGGCATCCGTCACCTTCTGACAGGTAAATAAGTACACGTGTCAAAAAGTGACGGATGCTTTATCCACAGTTGAAACGTGATATAGACGCAGCCATACTAGACCCGCAGATTCCTGTTTTCGTACAAACGGTAACGTATTCTTGGCTTTAAGTTTTGTACAAGAATGACCGGTTATCTCCATTTACTGTAGTCGCGTTGTTACTTAATAATGAACCGCCTACGCATCTAAGTCACCTTATGAAATAGCGCTTTTATAAGTAGATCCGCTTCCTTTGCCATAATGATGCTTACTGTTTTTAAACTGTTGACTGCGGCCTGCGCCGGCGCAATTGTAATGCAAAGCGAGTCGTTAGCTAAATGCGGCTTAAATATTCCTGATTGACATCTGTCTCTTTCCCGACTTAATGTCCGCTAATGAGTGCGGATGAGCAAAAAGATGACATCGAGACGAGTTTCGATCAAGTATAACGGCGATAAAGTGGAAAAATATGAGAATATGAGCCAATGAAGGGACTGTTTTGTTTATATACTTTTTACATATAGTTTAAAGTACTTAAAGGTAATGGTCAAATGGAATGGAGGTCTATGGAAGAGAACCCAGGGTAGTGATTCTGTAAACAACGCCGGTCGTGCGGACTGTCGAGCGGTATCCAAGCGGCGAGATTAAGTAGTCCCGTCAGTGCGAACAAAACACATTGTAGCGCGTGCATTTTCAATTTAGCAGCACGATGGGTCGAACGTATAAGGCTGTTTACAGAATCACTACCCAGGCCAGGAGTCAAAGATAGAGGAAATACGGGCGTACAAACTCTCACCATGTTTAATACTTTCTGATTAAGCAGTGTTTTTTACAATAGACACATTGTAGAACACCTATACAGACGTTGTTACTTATAATAAACTAGTTTCTGCCCGCGGCTCCGTCCGCGTGGAACTCGTTTATATCGTAGCTCCATACAAATTTTCAACCTCTATTTCACCCCCTTAGGAGATGAATTTCGGAAAAAAAACTAGCTTTACATTAAATTTCACCTATATCGGTTCAGCGGTTTAAGCGTGAGGAGGTAACAGACAAACAGACAGACACACTTTCGCATTTATAATATTAGTATGGATTAATTTTTAACTTAGATTTATGTAGAAGTATTTTGACTATTCGTTAAGTAAGGAAACGTAGACCTTCAAAGGGAAGACTTCTTGCAGTTTTACAATACATAAGCTCACGATTTCATTCCCAGAGTGGGGCAGAGCTACAGAATTACCAACAATTATAAAAAACTTGTTAATAATTTCTGTAACCACATTTAGCACATTTCGGCTAGTTAAGATGTATACCAGTGTATTAGAGACAGGGTGCAAGCACATCGCCTACCAGTACTACAAGCCTTTACTCCCTTAGTCGCCTCATACGACATCCACGGGAAGACACCGATTCTAACCCGGCAATCACCGAGTGACACCGCCGCCTGAGAATGCAAAACATACCTAAATACTTATGTCGAAATTGAAGTAAAAACTGCTAGATGCTGATATTATTTATAGCACCTTGTAGATGCTGATATTATAGCACCTTGTAGATGTTGATATTATAGCATCGTGTAGATGCTGATATTATAGATGGCCGTTTTTTGATTTTTTGTTTATTTATTTGTCTTGAAAAGGTTTCAAAATAGATCAACGGACTTAAATGTTTTTTTTTGCGATTAATAGAGACATTTAAATTTGAATTTTCGAGATTTCCATTTTGATTTCTGCAGGATTCACAACAAAATGTTAATATTTGTAAAGAAAAGCAGGTGCAGGGTGCAGGGTAGTGATTCTCTCAACAACGACGGTCGGACGGACGAACGAGTGAATTTCCAAGCGGCGAGTTTAAAAAGTAGTCCCGTCAATGCGAACAAAACATATTTTTGCAGCATGGTTTCTGCCGATGGATCTAACGTATAAGGCTGCTTAATTAAAAATGCACACGCTAAAGTGTGTTTTGATCGCTCTGACGTGACTACTTAAACTCGCCGCTGCGATTTCGCTCGTCCGTCCGACCGTCCGTTGTTTTTGAGAGAATAACACCCCAGCTCTCAAGTAGAGAATATTTCTCAAGGTTCGAAAGCGTTGATATCTTTAGTATAAATCTAAATATGTTTAGTGTATTGTCGAATTGGTACGGTCACGAGCGTTAATTTGGGACCCATATCAAGAAAAATATGCTTGAAGTCGTCAATGTCAGATTGACGTTGGACCTCAGGTATGTACCAAATTGAATCTCGTGACTCTACCGTTTGATATCACATAACCAGTCCTCCCGCTATCATTGTTCGGTACAAGAATTAAATTGTAATTGGTTCCAGATGCGAAATGCGTTATCGAACTTAAATCATTCGTCGGCACTACCCCGGGGCCAGCGCACCTTAATGGTCAAACCCTTTCGTCTTGGCTCATACGTCCTTTCAAGCAATTCACTCATACAAATATCATGCAAAAAGCGTAGCCAAAGGCGTAAGCGCCAATTAAACATTGCATTTTCCATTAATGCTGTTATTATTTATAGGTAATCTACTAACGAATTATGCGGCTGCTTACTGGGACAAACATTAAATAAGATACATTAGACACTATCTTATACATTTAAGCTTTATTTCAACGTAGTAAGAGGCATATTTGAATGGTTTTCAGGTGTTTTAGGTAATCGTGTTGTAAAAGGCATTTAAGACAGCGACCTTTAACTCTCGGTTCAGTTTAAATTACGGGTTTCGATGCAGTTATTGAGTAAATTAGTTAATTTAAGTTGCTTAGGTGGTAATTTGATTTTGTTAAACACTTTGATGTGAGCTGGTTAAGTGTGGTTTGGTGTAGTTAGCGAGTTGGTGGTAAAATAATGTACGCTGCCACCATTGCAAAAGTAATGGGTCAGATTTAATGGCATGGACTTAGCCTCCTTATTTCACCTTGCATTATTCATCTTGCTTCAATATCGTAATCAAATCGTCAGTATAAGGCAGGATCAATACGATGTGGAATAACTGTTAAATAGATTCTTGGATACCTACATAGATATTACCTATACACAGAACTATACGTTAATCTTAGAACACCCCTCTTTTTTTGTCGGGGGTTGATTCCCTGAGACCCACGGACGTTCGCAATCTCAATAATGCTAAGCTTATATAAACCGGCTTATGTAAAATAAAGAAACACAAAAGACAGAAATCAAAGTCACAGTTGGCTAAATATTATTATTATTATTTTGCACTTGTAAATATTATTATTATTATTGTGCACTTGTAAATACATTATGTTACAAAATAATAATCATAATATTTAGCCGACTTTTCGTATCAAAAATCCCGAATATTTGGAATATTATTGCCTCACTCACGCATGGTGATTTTTTTTTTTTGTTGTTAAGTTGTTAATCCTGTAGCTCTGCCTATCCCACTGGCCATTTCAGTCAAGGTTAAAAATTTTAAATTCGAGAAATTACTCATTCAAACATCAAGTTACATTAGAACACAACCAATATGGCGTGTCGTGAATCTTCGTTCGCGCAGACACGAACAACGATTCCGATGATTTCCGGGAGCACGATTAAAACCCACGATCAGACTTGTACGAAATAGTTATAAGGTGCAAATTAAATTGCATTATTTTTTTCTATCTCACTCACGCACGTTCGACGGCTGACTGAATGACACGCGGGCGCGTCAACATGGCGTCACTAATAACCAATAATAGCACAGAATACCATCACGATACGCTGATTGGTTCCCGCGCATCGAAAAAAAATCATCTGCGCAGGTACATCGGTAAGCCATATCGGCTGTGTTTTACTGTAACAGGTCCTTTAAATTCCACTTTGCATACCTGACTTTATCCGGCGGTTTGTCTTGTCCAAACGTCAAATGATAACAAAGGCGATTGCAATTAGCAATTCGGAATGGGTTTAGTTAGATTGTTTGATTGCTATGTTAATATTTATGATTGTCTCGGAATGGACGCCCATTATTGCTTGTAGCTGCGTGCGTTTGGTTTAACTTGGTGTTGAATTCCTTATAAATACCTTATTAACTGTCTGTGACTTCGTCTGAGACTTAACTATTAATTCAAAACTATAACATTTTTGGAGACGATAATATAAAGATAAAGAGACATTTATTCGCAACAATACAAAACCACATTAGGTACGGTCACGATCGTTAATTTGGGACCCATTTCAAGAAAAATATGCTTGAAGTCGTCAATGTCATTAGAGATGTCACGTCATTTGTATCTTTTAGGAAACTCAACCTTATTGTTGTAAAATGTCAGATTGACTTTGGACCTAAGGTGGGTACCAAATTAAAGATCGTGACTGTACATAAACATAGATACAAAAAATAAGACACAGAGTAACAGTTGCAAAACGGTCCCAACTCAGCATTCGCTAGCCGTAAAGCCAGCACTGGTCTTCCGTTGGAACACAATACATTAAAATTCTATGTCTTCCAGGGGCCCTAACATGGCTGCGTTTATCGCGTGACAACGTTTGGATAAGGCATCCGTCACCTTCAGACACGTAAATAAGTACGAGAGTGACGGATGCCTTATCTAAATTTTGTCACGTGATAAACGTAGCCATATTAGGTTCGCTAGAGTTCAATTGATGTCTATATAGTCAGTCAAGTAGAAGATTGACGAAAGAGATATACAAATCGAAAGTGAGTGGACGGGTCGGAAGGGCCGCCCTAGGCGTCCTTTTTCGAGTCAAATCGGAGAAATACTGGAAAAGGGCCGAATCTTAAGTACCCGAAACCGACGTGCGTGCATGACTCGATGTATGAATGTGGAAGAAGCGAGAGAAATTTGTCAAGATCGTAGCAAATGGAAAGAAGTGGTCTCTGCCTATCCCTCTGGGAAACAGGCGTGATTTAATGTATGTATGTATAGTCAGTCAAGAAAGTCATGACATGAAAATGATTATATAATTGATTCAAAGAGCTAACTTACAAGATAAAATAGCATGATAAAGCACAGCAATAAATAATAAATGTTGTTATATTAATTACTTTAGTATTCCTGAATCTTGATATTGCAGCGGAAATCAATATGCATCGTCAATGACGTCACAAACACCGTTTGCGCCACCGTCGAGTGACGTCACGTCACCGCTAATCTCCGACCAATCATATCGTGTGGTTAATTAACACTGTTGCTGACCGTACATTATAGGTAAGTATGAAATATAGTATGTATGTGTGGATGTAAACTCTTTATTGCGCAAAAAAAAACAATTACAAGTAAATTCGTACATAAACTTACGATTAACATGTACAATGGAGAACTTATCCCTTTAAGGTATCTCTTTCAGCTAACCTGACCATGACTGAGGAAACTGTACGAGTATAGGCAAGATTACAAGGATGTGCACAAAAGTAAATAAACTAATATTTCTACAGCTAAATATCCATAAACTATACATAATAAATAAACATCATATACATACATCAAATACAAAATATCGGAATGAAACATTACTGACTAGTTTGCCTTAAAGAATTAAACTAAAGAATTGATAGTTGTTATACTTATAATATAATTCCACCCGCGACTCCGTACGAAGTTGTTGTTCACTATTCCCTGGGTAACTATCCAATCTTGCGGGATATAAAGTGTGAATCTTAAGTCTTATTATGATACTAGACATCGGACTTATAACAAAACAAAAGCTTTACCAGGGTTTTTGAATTGCAGCATTGCCATTTCGTGTTCCCCCATTAATGACGTGACTAATTATCATCAGGGGGGTATCATTTTACGGTGAGCGTAAAGGAAGGAGCTATTACAGTTATATGTATAGCTCTGTCTTTTTCTCTCAGCGTAAACAGAACTGCATAGCTATGTCATAATAACCCCCCTGGTAGTCTTACCGAACTAGGTTAAGTGTCATGGGCTCCCCTACTATTTTATTCTATTCGACCGATTTTTATTGTATAATAAAATCTTCAATATATATTAACTTCAAATAGACAAAAAACTAGCAGGAACCCAAAGTTAATAAGAATTCCAAAAAACCGGTGTTTAAGTTATAAACAAGGTATTGGGTAAGTTTGTATGAAGAATATTGTCATTTTTTTTTCCAGCGGCCACGAATGATTTTATATAGTTATTTAGAGGACCTCTAAATACACATAGATATATATATATATACATATATATATATTATAACGTTAACTAATATTGGAGCGGAGATATATAAGATTTAAGAATTCAGTTTTTGGTAGTAAATTATGCCCAGGTATGAATATTTAAATATCTCTGCTCTGATCCACTTAAGAGTATTACTTACAGAACGAAATAGGTTTATTTTGAATAATCCTATCATAATTTACCACTTTTACGAATGGCCGCTCACCTTGAAAATGTATGACTTGTACAAATGACAACACTTTTACCCAAACCCCTTTCATACCAGTGTATTATATGTTATAGAGTGTCAGAAAAATCAATTTTGAGGAATTATAGCAAAGTCCAGGCTACCTGAGTGCTATGAATCCTAGCTAACGGCGACCGCCCGTTGTTCGCACAACGATATAAATCCTAACTGTTCCTGATTGTGTTTATTTCTCCGCTATATAATAAACTACTCCTGTTTTGCATTACGAAGGTAATTCCTCTTACCGTTTTTTTAACGCCGACCAAAACGGAGGAGTGTTATAATCTGTGAATGTGTGTTTGTGTATATGTGTGTCTGTTTGTGACATCGTAACTCGCAAACGGAAGGACCGATTTGGACGCGGTTGTTTTTTAATTAAAATTAGTTTTATTATAAAACAGAGAAGGCGATCGAGCACATAGGCCACCTGATGGTAAGTGAGATACTACAATCTTAAGACTACACTTCTAAGACCGCAAATGCGTTACCTACTCTGAGGACTAAGATGGAATGCCTCTATGCTAGTAATTTCACCGGTGGTCATATCCCCAAAACGGAACACTACAATACGAACACTGCTGCTTAGCGGTGGGTTAAAGGATATTTGCACATGGTTACCACCACTAGTTTAATCGGGATGAGTCTCAGTTAGGTTTTATGAAATTAGCACGACCGTTTAAGATATATTGAAAGAAGGGGTCGAGGTTTTTTTTTAACAAAGGTCAAATCAGGTTCTTTTTATGAAACATCAAAAACGCTCCGTTACTATGGAATTTATAGGGATCACTATCTTGTGACGACGTCACAATCAAACAACGTCCTTATTGTTGGAAATTTATGAATTTAAAAATCTTAAAATAGCAAACATAAATAAAAGATTGATGTTTTTCTAGTATTTTTATAATGTTTATCTGTTGTTAATGAAAAACCAATTTAATTTCCCTCTTGCCAAATACCCTACTT
The DNA here is from genome assembly GCA_963966035.1 of Acleris laterana. Lineage (NCBI taxonomy): Eukaryota > Metazoa > Arthropoda > Insecta > Lepidoptera > Tortricidae > Acleris > Acleris laterana. The sequence continues at coordinate 11,684,219 of OZ014462.1, read as the reverse complement.
AATAGTATTTAGCTAACTCTAACTGGTTCTATCTGGTTTTGAATTTAAGTCACTTATTTCTCTATATACAAATTAACAACGTAACCAACTCTTGAAAGTAAATTTTTTGTATTTGTATGCACTTAATGATTTCAATAACGGCGTGATTATTAGCCCAGTTGATAATGACGCTGCCTACGAAGCTAGCGGTTTCAGGTTCGATCTCTGGTATGGGCAAATATTTTTGTGATGTATTCTATGTATTTAATTATGTATTTCTGTATACATGTATGTGTTTATCATTATCTTTTACCCATAGTATGTAGGTACGGTCGGCCAAGAAAATGGTGTACCAGTTTTGACAAAAGTTTCTGGGAGATCTAATTAGTAATTACAAAAAAATACAAAATAATTTATTACTTTTTTAGAGTTTCTTGCGGCGTTTCTTCTCGGCAGTGGTCTCCTCTTGGGAAGCGCCGGTAGATTCTTGACGTGTAAAAGTGCCCGTGCGCCCGTACTTACTGAATAAATATCTTTCATCTTTTATTACACAAAAATGAACGTTTACATAAGCGTAGATGTCCGTCAGAGACCAAACTAGACTGAATCTTGACCGTGGCTGGATCTTGACCGTCTGCGAGTGCGTTTTAGAAAATACTTAATGTAACAAATTGTATAATCTTTATCTTAAGAAACTACGTGTAAATATTTCTGGTTATTATCGCTAAGGTTGACACATATCACTGTCATAATATTAATGCAAGGGAAAATCCAACTTGTTATATGATGACATTGATGACGTGCAAATGAACAACCGTAGGGTGGTAGACTGTAAAAGGCTATAGCTTAGTTTGGGATGTGTTAGATTTTCCCTTGTTTTTTTTCTGCTTCCATCGGACTCCAAACGATTATCGTTTCAAACAACTATGTAACAAATCAACAAGCCATACTAACGAGCCACAATCTTCTCTAGCGGTAATTACAGCAAAGGGCACGGATTCCTCGGATTAACTCCTCATTACGGCTTCTGTAGCGCCGGTGACAGCATAATGGCGACGCCGTCGGCCCTGTGCGAGCTGAATATGGCGTCAGAACTGTAATAGCGCTTAAATAACTAGTATATTGTTTTAGAGGCGGAAGTTTGTATGAAAGATAATTGATAACATACATACATAACATCACGCCTGTAATCCCAGAGGGGGGTAGGCAGAGCCACAGAATTAACTACAACTCCAAAAACCTGTTTATAATTTCTGTAAACATAATTTGCACAATAAGGCAATATTAACCAGTGTACCTATTAGTGACAGGTTGCAAGCCCATCGTTTGACAGTACTACAAGCCTTTATTCCCTTAGTCGCCTCTTACGACATCCACGGGAAGATATCAAGTGGCACTATTCAACATACACACGAGGCCAGATAATATATGAATGCGAGTAAATACATAAATTTGTCAGATATTACATGACATGGTTTTACATACATACATGCATTAAATCACGCCTGTTTCCCAGAGGGGTAGGCAGAGACGACTTCTTTCCACTTGCTACGATCTTGACAAATTTCTTTCGCTTTTTCCACATTCATACATCGAGTCATGCACGCACGTCGGTTTCGGGTACTTAAGATTCGGCCCTTTTCCAGTATTTCACCGATTTGACTCGAAAAAGTACACCTAGTACATGGTTTTTTAAGTTAATTTTCGGAAGAGAACTTACGGAACCCTAGGATCTGCGAATTAACTCAGTAAAAACACAGTCCATATCATTCTGGTGCAAGAGACAAACAAACCGACAAAAACATTTCCTCATTTGTAATATTACTCAGATTTTAGCTGGTAGTCGAATATCTAGTGTTGTCATAAAATACCATCGCAACGAAAATGGCGATTTAAGATATAATCGTGATCATTTCAGCACCCACTCAATATATCAGCGTGAACCTTAACCCTTTGAGATACGGTCGAGTTTTCCAATTATCCTGGCATTAAGCTCATATCTTAGCCTATATCTTAGTTTACATATACATAGTAACAGAAGTGTGTAAATAATAAGGATTTATGTGCAAATTTATAGCCAACAACGATTGAACTCTATATCCTTTGTATTAAGGTCGTAAATGCAATGAGAGTGTTATGACGTTTTTCTAAGGGCATAGTTGCCTACGCGCAGCAACCACCTGTATTTGCGCCTGCGCCGATCGCCTCGCCGAGTGAATGTTAACGTTTGTTTGTACGCACTCGTAGGGGTGGCGATTACGGAGAAACGAATTTTGGATTATACATTCACGAGCAAAATAATCGATTGGAATCGTTTGGAATTTTCCGCCCAATATCTTATTTCTTTCTCATGCAATGCTGAAAAGTTTAGTACCAAATAAAAGCAGATTTTATCACCTTTCAATTGGTAATATATTTTTCAGGATCGCATGAGAAAGAAATAAGATATTGGGCGGAAAATTCCAAACATTGATTCGATTATTTTGCTCGTGAGTGTATCATAACTAGAATTGACTATGCATGTACAGTCATCTATCAGTAAAATCTATACTAATATTATAAAGCTGAAGATTTTGTGTTTGTTTGCTTGAAAGCGCTAATCTGAGGAACTACTGGTCTGATTTGAAAAATTATTTCAGTGTTAGATAGCCCATTTATCGAGGAAGGCTATAGGCTATATATCATACTCACATAAACCGCTAGCTTCTGCCGCGCATATTTCGATGATCGTTATTCCCTCGAGAACATTGTAATTTTCCGGGATAAAAAGTAGCCTATGTGTTAATCCAGATTATAAGCTATTATGGCAAAAGCGCTTTTCCTATACATTATTCTCTATTTTGGAACATTTTAAATATCATGAATATTAATTCAAAAACTGTTCAAAGTGTGCAAATTTTATTATTGGTATTTTTTTAGACAAATAGAAGCAAGAATGCGAGCAAATTCATAAATATTGCAAAGCTTGAAAAATTTAACACAAATGTTTTTTTTTTATGTGGCATTCTTTTTTCCTTTACACATTCGTACTTATAGCTTTGCACAGCCCCTGAGTAAAGCTTAGGCGAGTAAAGATTAGCTCCGGAATACCGACAGGCATCGTCGCGGGGCGCGGCGGGTCACAAAGTCAATCAGCCATTGTAATATATCAGTAGGCTACGCTGGTATTATAAACAGGGGCTTTAGGGCTCTGATGGGGGGTTATTATGACATAGTTATGCAATTCTGTTTACGCTGAGAGAAAAGGACAGAGCTATATTACTGCCATAGCTCTGTCCCTTATAACCCCTCTGTTCTACTCGACAAAACCATATCGCTTTTGATATGTTATCACGATAGCTTTTATTTACTTTACAGTAATGGCAGCCGAGTTAGATACAATAAGATAACGTGTCAAAAGCAATATGGTTGTACTCTCTTACGCCAATCGCCTCGCCATTCGTCGACGACTTGTAAAACTTTTAACCGCTACTCAATATGGTTGTACTCTCTTACGCCAATCGCCTCGCCATTCGTCGACGACTTGTAAAACTTTTAACCGCTACTGTCTGAAATATAAGACATCATAAGTATATATACCTCATTTAGCTTAAGTCCTATACACGCATGAGATATAAGAAAAAAAGACAAATTTTGACAAATAATTCAACACATTTCTATTAAAACCGTTATCTTTTAGGATTTTTAAAAGATTACCTATTGTAATAGTAGTTTACGTGATGGTTGCGTAATGACAGGCATTATAACATGAGTCGGCTTGCTTCATAATAGATCACACGAGTGTTGTAATGCCAATTACGCAGAGTCGCATACAATACCTACTTTATCTACACGCATATTATAGGTAAGATGGGTTCAGAAGCCGAAAGGCAAAAGTCCAGCATTACCTGTGGTAGTAGGTGACAGCGATGACAGCTGTAACATCATTTCATGATCATAAAATTATCGAGTTATTGTAAGGTAAAATGAGATCTAAATTTGGAACATCTTCCAAAATTAACAGTTGTCATCGCTGTCACCAACTACCACAGGTAATGCTGGTCATTGCCTAAGGGTTTTGAATGCGTAATAAAGGACTTATGATATGTGTGAAGATAAAACTATTTCGGTTTGATTTCATTCTGAAAAGTAAAGGATTTTTAACTAATTAAAATTTAACCAATTAAATGGTTGGGAAAAAAATGGGACCAAATACATTCTAACTTTTAGTGTTCAGAAATTATGACTAGCATTACCAACAGGTTTGAGTAATTCATTAATTAAATATAAGCATCGTCTCTAAATTCACCACTTGTATTATATCCCTATTTTCTATAATTCTATTCTTTAACCTTTTAATTTTTCTGACAAAATATTTGATTGTTTGTTGTGTTGAAGTGCGTTTCCCTCAAACAAATCGCACTGCTAGATCAAAACAGGATCAACTCAAAATCCTTGCTAGTTTTGTTTCAAGCTCAAAGAACTTGTATTAAAGTCGATTTTATAATACAGTTGCATTTTGAGTTACTGTTACCTAGGAGTGCGAAATGTGAGTTTGAGTTTAATTTTAAATGAGACTTCACACAAGCGTGTCTAATGTAAATAAAACATTTTATACCAGCTGTTTCCTGCTAGTTCTGTGTAGAAGTCGTAATTTCCTCGGGAAGTCACAAATTCCAGGATCAATAGTACCTATATATTCATCTCCGGGCCATCAACTATTCCTGTACCTTGCCATGGATTGAGGTTTTTAACCGTTAAGACGTCGTTAGCGAAGGTGGTAATGACCTTGCCTACGAAGTTAACGGTCCTGGGTTTGATTCCCAATTTTGTTCTCGAGTCTTGAGATTTTTGCCTGATTGGGCAAAATGTGGTTGCAGAATTATCAACAAGTTTCAAGAGTTGTTGGTTATTCTTTAGCTCTGCCTACCCCACTCTGGGAATGAAAGCGTGAGTTTATGTATGTATTTATGTATTTATGTATTTTTGTCTAGTACCAGTACATGCCTGCCTCATAATTTGACGAACTATATTATCATTTTAGAAACATTCATTTCCCAAAGACGTGTAGGTAAGTGCTTAAACTATTACATATTACAAAAGTTACATAGGCTTAGTAAATAGGTAAGGTTAGACCACATGAAATTGTAAAACAATGCAGCGGGAAGTACCTCTTTGCAAAATTAAAGTTTGTAAAATTATATAGTTTGTCAAATGAAATGTTGAACCACGTTTGCGACTAGGTCAATTTGTATGAGATTATCCCCTCACTTACAGTGAATAAAATGTTTTAATAGCTCAGAATTACATCAGAATTGGTTCATTTATATATTACTACGAGTAGCTGTTACCCGAAACTCCGTTTTTAAAAAAAATATAAAAGGTAAAAGATTTTTATTTAGTAAGTAGGCCGCACGGGCACTTTTACACGTCAAAAATCTACCAGCGCTTGCCAAGAGACCACTGTTGAGAAGAAACGCCCCAAGAAACTTAACAGTCAGTCGTTTTTTTAAATATACAATCATAAAACTTAACCTACAATAAGAAATAAATATATTCACGCGCAGTTGAGAAGGAAAATGTGTCAAAACTCAGAATTTTCACCAGAACTAATTAATAGTAATAGAAAAATAAAAAATATCAAAATTAAACTTAACGATGATGGTGCAAGAAGTAAGTTCAGGGGGCTTATTATGACATGGTTATGCAATTCATTTTACGAGCGTAAATGACGGAGCTATAGCAGCTATATAGCTCTGTCCTTTTCTCTCAGCGTAAACAGAACTGCATTGCTATGTCATAATAACACCCCAGATGTATAATAATAGCATGGATTAAAAAAACATTAATAAATGAACAGTTTTTCATTTATTATATAAGATTTCCCCAACCTCGTCAATTTCCAAGTAGAAAATGTCCCCACCAGCACACAATTTGGGTGCACGCTGGGGTGCGCATATTTGCAGCGCGCGCGTGGATAATCCCGGAGCGTCCTCAGTCTTCCAGTAAGCGGCGCCGGCGGGGACAGCCTTGTCACTGTTTACAATCCTAGTTTTGTAAACCTTGGAAAATATGATACTTTTTAGAGATAAATATTTTAATACCATTTTTTGAAGTAGGTTCTGATTTTAGGGTTTATCTCAAAAAGAAAAACGGAACCGATATAGGATAACTTTGTTGTCCTTTCTCCCATCCGTCTGTCTGTCTGTCAAGACCCTTTATCTCGGGAACGCGTATACTCGCAATGGTCCGGTTTTTTATTTTACCCTATGAATTAAACCTTCATTTCTAGAATTAAAGTAAAAGAATCCTCAATACTCAATACTCAATATGTTTATTGCATCCCACATTTTACAGATGTTGTTGTAGGTAATCAAAATCATAGGTAAGTATTCTATACGTCTTCATGATATGTGGACCCTGTTGGGCACAGAAACAGTCGTAGAGAAAACAGAGAAGAGGGCTTAGTTTTACAATGTTATATGTTATTTACTAACTTTAATTGCACGTTAATTACTTGATTATTATTTATTAGACTGTATTTATTACATTTATTCTATTCTATTCTATCCTCTAACGTTATATTTACTAAAACATCTAGTTTTTAAGCAAACAGGCTGCCTCCTCGCTGCTAGCCGCGTCCCAGGTAATAGCTTTTGTCGGAACTTTTATAGGTTAAGTAAGCTCCCGGCGGCGGCGGGACTGTCCCGGTTTACCCGCGAATTGTGCACACCGCGGTGGGTTTATAGGCGATTATGCGCGTGAGTTGAAAATTAACGCAAATTGTGCGTGGATTAGTTGATACGAGCACGCCCGTAAACAATTAAATGATTACACGTCATAGGTAAGTACTTTGTAGAAAAAAGGGAATAAAGGCTTGTAGTACAAATAATAGTATGTTTTATGATTGATTTTTTTTTTTCACCTGCTGGAGTTTCTTGCGGCGCTTCTTCTCCGCAATGATGGTCTTGTCCGAAGCGCTGGTAGTTTCACCCTATATTACCGACGTGTAAAAGAGCCCTCATGTGGCCTATTTACTAAATAAATATTTTGAATTTTGTTTTTTTTTTATTATTGTTAGGCGATGGGCTTGCAAGCCTGTCACTTATATACACATAGTAAACATCTTAGCCTGTTGTGCAAGATGTGGTCACAGAGCTAACGAGTTTTTAGCGTTGTTGATAATTCTGTACCTCTGCCTACCCCACTCTAGGAATGAAGGTGTGAGTGCATGTATTTATGTATGTATTTTGTAGAAAAAAGGGAGAGAACAATGATGAGAACAGGTGGGCTATTATGACATAGCTATGCAGTTCACAATAGGCTGCGAGAAGGGGACAGAGCTATATGTATAACTGATGTAGCTGTGTCTTTTCACTCGCCGTAAAATGAACTGCTTCGCCATGTCGTAATAACCCCCCAGACCTGTGGCCAGCTGTGAGGCTAATATAGCTGATGGTAAGAGGGCTTGAGCTCTAACTGAGGCTTATGGATATTTGCTATCTCAAAACTGCTATTTACGCTGCCACCATTACGCTGAGCTGGGATGGGACTTTTCGTGACTCCTGCGTATTTCTCCCTTTGTTGTTGTTTTTCACAAATAAATCTTTTACTTTTCTTATTCTATTTCAAGACTACTATCTCACGATTGCAAATACGTTGCAAACCTATGAGGACTAAAATACAATGCTTCTATCCTAGCCATATTACCGGTTGCTTTATGCCTTACCCCCCACACTGAAACACAATATTGCAAGCACACGTATAGCGTCAGCCTAAATGGTAAGATCTCTCTGGTCGTTTCTTCATGACTGAAGATAGTGATTGCTAGACATCCTAAGTTTTAAAATGAAAGCTTTCTGCTCTTGTTTTTTAATTGGTCATTCCATCAGAGGTGTGATGGTGGTATTGATATGGACAAACCCACATACTGTTTAGGTTACTTTTGGAAATAGGATATAGAAATTTGACGCAGATAAAAGTGGCTAATAAAATGTACATTTCAAAGGGAAAAGAACTGATTTTTTCACTTAAAAGTCCCATATCCCATAAATCATAAACTACTGCTGAACTATTTATAGCTTTACATAATGCTAGACTAAGTAGTATCATTGTAGTATTAAATATGGTTAAAAAACGACTGACTGTTGAGTTTCTTGCGGCGTTTCTTCTCGGCAGTGGTCTCCTCTTGGGAAGCGCTGGTAGATTCTTAACGTGTGCCCGCGCGGCCTACTTACTGTTTTTTTTATCACATTAAATTTTGGCGACAGGTCCAAATGTAACCCTGTATAGATACCTAAGTTATTAAGTTTCTTATGTTTACTATGGATTTTTTGCTTTCTTTTGGGATTATCCACGAATCCCCAAAGCTATGGTGGCACGTGGGACAGATCTCGCGACCGTCGAAGTTCGCCGGCGACGAAGACTACAACAGAAGGACTACTTTATACTCGTTTTAGTCTCCACAGGCACAGAATAAACAGTAGTTCGTCTTCAAACAAAGGTACGAGTATATCGCTTGTTTGCATGTGTGCGTGCGTCGACCGTACGCGCCGCGCGCCACCACAAGCAAACTCAACAGGACGGACCAAGCCGGTTTAGTCAGGGCCGCGCCGTAGCCGCGTTTTGTTGCGCGCGTATTAAGTATAGCGCCCGAGCGGCAATAGGTAACAGAAACTCCAGAGCCGGAATCAAACTACTTTTATATTTATACTATACTTTATACTTGATTTAGTCAGTATAGGGCTGAGAGCAGTGTCGATATTCAGTAAATTTATCTGAGACCTTTTACAGGGCGGTAATTTGGAGTAAATTTACTTTTTTTTCAGTGGCCACAGGTAATTTTCACATAGTTATTTAGAGGACCTCGAAATACACATAGATATATGTAATTTATGGCGTTAAATAATATCGGAGCGGAGATATTCAAGATTTAAGTATTCAGTTTTGATACTAAAAGTATATCCAGGGATGAATATTTAAATATCTCGGCTCCGATGCACTTAAGAGTTTTACATTACATAACAAAATATGTTTATTTTGAATAATTCTATCATAATTTCTCACCTTGAAAGTGTATGACTTTTACAAATGCCAACACTTTTACCCAAACCCCTTTGTAACTTCTTTCACTTTCACAAAATCGTCGATATATATCGTTTCGGTTCGGACAAGACCATTATTGCTCCATAGAAACAGAATGTAATTTTGTTCAATAAAAAGAAACAGGAAATATAATACATAAATTAAGTAATAAAAAATGTGTTAAAGTAACAACAAGTCTATCAGTGGAATCTATAGTAGCATTCCACCTTAGCTGACCACGAACTTGAAGTTTTGAGATTGCCACTTGCAATTGACGACGCGCTGGCCTAGTTGGTAGTGACCCTGCCTACGAAGCTAGCGGTCCTGGGTTCAAATCCCGGTAAGGGCAGATATTAGTGTGATGAACGCGAATATTTGTTCCTGAGTCATGGATGTTTTCTATATATTTAAGAATATATTTCTCTATATAAGTATTTATATCGTTGTCTAGTACCCATAATACAAGCCTTGAGCTTAGTTTGGGACTAGGTCAATTGGTGTGACATTGTGCCCTGTTTTTTTTTTAATAACTATCTACGTGTACTCGTGTACCTTTTCATACTATAAAAATAATGTAAATTGAAGGCATAAGTCCCTTAGCTCTAGTTTTGCGCTGTGACCGTTTAGCGAGACCTTGTATTACTGTGCATACGGATTCACTTCCGAACTCGTGATTGTCTGACTCCGTTCTTTTGTTGGACCGCGACCGAGCGTAACTATGATTTGGTAACTTTTAGGGCTGTTAAGTCTACGTTTATATGTATTTATATGTATTCAGGGGTAGAAAACGAACGCCAGTGGACGGCAACTACCTTCATTATTGGAAATAGTAAATTCTATGCAAAGGAGACTTATTTCAAGGTTTGAAAATCGAAAATGCAGCTTTTGACGGTTTTTTGAAAATTTGTCACGCTTAACCGGGAATCGATCTGGACGAATATGACAAGATAATTAAGTGTTTTATGATACAGATTGAAAGAGACATTTATAATGATCATTTAGATCTACAGCACATGCAATTTTAAAGTAACTAAAGCCCGTAAAAAACACGGTAGGCTTAGGGCATGCAAAGCTCTTCATAGAAAGAGTTGACCAGAGCTGGACCAATAAACTTTGGGAACTCAACAGAAAACAACTCCGATGCATTATCGGAGTGTTTACAGGGCTTCTGGGGTGAAATGAAACATCTCCTAGCAAAGAGGGACCTTTATGACACAAATTGTAGAATTTGCAGCAAAGAGGTGGAAACGATGAAACACTAAGTATGTGAAACTGATGCCCTTGCTGGAGAAATAATGAAAATCCTCGGTTGTGGCTACCCAGAACCAAACGATTTCAAGGCACTGCCATTGCAATCCACTGGTTTGGGGATAAGACAGCCGGTGAAATTACTAGCATAGAGGCATTCCATCTTAGTCCTCAGGGTTGGCAACGCATTTGCAGTCTTAGGATTGCATTGCAGTCTTGTGAATGCGAATGTCTATGGGTCACAGTTTCCACTTACCATCAGGTGGCCTGTGTGCTCGTTTGTCTTCTCTATGCCATAAAAAAAAACTATCCGCTTCCTAGAAGGGGTAGAGGCTGCATAGGATTAAGCGCAAAAGATCCCATAGGGTTGTAGAGTATCCGTAAGGACCCCACCAATAATAAGGTCAGATAAGAAAGCCGCTGCAACGCGTCGCCTCCGCTCTTAGTACGTTTGCTGCTTTAGTCTAGATTCTTTCGAACCTGAACCGCTTAAGGTTAACAACGACTATAAAGGCGCTCCACGACGCCGTTACGGCTAACTGCCCAAGTTTTACCAGCAATGGACTTATTATGAACTCTGGCGGCGCAGTAGCTGTTTACAGATGGGCTACTCTTGCTGAAAAACGCTGAAACGCTGGGCGTACAGCAGTATCCCACTGCAATAACAAACGGACATTTTTAATAGAAGCCTTAAAAAGTCTTTGAATCAGGCAACGCATGAGCAGCCTTTGGTGTTGCCTGTTTACCTGCCTCTGAGGATAAAAAAACGAAATACTACTTAATAATACTATTATTTTCCACGGACGACCACGTAGAACCCGTTTAAAGTCATTGCTATAACTATCATAGTCACGGGACCAAAAATTCTGTATACTAAGTGCTATAGCAGGACTTGGAGGTACGGTGTGCCGGAATTCATTAAAATCTATTTTCCCGTTCTTGCATAATTAAAAGACAAACAACCAATCATTTAACGACGGAACGAGAACAAAAACAGAATTTTCCTTTTATATGTTTCTCCAAAAAGAAAAATAGAACTCATGTCAACAGCAGTTTTAGTATGGGTACTAAGAAGTTTAACTTCAGTCCTTATTCCAATCTGCCTGATCTGACCCTGGGGGATATTATGACATTGCAATTCAGTTCTGTTTACGCTGAGAGAAGAAGACAGAGCTACATAGCTGCTATAGCTCTGTCCTTTACGCTCGCCGTGAAATGAACTGCATAACCAAGTCATAATAACCCCCCTGATCTGGTCCAAAATCTGTGAAGCTTGCGCTTAAAATTCGATATTGTTTTTACTTAATAAAGTAATTTGCCCACCCACTGTTTTAAATATCAGCACTAGAACAACAACTTTTATGGGTCAGAGACAAGCGTTTTTGAAAGAGTCATCTTTCTGTTAATAACACATCTATACTTTAATGCTTTCAAAGTAATAGAGTATGGACTCTTAATAGAGATTGTAATCTATATTCCCAGTATTAAGCAGTTCAGGTTTAATTACGAATTAACGACAGTTTAACTTTTAACTTGATCGTGTTTTACCAGTTGTAGAATAATGATTTTTGTATGTTATATTTACGGTTTGAAACATTTTGAGCAAATATTATAAACTTAGTAATAAAGGCCTCTAACTACGAGTATATATGAAGTGTTCTTGAAGAAAAAAAATATTGTTAAAATCCAAGATTTTATGGTGTTTGAAAGAGGTTAGAAAGTGGTGACCCATATTTGAGCCGCTTCGAAGAGCCTAGAAGTCGGGTTAGAGTTACAATTAACATATGTTAAAATTATCTAATGCTTACACTTGGCTATGCTTATTATATGGCGACGATTCGACACACAATACCCATACAATACTTTTCAATATTTCATAGATTAAAAAGAACTAAACCTTGGGATTGAACAAAAAAAATAACTCACGGTTTTTACTTTCTGATTCGAAAGAATATGAAATTTTAAGACACCAATTTCATTTATTTTGTATTTGACCCAATAGTTTTGTTTTAATATTTTTATTTATTTAGCAGACATTTTATGGATGACATGATTAAGTATTTTAAATTTGGAATGGCATTATGTAATAAATTACAACAATAAAATGATATCCAATGAAAAAAAATGATAGTAATAGTGAATTTAAACACACTATTTAAAGCTGTTTTTGCCTAACCCATAAGATACACCTAGGAGGGCCTCAAGCCGAAAACGAAAGTCAAACAAAGGTTAAATACACTTTTGTCGAAATATCCAAAATAGATAAATATTTCAAAAACTTAATAATGCAGAACGGCTTTAAAATCCTATTCCTCGAATAGGAGTAATTGTAAAAATATGAACAATCCCAATTATATTTTTCACATTTTGCTTTAGCTAAAAAAAAGGTATCCATCCAAAGGTTCATCCAATTAACCAACGTTAATTGTTGAACGTTGACTGGACATGCAAAACAGCTAACGTTCTTTATCACTACATAGTATAAAACAAAGTCGCTTCCCGCTGTCTGTTTGTCCCTTTATAAACTCTTTTTTATGTACGGGTGTTACAGATAACTCACATAAACCGAAGCGAAGCGAGGGCGGGTCGCTAGTTAACCCTTAATCAAACGGGACAATTTTAAAAAGATAGAGGAATACAAAAATTATTAAGACAGAAAAATAAATGAAAACTATAAAATTAAGTGGGAAATAGTTTCCCAATATTTTATTAAGGGTTTAAAATATATTTTAGATATAATTCCGTGTCCGTGATTCTATTCGAATCCCATCCCTGTATCAAGTTTCATGTTGATGGGAACATTTGAAACACATTTTCGTGATGATATTAGCACGGAACTATAAGAATCGTTTGTATTATTTCTTTACGAAAACTTAATCAAACAAAACAAGAAACTACCACTCTTAGCGCTCCAGATCCGAGATAACCTAACACTAGAACATCAGCCCGGGGTCCAGGTAATATACTCCGGGATGGAGTGAATAAATCTGTCCCTGGACCAACCCTTGAGATAAGGTGATAACACGAACTCAATTTAACTTGAGAGGGTCCGACCTTCTGACGGACGATTGTTCCTTGACTGATAACGTATTTTGGACCTTATTTTAGTTAAGTAAGGGCTGACGTCCGCTCTGCTTAAGTAGGGTTTGTATTATGCAAAAATGTAAGATTTAATCGCGAAGGCTTGAGTTACAGATGGATCAGATGTAGTTAGAAATAGTTAAATAGCTACTGAGGGCTTAGCCAAGATGCCCTACGCTAACTATCGTTTCTATTCGTTTCGTTTATAAACCAATCGCGTCACTGGTAGATCACGTGACCTATAGTTTAAAATTTTTGAACTGAGCTCTTCCACTTACCTGTAAACACAATGATCATTGTATCTATGCAATCTTAGTCAGGCGATTGTAAAATGCAAAAAAAATGGATTACCATTATTCTATTAATGTATTTTGTAGTCTATTGTTTAAAGAAATAGAATCAATCTATGTTAACCTTCGATGGCGGTTATTATCTGCTTTAACTGCGAGCTCGTTGTCCTAATGTGTGGTTAACTACACAATGGCTTTGTATTCTTAAGTGGATAAGCTCAGTTGAAACAGTTTAAATTATACCAGTGACGAGATTGGTTTAAAATCGAAACGAATAGAAACCCTAGTTAGCGTAATGCATCTTAGGCAAGGGCCTTTGGTTCTTGCTTAGGTTACAGAGGCGTCTTAATACTGCTAAGAATGTAATAGATGGTACAGTCGGCCTTTTAAGCTGCCCACTTTTGTACCTTGTCACTTTAACGCCTTTCATAGATTAGTGCAGTAGTTCAAACATGACGTTAAAGTGACAAAGCACTAACTGAAGTGTACAGCTACTAATACATCCGTTCAATCGACTACAAATACTACTTTTAGATCGTATTACAAAGCAATAAGGTGAAAAAGATTCCATAATTAAGTTATATATTAATTACTGTAATAGCTTAAGTTAGCCTGTCAACTGCCAACTCATTGTGGAATGCAATAAATGTTTGTGTATTTGAGTAAAGTGGTCACATCTCTTAGTATAGTTTAAACTTTTTAAACTGAGCTTATCTACTTAAAAATACAAAGCCATTGTGTTTAACCACAAGTTAGGACCAAGAGCTCGCAGTTAAAGCAGGTAATAACCGCCTTCAAAGGTTAACATAGATTATCGACTCTATTTCTGTATACAATAGACTACAAAATACAGTAATACATAGAATAATGACAAGCTATTTTTTTTTGCATTTTACAACCGCCTGACTAAGATTGTATAGATACAATGACCATTGTGTTTACATGTAAGTGGAAGAGCTCAGTTCAAAACGTTTAAAATGTAGTCGACTGTACCTTTACCAAAGATTTTAAATAATTACGAAAATATAAGCGACATAGCGAATATGACAAGCAATTCAAATAGATCGTAAGCGTAAGCATATAAGTAATTACACTCCGTGAATAATGAAATTGGTTCAAACGAAAATAATTAATTAGTAATTTTTTTCATATTCAAAAAAAACTTTAAAAACGCATGCAAGAGTATTAAAAAAGTCCTACTTTCATTTGAAGGATATTTTAGTAATTAATTGTATTTTTTTAATTCCGTCTACTCAAATGTCAGACATGTCAATAAAAATGGCGAATCAATATCCATAAATTTTTATAGCAGATCATAATCATAACTAAAACAAGTTTTTAAGAACTTCCAAAAATAATAGAAATTATTTACGATAATGTCCTCGCCGGAGTACATTAGCCGCTACCATGCTTTGTTATTATAATGGTGTCACCTTATATTTAAAAAGTTATTAGCGATAACTGGTCGTTATTTAATATTGGAACGGTTAAGTGCGGTCGTTGTATCGGTCACGTGGGTTCCGCGTACGAGTATATACACGGTGATTTTTTATCGGTGATCAGGAGTTGAAAATTATTAATATGCAACAATAATGTAATTTAATTGTTGATGTCTCAAACAATTAACTCACTGTTTAATTTATTTAAGTTAATGATATTGTTAAAACCAATCACCACTGGATACATGGACATCCTACATTAATTATTGAAGTGAAGTAGATACGTCAAGTACGCTTTGGCGGGAAATTCGACAGATATTACGCCAATGAACTTATCAGTTAAGTGTTGTTAACTCATAGACTAAACAGTTAGTAGGGTGACAATTAATTTCAATTAAAAGTTAGTTTCAAAATATATTTTTTACATAAAAAATAAGTTTTGTTTCATGTAACTGCGACTTAAACGTGATCGCCATTAATAACTGAATTAGAAAAATTGGATCCTGATCACCAAAAAAAAATCACCGTGTATACTCGCGCGTCAATTTTACCACTTTTATTTTTATTTTAAGTGTTCAGAAGTCGTACTGGGCTTATAGTTTTGCCATTTTCGTTGGTTCGTCTGTCTGTCCGTGGTTAACCCACAGACTCTTTGAACTACAAAGACGTAATTTGGCATAGTTAGGTATATATTTAAATTACACCAATAAAGTTGTAAAATAAAGTCGTGTTTTTTTTTAACTTTACATGTATGGGAGGGTCATCAATGTAAACCAAATGTTTTTTTTAAATTATAACATCGAGCGAGAACTTATTCTTGAAAAAAATATCGGTTACCTCCATCATTCTCATTATTCATCACAATATCAATGGATAGCTCTTTAAAAATATCTGCTTTTAAGACAGTTTAGGAAATATTGAACTCGAAAATTTACATTTTAGCTAGAGTTGCTTTTATTTCCATTATTGGTTCCTATGGCGGTCATATACGGTACTTAATACACACTCAGTTATAATTTTTAGCGGCGATTATTGTTCAAAATATTAGCTCTGTGATAGACGGACGTACGGCGGACCCTTTTTTTCAAGTTTATCATTTATTAACGCTAAAATCTTAATCAAAAACGGTAAACTAAAATTAGTCATTCTGCGAGACAGGCTTAGCTTAGAGCTGGATAAACATATTGTTAAATTACCGCACAGTGCAGTTTATATGTAGATAACATTGTACATAATAATAAATAATAATATCAGGGGTCAATGTCACACCAATTGACCTAGTCCCAAACTAAGCTCAAGGCTTGTATTATGGGTACAAGACAACGATATAAATACTTTTATGGAGAAATATATACTTAAATATAATACAAAACACCCATGGCTCAGGAACAAATATTCGCGCTTATCACACTAATATCTGCCCTTACCGGGATTTGAACCCAGGACCGATAGCTTCGTAGGCAGGGTCACTACCAACTAGGCCAGCGCGTCGTCAAATCGTCATGCATGTACTAAGGACTTATTTAAGTTACAACTAGCCACTTAAGCCACTGTATCAATAAATATATCTCATTTCATTTCATTTCATTTCATATAAACAAACTTTTATGTTTATATCTACATGTTACAAAGAAACGTTTTCATTAGTCTATTAATAACGATCACAATTCAAACCACCTCCTGTTCTAACAGCAGCGGAACCATTCCCCGCGGATCTCTAAACCGTCAAATCCCCAAACAATAAAGATGTCAGTGCCACACAGTTTTAAAAAATAATAACACCCACTGGTCATGATCCTATGATGGATGTAATAAGATATCATCTCGTCTCTAATAAAATACCGTATGCGTAAACTTAACCTTTAATCAAAATTTAACCCGAAGTTTTAGTCAGTAAAGTTTAATTTAGAACAGCCGGTTATGATCAGGTAGTATCTTTTTGATCGCAATGTGTTATGCAAATGTTGTGAGGTCACATGTACCGCATTTTTAGACAAGTCGGTTTCAATATAGTGTTCTATAATTGGTACTTTATTAAAGGAGATTTAGATTTTTAATTTTATATACTACCCTGTTCTGAATACCCTCTCCTAAATGTTCAGAAACTTGATAACAGGGGTGTGATTCTCTCAAAAACGCGGTTGGACGTACGAATGAGTGAGTGTCGCAGAGCGGCGAGTTTAAGTAGTCCCGTCAGAGCGAACAAAACACGTTATAGAACGTGCATTCTCAATTAGCACCTATAACGTATAAGGTAATAAACATTTGAATTTGAATTAGGCAGCTTTATACGTTAAATCTCCTCGACATAAGCATATACTACAGAAAATGCACATAAAAGTAAGCGAAGCGAGGGTGGGTCGCTTGTATAATAATAGTTATATTATAAAACCTATATCCATCGATTAAATTATGTTTCCAATACGGGATATTTTTAAAATGATCAATATGTTCATGCAAGAAAATCATTTACCGGTTAAAAAACTCTCTTTCCTTAGGTGTCAGACATACTGTAACGTACGGAAGACAGATAAATAGGCAGATGCCAAATGCCTACAAAGCCCAACAGAAAACCCTTATGATGACATCTTGAAATCCGTCCGTGTTATATCTTCAGTAATGTTATAACATCGCTATGTAAGCAAGTGAATGTTCATGCATCTAGGATTATTGATTCACACACTTAACTTTATAGTGGCTACGTTAATGGAAGTAATTTCTACCTGGCTGAATAAACCAGGGGGGTTATTATGACATAGTTATGCAATTCTGTTTACGCTGAGAGAAAAGGACAGAGCTATATAACTGCCATAGCTCTGTCCCTTACACTAACCGTAAAATGAACTGCATAGCTATGTCATAATAACCCCCCAGGACTATAAAACCAGGGCTGCGCGTCTGCCGGTCGATTACTCGATAATTAAGTTTTCTAAATCGAGCCATAAAATATCGATAAATCATAACGGGACAGTAATCCATAACGGGTAGTGTAGATTGTGAGTTTGCTCTATGGGAAGTATTTTCAATGTGTGCGGAACCCTGAGGCGGAAGACCTACGCGAGGATTCGGGCGATAAATCCACCGGAAAAACGAAATTTTGTAGAGTACGCCGAGCGTACGCCGGATGTACAGTGGCGCCCTCATTACTTTTATTGTGTTTTCTAATCAACTAAAGAATTTTATTGAAATTGTACTGTTTGTTTTTGTACTACAAATGAAAACACAACTTATAGGGTATATCATATAGTTTAATAACATTTCACCTTCGAGTTATTAACTTAACGTAAAAAAGTGGCCACCTTTTCCCGTTAAGCTTACTACTCAAAGGGTAATTGTTATTAAAGTTTGTTACGTATCCCATAAATTGTGTTTTTACTTGCACTACAAAAGCATTTCGTCTTCCAAGGAAATTCTTTAGTTAATTAGAGACACAATAATAGTAATGAGGGCGCCACTGGACGCTCGGCGTTTGCTCGGTGCAGTCTTAAGTAAGTAAGTAGTATTCAAGAAGAATAAATGTAGGTTTTGAATATTTTGGGATTCGGTAACTACCGTCAAATAGGGTGAGAAGGGATTAAGGGCTGAGTAAACAACCTAAAATAAGTCATAACTTGTTACAGATAAGAACAATTATTAAATGGACAATAACCGTTACTTCTGACTTAAATAATTTCAGTCTTATAATTAATGGCTTATGCTTCATTTTAGGTTGTCTCCCTACTCACCCCGTTGTACGATACGGTACTAAAAAGCTTAAGAACCGATAACCTGCAATCAGACCGATAATTCTACTTACCTCTTAATTTTTCTTGGTGAAAATAGAGACCATAGATTTTCTAGAACATTTTTTCGTGTGGACTTATCCTACCGTAAAACAATTCTCGTCGCTCATTGAATACAAAACGGACACATTTCAAAATAACTGATTCTTGCATTAAAAATCTTATACGAACAGCTTCTAATTTTAAAATGCAACACGGACTCATTTTGGAATGTGTCCCTTTTGTATTCAATGAATGTCGTATTGGTTATAGAATACTTCCTGTAACGTGTTAACTGTGTGAGGTGTGTAAGTGAGATGTTCCGTATGCGGCGGGATGCAGTTTAAGCATCTTTCGTTGAGGCTTTATTATAGACTAATGGCCCGTTCGAACCGCGAGCGAGCTGGCCGCCGCAGTGCACCGTAGATAAACAGTAAGTCAGTCATCTATCTACTTACATACGCTTCTTAGCTCTTTTGGGACCAAATGACAGACAACGTACGGCCACGAGCGTTAATTTGGGACCCATTTCAAGAAAAATATGCTTGAAATCGTCAATGTCATTAGAGATGTCAAGTCATTTGTAACTTTTGGGAAACTCAACCTTATTGTTGTAGAATGTCAGATCGACTTTGGACCTAAGGTGGGTCCCAAATTAAATCTCGTGACTGTACGTCTATAGGCTGTTTATACAGGTTAACTTAAGGACTATACGGAAGGTATATTCCTAGGGGTTAGATTAAGAAAGGATTTTAATGGGAAGAAATAGTAGCGGGAAAATAAATTGTCGAGTATCTACGAAGTCATAGACAAACTTAGTTTTATTATACCTAAGTATAGTTTTAATACAAAAGGTTAAACGTAATGTCTTTTATGATAAACGTTCACTTGATACATTATGATCTAGGTGACAGCCGTATTTCGTAATTTCAAACACGTATTCTATATACCTACATACGGGCATTTAAAAAGAGGCAACTAGTTTTTTTAATTACTATGTGCCGTCGTAATATCGAAGAAACGAGTATAATACCTGCGAACAAGGCCTTTTTTAATTGACCAAACTAACTGTCCAAACTTTTTGATTAATACAACATACCTAATACTTCTTAAACCTTCCGCACTTTTATTTCACATGGTACAGTTAGAGTGATCTTTCAATTTTGACACAACTTCTTAAGTACCTACCTAATAAAATTGCAAAAGTTGATTATTAAAATTTTAGCAACCTTATTGTTGTATAAAGCCACCTAAATATTTTATACCATTCACTATCTACATATGTACTGTATGTACACCTTATTAGTAGATACTTAGAGAGTTGTGTAAGCTGAATAAAGGCATCCCTAAAACTACATCATGGTTTTTTAAAGTGGGGCTCATGGAACTCATAGGGGTCCGTAGCATGGGTATCAGGGGTTCACAATATCTCAATGAACCCTTAACATTAAGAAATTATGCTGTCAAAAAAACATTGTTTGACAGGGGTCCGTGTTTTTTTTTTTAATTTCTGAAAGTCATCCGAAACTACAAAAAGAATAAGAAAATCTGCGCTACATGGAACGCCTGCATGGCATGCATGGAATGCAGTACTGTCTTAACAATACCCCCTGCGCCCACGCACTAGACTCGTACGTCTTATGATTAATACTGCTGCTAAATAACGTGGCACGAGTATAAATACCGGAGCATCCAAGACGAACCTTTTTGTTGTGGGCAGTCCACGGGCTGTGGTAATGCTTCTTGGTATCTTTGACTTTTAGATCCTGTAATGGGAGAGGTTTGGTAGCTATAGATGCTTACATACATACATTAAATCACGCCTGTTTCGCAAAGGGGTAGGCAGAGACCACTTCTTTCCACCTGCTACCATTCTGAAAAAATCTTTTGCCTTTTCCACATTCATACATCGAGTCGCGCTATCGACGCTTTGAAGGAAATGAAAAGAACGGTTTGTAATAGATCCCATGAGAACATTGGCGTGTGGTGAGTTTCTTGGTTTAAACTAAAGTTGGTGCGTTTGTCCCAGTAAGTTCCCGGCATGGCCTTCTTTCTTGGGTAATCAACGGAAAAAAGACACTCTTTTATGGACCTACACGAAAATACGGCGAGAAGAACCTCCTTGCGTTGAAAGTTTGTAAAGTGATTGAGTTGCCAAATGTTTTGATAAAACATTGAACCTCTAACGACACCTAATTGTCGAAATCTTGCCATCTATTCAGCCTCTTATAAGGGAACATAGAACCATAGATACACATACATACAGATCTAAAATATTATCTTCCTTCAATACTCAACCAGTAGAGTAGAACGGGTATAATAAAAATTGAATATAACTTCAGGATTGAACTTTAATTTGCGTTTTCTAAGAATGATGCCGTAATAGTGATTAAGATAGGAAAATTATAGCCGGTTAATACCACGTAATGCCACACACCTCGAGCCGGTGTTGCCAGCCTTCCTGATGTGTCAGAAGATCTACGGAATTCAGGTTATCTATGTGCTACTGATTTTTCTTGAGGATCTACTAATTTATGATGTCGATTGAAAATATGGCTATAAATGGCGTCGATTTATTATTTTGAAGGGATTTTTATATACCCGTGTGCACAGAGTATAAAACAATGTAAATAAATATTATAGTACTTTACATTACATAGTATAATATATAAAAAGTCGTTTTCCACCGTCTGTCCCTCCTTCTATATACGGTTAGATCTTTCAAACTACGCAACGGATTTTAATGCGGTTTTCATCCATAGATAGAGTGATTCAAGGGGGGGGGGGGGGGGGGGGTTATGTATAATAAATTCTCGGTTACGTAAGAGTGTTACAGAAAACTCATAAACCGAAGTGAGCGCGGGTCGCTATTTAAGGCAGTTTTATGTAAACCATAGCGATACCCTTAGGTGACTACACTTTCTTTACAAACAAGAATACCGTAAGTGAGTCGCTTAACGTCAAACTCGGATATGTCCTTGAAATTGGTATACGAATTTAAAAATTAATTTGTTTCAAAAAAGACGTAAGTTCCGTTGTCCTTTTGCATGGGCTTATCCGAGTTTGAAGTAAAGCGACTCAAGTATACAAAAACATAAAAATAAACAAAACGATCAGAGACAATAAATGTGGACTAAAAGAATATTCTACACCCACCAAGACCAAGATTAAAAAAGGCATGCTTCTATGGTTCGGTCATTTGGAAAGGATGGATAAAAGAAGATTGACGAAAGAGATGTGAGCAAAAGTGAGTCGAAGGGTCGGTAAGGGCCGCCCTAGGCCTACTTTTTCGAATCAAATCGCAGAAATACTGGAAAAGGGCCGAGTCTTAAGTACCCGAAACCGACGTGCGTGCATGATTCGATGTATGAATGTGGAAGAAGCGAAAGAGATTTGTCAGGATGGTAGCAGGTGAAAAGAAGTGGTCTCTGCCTTCGCCTCTGGGAAACAGTCGGGATTTTATTTATGTAGGTAGGTATCTAAATAAGATTGAAAACTTGTACTGTTTTTTTTTGTAATCTCCTGATTTGTTGGCTTCGTCTCTCTTGACTTTTTCCGATTGAACCTGGCAACCCTACCTCGCCAGGCTCGCGTCATTAACCCGTGTTTAGCGCTCGGGCTATGATTTCATAGCGCAATAAGTACATGTTTGACTTTTGTTGGAGCAGTCATTACAGCAGTGATTAAGGGGTTAAAATGTCTCAGAAATATACTAACTTTACTTGCCTTTATTTTTAATTTAGCTCCAGGTGATAAAGTTTCTCGCCTCGTAAATCAAGTCCGATTTCAACGATTTTTGACCATGTTACAGTTTTAAATACGTATAGACCCAGTTTTTAATAATATCTGCAACATATTCAAAAATTGTATAAATCGGACTAGATATAAGGTGAGATAAACGTTAGGTACCTTATTTTGTATAGAAATGTTTAACCTTCCATCCTCTTAATTAGATGGTCGATGTGTATGGTCGCACTCGAAAGTAGTTCTAATATACAACCTTGTCGCAGCTATTGATATACTTACTAATTTCAAACCACTCTCACTTTGATATGTTACTGCGGCAAGGTACCAAAGTGTACAGCTGACTGTGAAAGCAAAATATAACGAAACGGCATTGGGTGTTTGAAGAATATTGTCATATTTTTTTTCCAGCGGCCACGTATGATTTTTACATTGTTATTTAGAGGGCCTCAAAATAAACACGAAGCCGAGATATTTAAGATTGAAGTGTTCAGTTTATGCTTCTAAAAGTACGCCCAGGTAAGAATATTAAATATCTCAGCTCCGATGCACTTAAGAGTATTACATTACATAACAAAACATGTTTATTTTGAATTATTCTATCATAATTTACCACTTTCACTAATGGCCGCTCACCTTGAAAATGTATGACTTTTACAAATGACAACACTTTTACCCAAACCCCTTTTCCGGTTTAAAACGATATCATACGATACGTCTGTATGTAGTTATCTAGTTATTAGTGTAGTGACATACGTAAATACTTTTAATTAAAAGTTATCGGGTTTAACCAAATAATTACCGCGCCGGGGCAATTAATTGTTTATCTTTCAACAGACGTGTTTTGTTAAAACAACTGTTTTCACGAACTATTTAACACGTAAATATCTAATATTGAGTTTTGGTGCTGAATGGGGTTATTAGTGAGTAATTATAACTTTTTTAAACTTTAAAATATGTAAGTAGTTCAAAGTTCATACTAGTGCAATGTCCGTCCGGATCGCTATCACCATCTTAACCTTTAACCGATCGCCAAGCAGCAGTGTTCACGCTGTTGTGTTCCGGTGTGGGGATACAGCCTCGGCGAAACTACTAGCACAGAGGCATTTCATCTTAGTCCTCAGGGTTGGCAACGCATTTATGGTACAGTCAACAGCATAAATAAATGAGTCACAATTTTGTATGACATTTCAAACACGACGTTAAAGTGACAAGGTACATAAATGATCACTTATTTATGCTGTTGACTGTACTCCCACGTCTTGTGTTACTTGATATGTTGCAAATACAATACAGAATAGGTAATATTATTCCGAATTTGATAAGTCGCTGTACTCAGACACAGTTTAGAGACAATAGGGAATATACATGGATTTTCATAAATCGCAATTCTCAAAAAGATATGAACAAAATCGGTTAACATAACGACAGATAAGAAAGACAGAGAGATCTGATGAGCACTGTGACGTCATTGTAACAGGTCGGCCGTATAAACTCCACGTAAAATTCAGTACCTAAATAAGACTTTCGGTTGTATAATATGTCGACCTCGTCCGCTAAGTTCTTCTTTATCACCGTTCCCTAAAAAACTCAAAAATATGCCAAAGTATTTTTTTGTTTTATCTGGATAACCCATAGGTTATCTGTGCGAAATTTCAACTAACTCGACATCCACAATTATAATATACATAGCGTACCGGCCTCGCTTCGCTTCGGTTTAGGGGATTTTTCTGTAACACCCATGTACATAAACATACCATTATACATAAAAACCTTCCGAGAAAAGATTTAAAAAAAAGAAAGATAAAAGACATTTATTCAGTAAGTAACTACTAGTAGTACGGGCACTTTTACACGTCAAGAATCTACCAGCGCTTCCCAAGAGGAGACACTGCTGAGAAGAAACGCCGCAAGAAACTCAGCAGTCAGTCATTTTTAGGGTTCCGTAGCCGAATGGCAAAAAACGGAACCCTTATGGATTCGTCATGTCTGTCCGTCCGTCCGTCTGACCGTCCGTATGTCACAGCCACTTTTTTCCGTAACTATAAGAGCTATACTGTGGAAACTTTGTAAGTAGATGTATTCGGTGAACCGCTTTAAGATTTTCATACAAAAATAGAAAAAAAACAATAAATTTTTGGGGTTCCCCATACTTAGAACTGAAACTCAAATATATTTTTTTTGATCAAACCCATACGTGTGGGGTATCTATGGATAGGTCTTCAAAAATGATATTGAGGTTTCTAATATATTTTTTTTCTAAACTGAATAATTTGCGCGAGAGACGCTTCCAAAGTGGAAAAATGTGTGTCCCCCCCCCCGTAACTTCTAAAATAAGGGAATGATAAATGTAAAAATAATATATGATGTACATTACCATGCAAACTTCCACCGAAAATTGGTTTGAACGAGATCTAATAATTAGTTTTTTTTTAATACGTTATAAATCGTAAACCGCAAATTACCTTTCATTCAATCCACTCCAATATAATAAAGAATAAAGAAATACATTTATTTAGATGTATAGTGGTACGGAACCCTACATGCGCGAGTCCGACTCGCACTTGGCCGCTTTTTTAAACATATTACAATGGTACCACTTAATCTAGCATTATATAAAGCAATAAATATTAAATTCAATATAATATCAAATAACATGCGTAGATCAGCAGGAAAACATGCCAAAAATCTTACATGAGAGATAAAGAAAGAAAATGGAGAAAAAAAAACTTAACCCACCTACTCATATTTGTTTATAACTTACTAGCGACCCGCCCTCGCTTCGCTTCGGTTTATAAGAGTTTTTTGTAACACCAGTGCATAAAATAAAAAAATATTATACATATAAACCTTCCTCTTGAATCACTCTATCTATTTAAAAAAACCGCATCAAAATCCGTTGCGTAGTTTTAAAGATCTAAGCATACATAGGGACAGACAGCGGGAAGCGACTTTGTTTTATACTATGTATAGTGATAACACGGTGCAAGATGACCACATAAAAGTTTCGATATGTTTTCCTACATCAACGGTGTCCCCTAGACAAGATAAAGAAAAATATCTAACTGATGGTGACTGCCGCATCAAAATCCGTTGCGTGGTTTAGGAGGAGGAAGCGGATATAAGGACAGACAGACGTGGAAAGCTGTTTTTTTCGTGCTATGTAAAGACATATCTTTTCTTAATAATAAAGTTTTTTGTTCATCCTACTTTTGTAGCGTTACAGTGTTAGAGCTACCATTGTTTACAAAAGTGTGTGTCAAATAAGCTTAGACACTCTCAATTTGCTAGTGAGTATTATTTAACAATTTTTTTGATGAAATTAAACTAAAATTAAGTAAAGTTACTTATTAAAACTGTCCCGGTTATTGTCTATGATAATGATTAGGTAAGTTTATAAACGGGTTCTTGGAATCACGATATGAATAGGTATTTAGTAAGTTAAACCGTTTAAGCGTAATGCTTTTGACACACATAACATTAGAGTCAAATAAATACATACATACATACATTAAATCACGCCTGTTTCCCAAAGGGGTAGGCAGAGACCACTTCTTTCCATTTGCTACGATCTTGACAAATTTCTTTCGCTTCTTCCACATTCATACATCGAGTCATGCACGCACGTCGGTTTCGGGTACTTAAGATTCGGCCCTTTTCCAGTATTTCTCCGTTTTGACTCGAAAAAGTACGCCTAGGGCGGCCCCTTCCGACCCGTCCACTCACTTTCGATCTGTATATCTCTTTCATCAATCTTCTTTCATCCATCCTTTCCAAATGACCGAACCATCGAAGTATGCTCTTTTCAATCTTAGTCACTACATCTTGTTTTATTCCACATTTCATTCTCTGACTTTTTCATTCCTTACTCTATCAATCAGTTTCACACCACACATACTACGCAAAGAGCGCATTTCAACTGCATTAACACGACTTTTATGTTTCTCAAGTAAATAAGAGCAAAACTACGATAACATGTCAAAACCAATGTGGTTTTATCGTGTAAAATAGGTCCCTTGTAAATTGGATAACAAATTCCTTTGTATGACGTCATATTGTTCGTTTACTACCTGAGGTTGTTTGGTTAACTGTATTGAATCATACCGGTATTTTTGTGCTTATTGTTAGGAGCCCGGATAGCTCAGTCGGTAGAGCATTGGACTTTTAATCCAAGGGTCCAGGGTTCAAGTCCCTGTTCGGGCGAACTTTTGTATTAATCGTTAATTTAATGAGGTCATTATCGCATGATCGTTATAAAAAAGTAACAAAAATGATCAGGAAGTGTCGATCTTTATTTATAATAAAGATTAGAACTTAAATTAACATTTTTGTTCTTTTTGTTTTCAAGTTAAGTTTGATTGCATCTCGTTCTTGCGAACAATAATAGTACATTGTGCATCAAGGGTAGTAAGAAGGGAATTACTAACGAGAGTGTTAGAAGCCCGACGCCGAAGGCGGAGGGCTTTTAATGACTCGAGTTAGTAATCCCCTTACTGCCTGTGATACACACAATGGTTTTCATCACATTTGCGAGGAAAAAACACTTTAACTCTGCAAAATATAAAGAAAAAACTTTTGACGAACAGGAACGTAAATGGAAACGATATTTTTTTTGTGACCTCTACCACAGATAATAACTGCGTTTAGTTTCGACCTGGATTCGAGCCAGATTTAGCCAATTTGATAAAAATGTATAATTACTAAAATTAATGATAAATGTTGATATGAAGTGTGATGAAACCAAATTAATCATTTAATAAAAAATGTCGAAATATGAACTAACAGTACGGATATTATATTATTATTTGTTTGCGCAATTAATTTCTTCAGCCTCACACTACAAAAGATACCTATTTCAAAAAATCTCTGTGTATAAGGTGCCACACGATTAAATAAATACATATTTCAACGATTTAAAAATAAAATTTTTAATTAAATAAACAAAAGCATAACTGATAGGATAAAACAATGATGCCAGGGTAGTGAGTCTCTGAACAACGACGGTCGGAAGGACGAACGAGTGAATGTCCAAGCGGCGCGTTTCAGTAGTCCCGTCAGTGCGGAAAAACATATTTTAGCGCGTGCATTTTCAATTTAGCAGCATGGTTTCTGCCGATGGATTGAACGTATAAGGCTGCTTAATTGAAAATGCACGCGCTAAAATGTGTTTTGTTCGCTCTGACGGGACTACCTAAACTCGCCGCTGCGATTTCGCTCGTTCTTCCGCTCGTCCGTTGTTTTTGAGAGAATAACACCCCTGGTTTACACGACTCTAGTTTCCTAGCTACTACTAATAAGTTTAACTTAGTAAATTGAACTCCATGTTAGCCAGCACGTTGTTAAAGTTATCTTAAAAACTGCTACCTTTTTGCATAAGCAACAATACATATAATCTGTATGTATAAAAGGCAAACCTGACTCACTGACTTATATAAAGTCTGTGTCAATTGAAATTGCCAAAGATGTAAACAAATTAGTACTGTTTGACAGATAACCTCAAATATTCATCAAGCATGCTTTTATTTAAAATAACGTATAATTAATACTTTGTTTAATATGAAAATTAATATGAAAGTAATGATCTAGTGCATAATTCATTGCAAAGACCTCAGTTGATTTTTAAAAGCACGTGATTATCGAGTACCTAATAATGGTAAATTGGTTCATTTGGTTGTGTTTACATCTTTATTTATTTAGACACACCAACAGTAGCACAAACAAATGCGTGTACAGAAGATTTAAAAGAAAATAGTCCTGCTTGAAACTAAAAACTAGGCAACTATCTTTGGCAATTTCAACTGGCACAGACTATAGGTCCATCATTTTCCGAAAATCGACCCCCAAATAGGGGAGAGGCGGTAAACTAATTCTATGCGTACGAAATCGCGTCCTCCAGTATTTTATAAACATAATAACCTAAATAATTCGATTACGAGTAAGTCCGACTCAACTAAACTTTGTAAGGACGTTTACGCTATTCCCGAATCAGTCAACTTGTGGGGTGTTCATCAAACTTCCCCCATACAAGGAACTTCTACCCTTGTTGCCAATACAATACCCGGATTCATTTGTTCACTGTTTGACATCCTTGTCCCGTAATTTCGCAGGTAGGTAACTAAACTACTTGGCGGTCTTTACAGTGGAATTACTACAAGAATTGTTTATAACCAAATTGATGCACGCGTATCAAAACTATTAAAAAAAACAAGTAACTGCCGGACTCATAATTAGGTAGGTAATTTAAAAAATTCAAAATTCAAAATATTTATTCAGTAAATAGGGCACATGATAACAATATACAATCACAGTCAAAATAAAGTAGATTAATAACTGTATGTAAGTTCCTAGGGGTGCACTACGAAGGGATTAAGAGGTAGTATAAATAGTCTCCAGTCCTATACATTTTCGATAATGACAACATACGATGAATGCATTTTGTCTAGGGGCATTGTTCCGTGATCCATTACAGGTAGGTAGCTAAACTACTTGAGTATCTCCATTTTGATTTCTGCAGGGTTCACAACAAAATATTAATATTTGTAAAGAAAAGCAAGTGCAGGGTCGTGATTCTCTCAACAACGACGGTCGGACGGACGAACGAGTGAATGTCCAAGCGGCGAGTTTAAGTAGTGCCGTCAGTTCGAACAAAATATATTTTAGCACGTGCATTTTCAATTTAGCCGCCTGGTTTCTGCCGATGGATCGAACGTGTAAGGCGGCTAAATTGAAAATGCACGCGCTCGCCGCTGCGATTTCGCTCGTCCGTCCGACGGTCCGCTGTTTTTGAGCGAATAACACCCCAGGTGATCCTGGGGGTCAGTGCAATGCCACCTGTTATAATCGTCATTTGTTTGTACAGCCTTATTACCCAATTGTATGTAAACGCAAGTTGCTGGCGGTATAAATAAAACGAGTGTCAAATTTGTAACACTGTTGCAAGAGCCCGGATAGCTCAGTCGGTAGAGCATTGGACTTTTAATCCAAGGGTCCAGGGTTCAAGTCCCTGTTCGGGCGGTTTTTTTTTTAATATTCCCATCGTCAGTGCCGAGCCGAGCATTCGTTATTATTTTATCACTTAATCTAACTTACTTTTAAGTATTATTATGTTTTAATAATCGAAAATATGACTTGCTGGAGTTTATTGCGGCGCTTCTTCTCCGCAATGATGGTCTTTCCGAAGCTCTGGTAGATTCAGTCTATATAACCGACGACGTCTAAAAGAGCCCAGTTCGGTAATAAGTATAGAGTCAATGTACTAGCTCTTTGAACAAAAGAAAGATCATTCCCGAGAAGAAGCGCAGCAAGAAACTCCAGCAGGCGGTATTTTTTTTCAATCACAAAATACAATAATACTTAATAGTCATCATCATCATCATCATCAGCCCACACTAGTCCACTGCTGGACATAGGCCTCTCCCATTGCACGCCAACGAGCACGATTCGTGGCCACTCTCATCCAGCTCTTGCCAGTCACCTTGCGATCGTCAGACTAGGTGGAGTGACTTAATAGTAAGTTAAGGTAATAAAGTTACAAAGAAATATATACAATCATTACAAATTTAAGGTCTATTGACGACGCGCTGGCCTAGTTGGTAGTGACCCTGCCTACGAAGCTAGCGGTCCTGGGTTCAAATCCCGGTAAGGGCAGATATTAGTGTGATGAGCGCGAATGTTTGTTCCTGAGTCATGGATGTTTTCTATATATTTAAGTATATATGACTCTATATAAGTATTTATATCGTTGTCTAGTACCCGTAATACAAGCCTTGAGCTTAGTTTGGGACTAGGTCAATTGGTGTGACATTGTCCCCTGACTTTTTTTTTTTTTTTTATTAACGACGACGACGTATGCAAATGTGCGACCCAGTCCGACGTAGGGTTGACTACACTCCGACGACAAGACGACTTAAGTATAAAAAGGCGAAGGAAGTTTTAACAGATATTGTACAATAAGTAAATGGGATGCTTCTTGTCTTGTAATAGTTGTATAATCGTCATTTATTTGCACAGCCTTATTAGCCACTTGTATATGTACAGTCACCCAATACAAATGTTGAGCCTACTTAAAACCTTGTCATTGTGACTGACATTGTTAGTGTCGTGCTCGTCATTTGATGTTCAGTTTGAAGTTTACTATGACAGTGCACTAAAGTGCTTTACATTTTTGTTGGGGTACTGTACAGTGTACAGTACAG
Organism: Acleris laterana; assembly: GCA_963966035.1. Lineage (NCBI taxonomy): Eukaryota > Metazoa > Arthropoda > Insecta > Lepidoptera > Tortricidae > Acleris > Acleris laterana. The sequence continues at coordinate 11,653,419 of OZ014462.1, read as the reverse complement.
TGTACAAGCAAGGCTGCTAAAGTTATTAAGATTTAAATAATATAAATAGATCGTATATTCCTTTAAAATCTTTAAATGACCCTTTTGACCTTCTGTCGGATAACCCTGACTTTAACTCAAAAAATATTGATATTCTTAAGGGTATGTTTGTTCTTTTATCTTTTTTTTCTTTTTTCTTTATCCAACTGGATTTGTCTGGAGTTCAAAAGCTGTGTAATATTTTCCTAAAATAATTGAACTATCTTAGCTAAATACATATTTCAATGATTTTAAAGTATTCTTTTTTTTTATTGTAATTCTACCTGTCAACAGGTGTGACAGGCAATACTTAAGCATACTTAAGCTTGCCAACATTCAAGACCTTCCTGAATTTTCCTATAGATTAATCCGAGCCCCGGTCGCAGATTTCTATACGACAAAGATATTGGAGTCCCACTGGTTGTGTACAGGGGAGACGCGGGCCGTATAGAGGCCTCAGGCAAGATGCAAGCGCCACTAACGTTTTTCTATTCTATCACTCCAAACAGGTTTTTTTTTATGGCATAGAGAAGACAAACGAGCACACAGGCCACTTGATGGTAAGTGGAAACTGTGACCCATAGACATTCGCATTCACAAGACTGCAATGCAATCCTAAGACTGCAAATGCGTTGCCAACCAAGATGGAATGCCTCTATGCTAGTCATTTCACCGGCTGGCTTATGCCGAAACCGAAACACAACAACGCGAACACTGCTGTTTGGCGGTAGGTTATTGGATAAGATGGTGGTAGCGATCCGGACGGACCCTGCACAAGATCCTACCCGCAAACGATAACGGCCAACGTATTACGTGGTCAACTGTCATCCCATACATTTTGAGTGATAGAATAAAAAACCGTTAGTGGAGTTAGCATCTTGGCTTCACAGTTATTATGTTTGAAAAAAAAGACTTTTTGTAGTTTATCTGCCTTAACCGGGATTGAACTGGTATGGCAAAACAATAAAAATATTAGCCAATGACGATTTCCATCCAGCTCTTTACCTAGTCTAAGGGCGGTCTCCAATCAAGAACATGAAGCTCGCGACACACGACGCAACAACCTGCATTTCCTCTTAATGGAAATAGTAAGTTTACCTCTAGCCATAAACAAGTCGTTTATTATTTATGGCAGGCCCGCAGATGCCGCGGGGAGCAAATTAGTTGGCGATTAAGTATAAATTACACAATTACAGCATTATTCCAATCGGAGCTAGTTGCGTGAGTTGTGGGACAATAATTTAACGTTTGTGATTGGTTCTTAAGTATTCTTAGTATAATTTGCAATTGGAATATTGTTTTATTCAATTAAATTTTTTAACCGTTTAGTTATTGGATACGGAAATTATTTAGCGTGACAAGAAGGCTGGAACTGTGACATTAATCAGGTGTTAATCGGGTGCTTATTGTTTTTCATCGCACTTGCTCGTAAATAGAGTCCTAACATGCTAGAAAAATCGACCGTAAATCCAAAATAATACCCGCGGGCCTTTTTTTTACCATTACGTTACTTAAGTGCGTAATAGCTTTTTTTTTTAAATATTATACGTGGACTCAAACTATCACAATACGTCAGGACCCCAATTCTTGTGCCATTCGATATGAAGTTTCATTCGAGATGAAATGTCAGTTGAATACTATTTCCTAACAATCTCGCATAATAAACTATTGATCTCATATGTCACTAGAATCGGACTCCGAACACGTTTGACATTATCTGTGGTAAGCCACAGACAATGATGTAGTCTGCCGCTAATAAGTTAAAAATATGATCTTTTGTCTGATTTTATTTCATTTCCTCGCAATTGTGATGAAAAACATTGTATGTTACACGGGTGGTAAAGGAAATACAAAGCTCGAGTCATTAAAGCCCTCAGCCTACGGCTTCGGGCTTCTAACAGACTCTCGTTTGTAATTCTTTCTTTACCACCCTTAATACACAATGTACTATTAAATTCGACTGCCATTACTGTGAAGAGGTATCATAACGTTGGCACTACGATAACATGTATGTTGGGGCCCTAGGCTCCTATGGGAGTTGATGCAGGGATCCTAGGGTTGTTTTCAGTGAATCACTTTATTATACTGATTAACAATTATTTATTGGATTTTATAGGAGTTAAGAGTATGTACAGACGAAAGAGATGTATGCGTGTTCGTTCCTTGATGGTAAGGTAAGATCTCGTCGTTGGCCAACCGTCAGATTTGAAAGTGCCAACCGCCGCGTAGTGACGTCACGAAAGCTGCGTTTTGGATGCGTTCTAAACATGCTCCCCGCGTTGAAGTACTTCAATGTAGTTATGTACCTATAATTAAAAGTTTATGTTGTTCTCTGTTACAAAGACGTTGGGAGTGGGCATATATTGTTGAATGCCCGCTTGATTATTCCCTTTCGAGTTTTAATTTCGGCTACTCTCGCTACTCCATCTTTGCCAGGGTGAAGCTTGGTTATGCGACCAAGTAGCCACATAAGAGGGGGAACTCCCTTCTCTTTTACTACGACGAGATCTCCATCTGTCAATTTGTTCACAGATGAAAACCACTTAGTTTTCTTTTGTAGTTGACTAACGTACTCCAGCTGGAATCTGCTCCAAAAATGGCGTTTCAGTTGCTCGACCCTCTGAAACCGTTGCAGAATGTTAATTTTCTCCTCTGGTACAGGCATCTGCGAATTCGGAACAAACATGAGTGGTCGTCCAATGAGGAAGTGAGCTGGAGTAAGGGATGTCAGATCGGAGGGATCGCTAGAGATAGGAGTTAAGGGACGGGAATTTAACACTGCTTCAATTTCATATAAGCAGGTCGTCATTTCCTCGAAAGTTAAGTGCGTCAGATTTAGAATACGTCGTAGATGATGCTTGACAGATTTCACCGTAGCTTCCCATAAGCCACCAAAGTGTGGTGAATAAGGAGGGGAGAAAACGAAATTTATGCCAGACTGAGCAAGATCTGACGTTATATTCGACGACCTTAGTACCTTATACAACTCGTTACAAGTACCAGTATAATAAGTGGCGTTATCACAATATAAATTTGTCGGTTTACCCCGACGAGCAACAAACCGGTTTAGACTGGCCATGAAAGCGTCTTTGGTGAGTTCTGAGACAAGTTCCAGGTGCACCGCTTTTACTGCAAAACAGGTATAAATACTGATCCAGGCTTTGACTAATTTGCAGCCCCTACCTTTCCGGTCAGCTATCAGTATTGGCCCGGCGTAATCAGTGCCCGTGTTACTAAAAGGAAATTCTAATTGTGCGCGTGCGGCAGGTAAGTTACCCATCACGGGCTGAACAGTCTGCGCTTTGAATCTACTACATTTAACACAATCAAGAACTGTTCTTCTAGCTAGATTTCTACCCCCTAAGGGCCAATAAAGTTGCTTTACACTTGACAATAACAATTGTGGGCCTGCATGTAAATATTGCAAGTGAAAATAATGAAATATTAATTTAGTAAGACGATGTTTACTACATAATAACACAGGATGCTTGACGTCATCACTGTAGTAAGTGTTGTCAAGTCTGCCACCTACTTTTAATAATTTGTCGGAATCAATGTATGGCGTGAGCGCCAAAAGTCTATTTTTCGGTGGAAGAGGATTGCTGGACTCTAATAGCGAGTATTCTTCGTTAAACATTTCTTTTTGACATAATGTCAGAATTGTCTTCCGAGCTATGGTTAATTCTATGTTAGAGAGACACCCAGATAGCTTTAATCCTTGTTTTAAATAGTTTTTAATAAATCTCTTGACATAAGCTATAACTCGCACCAACTTTGAAAATTTGGATACTCTATTAAGCAAGAGGAAAAAAGGTGACTCCTGAGTATCCGCTACGTGACAGCTTACCATCTCAGGCAAATTGTGAACATGCGAAGGTGATTTAGGCCACGACGTCGAATCCTGTTTAAGAAATTCAGGCCCGTTCCACCACAAATCAGAAGTCGCTAAGACCTTGGCATTCATACCACGCGATACCAAATCGGCAGGATTTTCCTTAGAAGGCACGTAGTTCCACCCGTGACCAGCAGCAACATCCTGTACCTCGCTCACTCTATTGCGTACGAAAGGTTTAAGATGCGCTGGCGATGACGTCAGCCATCCCAAAACTATCATCGAGTCGCACCAAAATACACATTTACTAAATGTAAGCGTGAGTGAGCTACGTACCTTAGTAAACAGCCTTGTACCCAACAAAGCACCGCACAACTCTAACCGCGGAATTGTAGTTGGTTTAGTCGGAGCTATTTTGTTTTAGAGACTAAAAGGCGAACTGTTATTAACCCCGTGCTATCCCTAGATCTAATATAAGCGCAGGCTCCGAAGGCAGCTTCCGAAGAGTCTGTGAAAATATGCAATTCCATATCTTGCACCGAGTCACACAACACCCAACGCGGTATACTAATATCGTTTAAACATGGTAACGTTTCTCTAAACTTATTCCATTGTGTTTCAATGTTTGAGGGTACTGCTTCATCCCATGAACATTTTTGTTGCCACAGCCTTTGCAGTATTATCTTAGCTTCAACAATACACGGCCCCACTAAGCCTAGTGGATCGAACACTTGAGCTATCGACGAAAGTACGTGACGTTTAGTGACATTGATGGACCCTGTCACATTAATTCCATAAAAGAGAGTATCAGTATCGCATTGCCAATTTAACCCGAGGGTTTTCGCTGATGCTGAATTACTTAAGTTTTGAACATTTGAAACGCCTATCGTTTCACCTAAGCTAGAATGAATTTGCAGTGCTTGTAGTATTTCTGTGTTATTCGACCGCAATTTTCTTAAATTTAACTTAGCTGACTTAAGTGTGTCAATTACGCCCTTACCCAACTGAATCGCATCAGATATATGAGTACTACCACTTAAATAATCATCAACATAGAAATCATGAACAATTGATTGTTGAATGATTGGGTCTGGAGATTCTAGACCTAATTGTTTTAAGCATCGCGTAGCTAAGTACGGCGCTGAAGCTGTGCCATATGTAACCGTATTAAGCACTCGAGACTAACTAACAACTGACGGTACATCTTCTCGATATCACCAGAGATGACATATTTGTGTTGCCTATATCTAAGAAGAATCGACATTAAATCATCTTGGACGGTGGGGCCGACCCTCTGAATCCCGTTTAAGGAGACGCCTGATTTCGTAGGCGCCGAGGCATCGAAAACCACTCTTAACTTTGTAGTGAGACTTGACTCGCGAATTACGCCGTGATGAGGTAAAAGACATTCCAAATGATCCTCCCCTTGTTTGCGCGTAGAGAGGGACATGTGACCTAAGTAAAGATATTCGGTCATGAATGCGTTATAGCCTTGCCTAAGTTCAGGTTCACGATCAAATTTTCTCTCTAAAGATAAAAACCGACATCTAGCCATATCATATGAGTCACCAAGAACAGTCGGTGATTGTTTAAGTGGCATTGAGACTACAAAACGCCCTTCGGTTGTACGTTCTGTGCTCGTCATAAAATGCTGTTCGCACTCACGTTCCTCCGACGTAAAATTATGAATAGGCAAGACACTATCCAGCTCCCAGAAACGCGTGAGCTGCTTTTCTAAGTCAGTGTCAAGTATTTCTGAAGCATGACAGACAGTGTGATGGTTTTGATTGCTAACAATAGAACCGGAAATTATCCAGCCCAGTTTAGAGTCATACAGAATAGGTTTGTGTTTCCCTAAGTTAATCCTAGTGGAACCTATGACGTCCCAAAAGGTTTCCGCGCCAACTAAAATGTCGATTACTGACGGAATATTAAATGTTGGGTCTCCTAACTGTATGTGAGACGGAATTTGCAATTGATTTATGTTTACATATGATGACGGAAGTGACCTAGTTATTTCAGGAAGCACGAGACATCTAAGGTCCGCCCTGTAGTCCCCCGACATCGAGTGCATTGTTAAGTTACAAGACTGAGTACTGTTAGAAAAGGAATTGTTGATACCTGTTACTGTGGAATTCGTGGAAGACAGTGAAAGTTGTAGCTTACTACGAAGCTTCTCGGTGACAAAGTTTGCGGTGCTGCCGTTATCCAGCAGGACCCTGGCGACGTGCTGAGCACCTTTGCTATCGCTGACTCGCACCATGGCTGTGGAGAGCAGTACACAAGATTGTTGAGTCGAAGTACTTTTGTCTGCGGATACAGCAGCTACTTCTACCGTATCACAGTTACTCTCTGCATGAAGCAGAGTATTGTGGCGCTCATTGCAGTATTTGCATTTGGATAACCTGCACTTAGATATATGATGACCTGGTCTAAGGCACAATTGACAAACATCCAAGTCATTGACTTTCTTTTGACGTAAGTCAACGGACAGTCTACGAAATGAGGGACATGAAAAAAGAAAATGACTTTCCTTACACATTGGGCACATGTACTTGGGTTTACTGGCTTTAAATGTTTCGTTTGCTACAAGGAAATTCTTTTGTTTATGAGCTAGCTGATAGTTAGTTGGCTTACTGAAAGATTTTGATTCTTCAAGTGTTTCTAGTAGATCAGCCCTAGAACAAATAAACGACGTGAATTGTAATAGTGTGGGACGGTCATCTTGACGACTCCTGTACTCTTTCCACTCGCGACTAGTGAGCGAATCTAATTTCGAAGACATGATGTAAATAACCAGTGTATCCCAGTGGTCAGTCGGCTGCCCTAATGTCGTAAGCGCCCTTAGATTTTTGTTTGTCACATCGATAATGTTACGTAACGCTCTGTAAGATTCCTTTTGAATATGCTCAACATTAAATAACGACTTAACGTGATTATTTACTAACAAGCGTTTATTGTCGTATCTAGCGCATAATAGTTCCCAAGCATGATCATAATTATCCCCCTTAAAATCCAGACTTTTAATGACAAGCGCCGCACTACCTTGCAACGACGCACGCAAATAATGAAACTTGTTAATGTCATCTATACAGTCATTGGAATGAATCAACGATAAAAATGTATCCCTGAACTCGAGCCAATACTGATAATTTCCGTTAAAGTGTGGCAAATCAATCTTAGGTAGCCTTACCAAATTATTCTTAGACTTATCCTGCGATGAGCTGGAACCAGCTTCAGACGTAACCTTATCCGTCTTGCCATGGCATTGCACGCGTAGTACCTCGCGAGCGCACGACAAAATGGCGAAGTACCTGTCTTCAAACTTTCCGTTCCTTATATTGCTCCTCCGTGTTGACCGACAAGATTTCAATCGAATCCTGTAATTCGTCAAAAACAGAATATAATAGCTCCATCTTGCTAAGCCGACACTCAATTTCACCTATGTGTCTTTCACTTAACGTAGTAATATCTTGATATGGCAAAAGAAACGTTTCAAAGTTAGTGATTTTTGTTTTAAGACAACCACGCTTCTTAATTAGCTCTGCTAAGGACATGATTAAGCACCCAGTAACTAATTAACTATATGCGTATTATTTTTTAACACTAATAATAATGAATTAAGGGATTATTACCGTAGACAAACACTAAACAAGTACAAAATAACTGATCGTGACTATGTTGATTACTTGATAGTTAAAAGCAAGCGCATCGACTGATCGCCCGGGACAGACTAGAACCCGTTATAGCAAGTAGTTAACTCGTGCAGTTATATGCAAAAAAATGTCAAGCGATCATCTACAGCGATAACAATCAGCTGTTTACGTGCTATACACGAGTTGCGTGGATATATATGTTGGCTTTTGCTGTTAGTTTGCTCTCGGTAACAAAAAACAGACTTCAGTATTTGAAAAAAAAACCCTCGTTTTTTAAAATCACTTTGTAAAATAAAACAGTTTAAGGAATAACCTGAAGCTGTGGAATTAATAGTTAATAGGAAAATAGATTATTTAAAGGTAATTTTAGGATTAGGGATATTGGAACGAACTCACAGTATATTGAACCGTTACTCGATTTTGCTCTCTGTTATCTTCGCTGGTTTCTTGAAATTAATTGCAACGACGGCGTCTCGTAGACTGGAATTTTGTGGAGCTATTATGTCCTTAACGAAATATCCGTTGGTATCTGACGACACGTCTGCGACGTTGTTTCCGCGGCTCCTTAGTCTTGACCCTCGCGTGCTTGTCGTGGTCCAGTCCTCTTTGACGGGATGCTGTAGATGACTCACGAAGCTGTTGGCGATGATGACGAAGCTTGCGGTGATGATTCTTGTAGGTGCTGGTGCAGAAGAACTATGACGCTCCTTATCTTAGGGTGAAGGACCATATGTTGGGGCCCTAGGCTCCTATGGGAGTTGATGCAGGGATCCTAGGGTTGTTTTCAGTGAATCACTTTATTATACTGATTAACAATTATTTATTGGATTTTATAGGAGTTAAGAGTATGTACAGACGAAAGAGATGTATGCGTGTTCGTTCCTTGATGGTAAGGTAAGATCTCGTCGTTGGCCAACCGTCAGATTTGAAAGTGCCAACCGCCGCGTAGTGACGTCACGAAAGCTGCGTTTTGGATGCGTTCTAAACAATGTAAAAAGCAATATGTGTGACAGTATTCTGTATATTTTATACCTATAAGAAACTAATCGAATGAACGGAATTACTATTGTTTCAGTATTATTTATTAGGTATAGTTTAAACTTTTTCAACTGAGCTTATCCAGTTAAGAAGACAAAGCTGTGTAGTTAACCATTGCACAAATTAAGGACAACGAGCTCGCAGTTAAAAGCAGATAATAACCGCCTTCGAAGGTTAATATAGATTATCGACTCTATTTCTTCAATCAATAGACTACAAAATACAGTAATAGAATAATGACAAACAATTTTTTTTTGCATTTTACAACCGCCCGACTAAGATTGTATAGATACATTACATTACATAGAACCATTGTGTTTACAGGTAAGAGGAAGAGCTCCCTTTAGTAACAATAACCTCTTCTTTTTACACGACTGCCCAAAAAAGGAGAGTTATGTTTTAAGGGTTAATGTAGGTATGTATGAACGATTCTTTATTTTACAGTCTGTAAAAAAATATGATGTTTCCTAGCCTTTCTCTATTACAGCACTCGTGGTTTTGATAATATTTTTAAAACTAAATATTTTATGTTGTAACTTGTAAGTTTTATGAAACCTGCATTATAACGTCCCAATTAAATTAGCACTCTTTAAAAAATGCGTCAAATTCGGTCCATCCTCAGACAAACACAGAGTTACATACGTTAAACTTATAACCATCCTCTTTTTTTGTCTGTGGTTAAAAAAACTAAGACCAAAGACTTGAATCTAGCTTTATACCCGGTATCGATTTTCTATTAGGAACCATTTTAGATCATCTCCGACTATAATGGGTTATGTATTTAATCATTCTGAACATTCAATTTTGTTTCTAGCCAAGGTAAACGCGAATGGGATGTCTGGAGGAAATCGCAAACCCGCTTAAGTTCGCCAGGGAAATGAAATCCACCGCTTAGCACGGGTGTTATTTATCGCTACAAAAAAAAGTGCAACTGCAGGTAAGGCTCTTTAGGGTGTAAGTCGCAGTAGCGAGATTGGGTTCAGTACAGCAAGACTTTATTTGTTTTTTTTTAAAACGATATCGATCTATTCTGGGTAAACCATATTGTTGTATTATCTGTGACTGGTGCGAAGAGAGTGACAGCCGCACGTAAAGATGGCGGACCAGAACCTAATAAAGCTACTTAAGACTGCGCCGAGCTTACGCCGGATGTACAGTGGCGCCCTCATTACTATTATTGTGTTTTCTAGTAAACTAAAGTATTTTCTTGAAATTGGATGAAATTTTTTGTACTACAGATGAAAACAGAACTTAAAGGGTATATCATATAGTTTAATAACAATTCACCTTCGACTTATTAACTTAACGGAAAAAAGTGGCCACCTTTTCCCGTTAAGCTGACTACTCAAAGGGTAATTGTTATTAAAGTGTGTCACGTACCCCATAAATTGTGTTTTTACTTGCGCTACAAAAACGTATCGTCTGATTGCAAGGAAATTCTTTGGTTCAGTAGAAAACACAATAAAAGTAATGAGGGCGCCACTGGACGCTCGACATTTGCTCGGTGCAGTCTTAACTCCGGCTACCATTACTGTCAAGTACCTGCTACAGGGCTGCAGTGCTGAGTGGTGTCAATTTCGACGTCAAGAAATCACCCATGGCAACATTATGCTATAATTGTTTTTTTTTGGTTTTTCTTAACTCCTTTTCTTTATTGTTTAATTTTGTTTTCTGTGTTGCCATTCTTTGTTAATGTTCAATTTAATCTGTTTTTTTTTTGTGATCGTCGAATAAATATTTCTATTTCTATTTCTATTTTCTATTTTAAATAAGAGCTACAATACTATACCATGTCAATGGCAATATTTGTTTTAACCAGAGTTAGAATAGATGATGACGTAAAAAATTAAGTGGCGGCCGTGGATCCGCGATTGTATTTATACATAATAATATGTCATAGTATAAAAGCTACACCAATAATTAAATATAGGGTACCTTTATCATTATTATTTATACATAACCTACCTCTCTTAAATATTATGAAAATGGTAAATATATTTTACTTATCTTACACTACCGACCCGCCCTTGCCCTCGCTTTCTGTATAGTAGGAACTATTTAAAATCACGATTCCCACTTGAGAGCTTAACTGCCTAACAATGGCATTGTTATCCTTTGTAAACCCAACCGTTAATTACCTGTGCAAAATAAATACCATAAATAACAAAAGATGTCGTATGAATAACAATAGTATTCCTTCAAAAATAAGGTTCATATTGTCATAGCATAGACATGTCTGTCTATGTTTGTTACAGGTGATATTTTTATAAAAATGCTAAATGCTGGACCCTATTCCAATTCCTGTGTCCTATTCCAATTTGAACCTTATTCGCAAGACGGTAAAGTTGTAATTCATATTCATTTTTTTGTTATTGATGCATTTCATGTTGTACAGGTAGTTAGCGGTTGCGTTTAACAAAAGATAACAATGCCATTCATCGCGGATGAGTTCTCAAGTGGGAATCGTGATTTTAAATAGTTCCTACTATAACACCCGTACATAAAACAGAGTTTATTATACTTAAAAACCTTCCTCTTGAATCACTCTACTATTAAAAAAAACCGCATCAATCCGTTGCGTAGTTTTAAAGATCTACGCATACATAGGGACAGACAGACAGACACCGGGAAGCGACTTTGTTTTAAGTATACTATGTAGTGATGTTTGTGACAACGTTGCCTCTTAAAAACTTTTTTGTATCTTTTAATGTGTATTATACCAAATTAGTAGATAGCCAGTGAAATGACTAGCATAAAGGCATTCCATCTTAGTCCTCAGGGTTGGCAACGCATTTGCAGTTTTAGGATTGCATTGCAGTCTTGTGAATGCGAATGTCTATGGGTCACAGTTTCCACTTACCATCTGGTGGCCTGTGTGCTCGTTTGTCTTCTGTATGCCACAAAAAAAAAAGTAGGTACCTACTGGCTATCAACATAGCACACGTGGACTTACTTCCGTTTTATTATTCACCCTTTGGTTTGTTGTAGTCTGTGATCGTATTAACATATCTATTCGCACATAAAAATCAAAACTATTGGAATTTCGAGTAGTGTTTCCAAGTCGTGAAAGCGCGCTACCGTCGTTTTCAATACACGATAACTGTACTTACAGACGAGTACTTACGTACGTGTTATAATATTTGTAGGTAGTACGTACAGTATTACTTAATCAATTGAATTCCTAGAAGCTGCTTTGTTTGCATTACTGTGTTCCGCTGTGTGGAAGAAACAACTGGTGACATTACTAGCATAAAAGGCATTCCATCTTTGTTCTCAGGGTTGGCAACGCATTTGAAGTCTTACGATTGTTCCATCGGGGCACGTTTTATAAAGCTACAAGTAACAATTCTACAGGTCTAAACTGGCAACACTGCTCAAATGGCTGGTCATCATTGGTCGAGGTTGTGTGAAATGGAAACTTGTAATGCCGACTCCACATGCTTGCGGTGTTTGCCAAACACTGCCAGACGCTGCTATATGTTAGAGTGAGCACGTGCTCACTCCAACGTATGGTTGCGTCCTGCATTGTTTGGCAAACACTGCAAGCATGCGGAGCTGGCATAGCCTGTAAATTGAAATTTGTAGCTTTATAAAACAGGGGGTTATTATGACATAGGTATGCACGTAGTTCATTTTACGGTGAGCGTAAAGGACGGAGCTGTGGCAGTTACATAACTCTGTCCTTTTCTCTCAGCGTAAAATGAATGGCACAGACAGGTCATAATAACCCAACTGGTCGCAGGTGGCCTGTGTGCTTGTTTGTCTTCTCTTCTCTACGCAATAAAAAAGTAAGATTTTATTTTAGACTAGTTTTTGCCCGCTAGGTACTCTGTACGTACCTACTTAGAAGTGGTTTATGTCTCTCTCTCTCTTCCTCGGAGACTGTCCTATTTTCCATCTGGGCTATGTACCTACTGAATTGTTAGGTTGAACCGTGAAGACGGAACCAACAAATTAACTCACTTCCGTATTTTTAATATTAGTGTAAGGTTTTGACATAGTCCTTGGTGGCCTAAGAAATCAAAATGGTTGATTATAGAATACATTGATGGGAGGGCGGGCTTTCGTGAATTGAATGAATTAACATACATACCTACATATACACACCTTCAAGCCTGTAAGTCCAGAGTGGGGTAAGCGGAGCTACAGAATAACCTACAACTTTAAAATAATGACGCCAAAACACCGATTTCTGATTATAATAGAATGCTCCAGTTTACTTCTCTCAAAAACCACCTCTTCTTTGTCCGGACGTGCAGTTTTTTTGTTTACCTTACCCCATTTACCTCACGACGCCAATGTATTCTTAGTTATTACAGTAGCGAGCATGCAACAAGTTCCTATGAAAATAATTTCAATATAACGTGACCTGTTTTTTTGCGCGTGAATTTATTTAAGCAGGCTTTCCGATAAGGCCGTTGTATAATACTTACGGAGTACACAACAGCGACTTTTTAAGAGCCAGGTAATAGCCCCGCCATGCAAAACCCCCATAAAAGTCCGAGCTATTCAACTAATTGAACTTAAGGTGTTGCGGCCAGCCCACCTCTCTTTAAATTGTAACATAATGACCGAAACCATAACATTATATTAGCTACATAAAATCCTTATCGAAACTAAGCAGTAACTGCTATAACATGAGTCATCTACCCTTCTTAAAGTAGGTTAGAGGCGCGCGTGATGCGATAAAAAATTTCGGCGCGATTGATAGAGCCCGGATAGCTCAGTCGGTAGAGCATTGGACTTTTAATCCAAGGGTCCAGGGTTCAAGTCCCTGTTCGGGCGGCGCACTTTTTGTAATTAAATTTGGTTAATTTATAAATACGTAATTACACGTAACATTAAAAAAATTACACTGCGAATGAAGAAGTTTGACACTTACAGTTAACGATAGTAGTTTAACTTTTATTTTTAACTTAATGGCACCGCCAAAGTGATTTTTGATTTATGCGACTATGGGCTGTAAGGAAATATGGCGGTGTATAAAAATGTCCACTTGAATAATTTCGCCGCAGTATCATTTTGACAAAGCATGAAAATGTCCACATGTATATTAGACGGAACATAAAGATGTTGCGACCATGGACTATAAGAAAAAATGGCGATGTATAAAAATGGCCACTTGAGTAATTTTGTCCCAGTGCATTTTTGACAATTACTATAATTTAGATTGTTTTTTACTTAGGTACCTTTAGAGTACACATTTTTATTCTTTTTTTTTTACTTTTATATACTATATGATTTTAGACATTTGTATACTTTGTTATCATGTTTATACCGACTGAATAGATATTTATTTAAGAGTAGACATTTTTATACATTGCCATATTTGTCTACAGTCCATAGTCGCATAAATCTGTTTTTTATCATAAAAACCCTGGCTTGTCAATTACGAACAAAACGGAAAGAAACGTGTTGAATAGGTTCTCAAGTGATGAAGTTACATGTTTGTTACCTATTTATAGACAAGATTAAAAAAAACATTCGAACTATTTAAAGCCTGACCAAAAAAATAAAATACCTCGCCATATTGCGGAAATTATATGAACTGTAAGTAATTTCTATTACAATTCACGAAACACAGATAAAAAAAAGTTTTAGTAGCGACCCCACTACAGGTTTTTATTTATCTGGTCACTTATGCAAAAAAGCACGTCAATGATCTACAGATGTGACCAAAAAACATCTAAATACTATTGATGGTAAATCAAATATCTCAATCATAATCATAATAATCAATCTTAACTGATTTATCTATAATGTATTTCAATCTTCTCGAATTCGCGACATCGCACGAATACAAAATCTGGCAGCCCCCCTATCCATACGTAATAAGAATCGTGTAAGACCCTACAACCCATGTTCTTTTACCCCCTTACTTATAAATGTGGAATAAACTTTAAATAGTTTATGCCATGCTTTGTCCTTATCTGTAATTGTTACATTTGTATCTGACAGAAAGTGACAAAGCATGGCATAAACTTTTCCAAGCTTATTCTACGTTTATAAGTGAGTGGACGGGTCGGAAGGGGCCGCCCTTGGCGTACTTTTTCGAGTAAAATCGGAGAAATACTGGAAAAGGGCCGAATCTTAAGTACCCGAAACCGACGTGCGTGCATGACTCGATGTATGAATGTGGAAGAAGCGAAAGAAATTTGTCAAGATCGTAGCAAGTGGAAAGAAGTGGTCTCTGCCTACCCTCTGGGAAACAGGCGTGATTTAATGTATGTATGTATGTATAAGTAAGGGGGTTAGGGTCTTACTAATGTTTTACCAAACTTTCATTTCGCAAAGAGGTCCTTCCCGCGGCATCATTTTACAATTTCATGTGGTCAAGTCAACCTAACCTAACCTATTTAGGCCCGGTTTTATAAAGGCCTGTTAGTAAATATGGAAATCAATTTTTAGTAACTTTACAATTTTCAATTACGATAATATCCGCTTTAAATAATCATAATCTTAGGTATTACGACTCTATTGAATCATGTTTTTCCATATCTGTTTTTGCGATGACCTGTCCGAGCTATGGTTATAAACCAAATGTAAACAATTTGGATATAACTTTACATACAGAAGTAAGCATTGGACGCATATAAGCATTTAGTCGACTACAAAGGGATCACCTTACCTTGACTTTTTTTGTCACCTTATAGCATTGTATTAAGGTTCAAAAGTAGAGTAGTGGACAGTTCGATGAAGATGCACCCTTGTATGGAGACAGGGAACAATTCGTTCGTTAGCTTTCTCAACGTCGTAACAGATCGAATAGTCAGATACATAAAGATTATCATCCTATCAAAATATTCGATCAGATTGAGGTAAAGGGACGAATTCCCAACTCGGTTCCAGGAAAATTTAATAAAACAACTAATTTAAATGTAGTTAAGTGTATTAGCAACGTTGGTACATGATTACTGGTTAATACTGTCGTGGATTACGTAACAAACACCCCAACAATAGGTGTTCATAGTAAAAAAACATCGCCAAAAGGTGCTCGCATGTCTTACCCAATTTAAAACTATTACACCTATAAATTCAATAACCGATTAATTTAAAGACACTACTGATAAATAGAAAATGTGAGCATTCATACAGTTAGGATTTTTTCTTAAATACAATTCGGACGGTTAAAAGAAATAATATGACGTCACGAACTTTTAACCTTATAATATGAACCTTGTATTAAGTCTGGTTAATATTATAAGGCAAAAACTTGGTGAATTGGCATATTTACTTTTAAATGTCCGATTCCGAAACATGTTCGGTATTTTTTTCCAAAAATTGAATTTTTGACAACGCCTCAGATACAAAACACTTCGTACTAATAATACTAAATATTAATAATAACTACAACATTTTACTAGTACCCAAATTACCATTACAGACAAAACATAACTTACAACGTTTGTAAAAAAACTAAATTAAATGAAATGTTTACTGTCAATAAAACATTTGCAAGGAAAATAAAATGTATGGTAAAGATTTCCAAAGATTAATTCCTTAACGAGTCTTGTTGGTTAGCAAATCCATGGATCCGATTAACTTACCAAATACAAAAATGTATGAAAGTTAAATAAAATCGTTTTCATACAAATCCCACGATTACTTTGTAGATAATTACTTAGACTATAGGCCTTTAATAAATTGGCTTTTTGTTCAATATTATACGAGTAAAAAAAGGAAAAGAAGGCAACAAAAAAAACAACAAAAAATAAAAATATTCATTCATTTAATTCTCTGTGAAGTGTAAAATATAATTATTATTTTTGAATCATAGTGTATCTTTATAAGAGAAATATTTCCTATTAAAATCTACATACAACATGACGTAAGAGAACCTATCATTCACTACTGCTACGTCGCAACGACAAACGAACACGGCTCTTTAAATAATTTCAATATAAAATTTTAAATAAAATATAAATAATCGAGTATTACTGTTCCAACAACTCTATATCTATGGTTGACCATAGACATTAATATATTTCTTAAATCGCGGTGTAACACTACGTAGATCTCCAACAGAGCCCTTGCACGCGTTTAAA
Organism: Acleris laterana; assembly: GCA_963966035.1. NCBI lineage: Eukaryota > Metazoa > Arthropoda > Insecta > Lepidoptera > Tortricidae > Acleris > Acleris laterana. The sequence continues at coordinate 11,636,830 of OZ014462.1, read as the reverse complement.
GCGATTTTAAATAAGTCTCATTTACATAAGAATGTTTTCATCTTTTAACCTTTTTAGCCGCCACTGGAACTTTACACAATTTAGAATTCTACGTGGATGCTAGTAGGTCGATAATTGATTGTACTCCGGGTTTAGTTTGATCGACAGTGGCGGAGAAAAGGTTAAAAGATTTTTTCCACAGATAATAGAAATATACGCGATTTGCATGGAGCCCTAGAGATGAACTAGAATGACTTAAAATTACTATAAACTTATAGAGATCTTCTGCAAAGGTGTAAGTGTTAACGACAAACTAATACTCTATTGCTGCCAAACCTAAAGAAAACGTGTTCTATACAACAATCCCTACTTGGGGTGGTATCAATACATTATATTTAATTAAAAATTATAAATCATCTTTAATGATATCTACAATGGAAGTTGTCCGAGATAACCTAAAAATATACGTCGTAGATGACGTAATAAAACATAGTGACGTAAAGATTTGATTAAAAAAATACAATATAAAATTGGACAATGCCCCTTTAAAATTAAAACGCGTGAAAGTAATATAATTATGTTTATGATTAAATATTCATCCTTATAGCTAGTTACAGAGAAAGAGAGTCCTGACCCAAAACATATTAGCTTCATAGAAGCGACGTTGCCCTGGCATTGTATCATTACGAAAGAAACTTGTTGTACATTCACTTACATTTATAATAAAAATATACAAAAACACTTACATACGGGTACTTAAAACATATAATGCACTGGATGAGGGTAGTTTGTACCGGTCAGTCGTGTCAGAAATGCATTGTTGTGCAAAAATGTCGTTACATTTGAAAGAACCTCACCAAAATCTTATTCTTACAACTAAAATAATGCTAATTTTATTATTAATGGAAAATAAATAGTTAATGCTACAGATTAAACTAATACCGTAGACGGAGGGAAGTCAACCGAAAGTTAAATCGCTACTCAAATAAAAATAATCAAAGGTTTAAATTAAAAAGTTTAAATACACCTCAATACGACCGCCACATTTCCTGGCTAAAATCCGTCAATTTGTAGACTACAATATCTTAATACCCAAAACCTTTAGATTGGCCGCCTTAAGGTGGGCCCTTATTGCTTGGAGTGCGGGAATTGTCACATTAGTGTGGTGACTATTACGTGACGTATTGAATGAGGACCCCACCTAAACCACTTGACAGTCTTTTTTCTTTGGACACCATAGCATCTAAAGTCTGGCCGGTCGGTAAAATAACCGCGATTTCATTGACAATATCCATAAGATCAAGAACAAATGCACATGTGTATGGGTCTCTAATTCCATTTATTATTTTGACTTGTCCCTAGCATAAAAAAAATGCTAAGGCTTCTTCAAGGAAGGATCCGGAATTCGGTCCAGGAGAAGTACCGAAAATACGACCAACTTGTATCATGGCGCAAGGAGAAGTACATGATCCCATGATTCCCCCCCTCTATTCGCCCCTGGTACAGTAGAAGACAATTTATATGGCGTTTCGTGAACTTAATAGTTATAAGGTGCAAATCAGATTGCATCTATTTTTTCCATCTCACTCACGCACTTTTGACAGCTGACTGAATGACACGCGGGCGCGCGTCAACATGGCGTCACTGATAACCAATAATAGCACAGAATACGACCACGCAACGCATGAATCATGCTGATTGGTTCCCGCGCTTCGAAAACATTGTCATCTGCGCAGGTACATCGGTAAGCAATATCAGTTGTGTTTTACTGTACTCACTTACTTTTATCGTTCGTATAGTGACTGGTGCTAAACCAAATTGTTTAAAACCGATAAGGTAAGTTACAATAACTAATTACACTCCGTTTCAAGCTGGTCTGTCAAGTGGTAGCAGCCGAGTAAAATAAACAAAACGATAACTGAAATTAATTTAGAAAGTTGCACTTGAAGATCGGTTCGGACTTTAGTACATTTTCGTGGTTCAGTTGGAAGCTTACATTTCCGTACTAACGCTACAATAAGACGGATATCCCTTAACTATATCATAGGACAATAGACACCTATATTACAATTATTCTTAGGTTGTGGAATGGATACAAAATATTACAAAATTCTATGTATATTATAGTCACTATGCGACTCGTCGCGTTACGAGAGAACTACGATGGACTCGAGCGATCGGACTATAGTAGTCGTAACATTTATATTTAGTTATGTTTGTAGTACAATTGAGTTTTATTTATATAGAGTAACACTGTGCGATTAATATTGGAATACAGTCTTTTGAAAAAGCTATAAGTTGTCAAAGTAGTATGAAACTACAACCGACTCTTGAGAAGAAATAAGTTTGGTATACTCATTTAAAACTACCTTTAGTGTTCTTCTCGTATTAAACTTTTAAAACAATCAGATCAATGGCAATCATAGTATGATTTTCTGCATTTTAACATAACGTTCTGGGTTGGCAGCGGCGAAAAACGGCGAACAAATGCCTAAAGATGTATGAAGTTACGATTCGCCGTGACAGTGATGAGGTGGGTTCAATGCATCTGTTTTTGTCGCTTGCGGCTTTTCACCGTCGCAGTCGCCGTCAAGGCGCGGCAGCTTCGAATAACCACGATAGTAGATATATATCGCCAGGCAATAATTTCGGGCAGATGGATAAAGTTATATTTGCCATTGATCTTTAAGCTATGAGCAAACAAGCGGGTCACCTGATGGACAGTAAACTACGCCGTCTATACACTCGAAACCACAAGAGGAATCGTATATTGCCTTCGAGAAAAGAATATACTCGTCTATTTAACCATTTTGAATAAATAGTACAGAGATATTTTGGTGTACAGTACCCCAATGAAAATGTTAAGCACTTTAGTGCGTTGTCATTGTAAACTCCAAACTGAACAGCAAATGACAAGTATGACAATAACAATGGCAGTCACAATCACAAGGTTCTAAGTATGCTCAACATTTTTATTGGGTGACTGTACATGACGGAGCTCATACGAATCCCAGTGATGTGAAAGCTTATTATCTTTGCAATGAACACCGAATTGTCACTTGTCACCTATCACTGTCAGGATAGTGAATCAGGGGGCACAAGTTTCGTAAATCGTAGCAGAGTGTAACAATAACACCTACACTGACTGTATTACTATACAAACCGCACAGCTCCTAAATATCCGCCTTTAACAAAATGGCCGTTTACAATAGTAAAACAACATCGAACCACGGCCCGGAATGGAACACACAACAGCTAAACGTTATGCCCGGCTCACGGTACATGGCACGACTATATACATGAGGAATTGACATGATTCTCAAACGGCACAATATAATTAGGCCTTGTTAAATAAATAGTGCAGTCAAGTCACGAAATAAATACCTATGGCTAGTATGAACATGTCTTGCCGAATGGTCGATTCGTGAGTGACAGCAATAACGCGTAACTAACAAATTCTATAAGTTGCAAAATGTACCTTACTGACATGCAAGCTAAGGTATATTTTGCATCTTATTTAATTTTTTAATCGATGATACTGCAATACCACGCGGTATTGATTTTCGACTTCTATATTCTATTTCTTCGTTTAATTTAGTAATAGTCTCATCCCACTTACTGGTGATTTCAATTCACGAAGACGCTCCCCTCTATTATATATTAAGTAGGTAGTGGGGAAAACGCTATGTCGACGCTGAAACGCATTTGTTTTAGTTCTGTCCCTTTCCGAAGCGTATAAATATTATCCACTAGAGAGAGAAAATGAAATTCCTTTTGGAATCGTCGGTAATCTCGTTTTAGTTAGTGGATGTTTTGAAGCTACGGAAAGGGACAAAGCTACTGGTGAAACTTTAAAGCATAACCTCATATCATAAGCCTAATAGTTTTGATAAATAATTACATGTCTGTTGTCGTTTTAAATGCATGATTTTTTAATTTATTTCTTAAAAGATTTTCTCGCTCATTAACACATATAAAATAAATTGTAAAATCAAAATACAAAAAAATGGTAATATAGGCGAAACGCTAAAAATATATTTGACGCATTTATAATGAATGCTTGTGCAATATTTGATGCCTTCCCGTCACAAATTACAATTCGGTTGACATCGTGAGGACTATTTGAAAGAATATCGTGTTAATTCCAATAAATGGCACTAATTTATACTTAATATTTCATAAATACTGTTTTACATTGGCAAAATGGCGATAACTGCCGAATACATTGTCATCAACTGAAAAACTTTAGTAGTAGCGGTTCATGGGTCGCAGCGAATTCACGTATTTCATATTTTATATCATTAATAACGACCAAAAATGTTACAATTCTAATTGAATAATATTGACGATATTAACGTACAGTAATGACTGTTACAAAAAATCTAAAGTCTCACTTGTTTCTCTCAACTAATAATGAAAAATGCAATGTTGCCAGTCAACATGAAAATAATCTGCCGAAAATGTGAAGTCGCTACGCCCCGCCACTAGTTGGACAAGTATCCAAATGCGTCCCACGATGTCCAGCTCTGCGCTCGCCAGCGGTTGCTCGACGATTCCCCAGCGGTTGCCCGACGACTCACCGACTGTTGCTGAGCGACTCACTAGTATGTACGCTAGCGACTGAGCGACTGCTAGGTGACTTACTAGCGTTAGCTCGGCGGCTCGCTAGCGGGTGCTCGGCGTCTCGCTAGCGGTTGCTCGGGGGGTCACTAGCGACTGCTAGGGGGCGGCATGCTTGCCTGCACTCCCTGCAAGTTCACAGGTCGACCGTTGGGATTACCCACGCCCATCCCATCTTGGTAGTTCGCGTCCATTGCTGGCGGGTCTTCATTCTGTGAATTACCATGTGAATAATGAAGGGCATGTTAAAGCCCCAATTGTATTGAGAGCGGGGGCGGGACGATGCGGCGCGTTCCGATACTAAAACTAGGATGGGTTTAGTATGAGATCGCACTGCCGGCGCACTGCTAAACATTAACTTAGAAATACCTGTAGTCTAGGAAAGAAATGGTAAAAAATAAATAGTTCAGGGCTCGTCTGGATGAAGTATCCGTCACTTTCGCACGCATAACGCACTCGCAATCGCAATCATTTTCAAAGCGGAACAATTGTTTTCATTTTGTATGCAGCCAAGCCTTTGATTTTCAAAATGAAAACATTTGCGATTGCTAGTGCGTTAGGCAATAGCACCTCAGGTCAGAAAGTGTCAGATGTTTTATCTACGTCGATAAACACGACCATAAAAGGACCGCTGTTATTTTCTATAACTCTAGTTTAACTTACACAGTTGAAAGAGCTCATCAAAATGACGAATAACTAAAAATTCCGCAAATGTATGGCATATACTATTTTCAAATGTATTTATAAGCAATGTTCTAAAGCCAAACCCGTTCGTAGATACGAGTATGTACAATGAACAAAAGAAAGCAGTGCAGGGGCTTTATTTTACTCTGCAAAACGATATTGCTTTTGACATGTTATCATATAATCAACGTTACGATAGCTCTTATTTACTAGACAGTAAAAACAATAAGATAACATGTGAAAACAACATGGTTTTACCGAGTAGAAAAGAGACCCTTGGCAATGTGCGTTATTGTTAGGGTTTCTGTGTAGTTATTTTGTTATTACCTAATTCTGAGCATTTCAAGATCGAGGTAAAACATAGAGAAACAGAAAACAGACACGTATGAAAATAGACACTGAAAAAGCATTTTGGAAAATTTCGAGTCGGCAACACCAACGGCATGTTAAGTAATTTCATAAGTTGTATTCAAATAACTTAATATCGTTACCGCTTTAAAAAAATCGTATCTAACCATTTCGAGTTGTATGAGTTTGACCTTTATCTTTTTAGTGTTAAGTTTAATATCGCACGTCACGAATTATGATACGAGGTTTTTTCAAAGCAATGATATTTCAAATGCATTTTTTGGTTGGAAATTTGCGTGATCTAATAGTGGAATCTAAGATAACTTCGTAATTATGATATTTGTAATAACCTTTTTTTTATGGCATGTAGAAGACTAACACAGGCGCGAAGTCCAAAGACTACAGTCTAGATTGTAGATTGACATGTATTGCCAACAGAACTCTAAAAACCAATAAATCCTCTATGCTAGTTATTTCGGTTGTCTTACTCCCAACTAATGCATTTTCATTTAATTTCAAAATCTGTTAATCCGTATGTCTGTCAAGCTGCTATATCAAGGAGATTTTATGAAAAATTAAAAGGGGCGTTATGAATGTGATCTTTTCTTTTACTCAACCTTGACAAGATCGCTTCACATCCCTCTTAAAAGCGGCCTGCATAAAGGAATGCTATGGACCCTTAACCCTTAGTTTGTGAGTCCGACTTGCAATAGTCCAATTGGGATTGTTCATATTTTTACAATTACTCCAATTCGAAAACCATTTCGAGGAATACGGTTTTAAAGCCGTTCTGCATTATTAAGTTTTTGAAAGATTTGTCTATTTGGGATATTTCGACAAAAGTATATTTAACCTTTGTTTGACTTTCGTTTTCGGCTTGAAGCCCTCCTAGGTGTATCTTACGGGTTAGGCGAAAACAGCTTGAAATAGTATGTTTTAATAGAGTATTACAATTACTTTTTTTCATTGGATATCATTTAATTGTTGTAATTTATTAGAAAATGCCATCCCAAATTTAAAATAATCATGTCATCCATAAAATGTCTGCTAAATAAATAAAGATATTAAAACAAAACTATTGGGTCAAATACAAAATTAATGAAATTGGTGTCTTAAAATTTCCTATTCTTTCGAATGAGAAAGTAAAAACTGTGAGTTATTTTTTTTTGGTCAATCCCAATTGTTTTTCAGTGTCTACAGTGGCTAGCCAGGGTGTGCGGTGTTACCTCTCGGTGCCTGCGGATGGTGCGGTCCTCGTAGCGCGTGCCGCCCGTGGACGCCATGGGGCGGCTCAGCGTGCTGTTCGCGTTGCTGGGCGAGTGCGGCGCGCCCGGCGTGCCCGCGCCTACGGCAGCCGTTAGTCAGACGAGGGGTTTGTCACAGTACCATATCGCTGATTCTCAAACAGTATAGTTTACGTCTGGATTGATAGAGTCGTGTCAAAAACTGATTCCTCCAAAAATTTCCAACTTAAAACAAAATACATCAATCATCTCCTTGTCCTTATTCAAATCATCTTCTACACATCCCTATTAACCGTCATCTCAACGTTCCCTCCTCCCTTTCTTCCCCATTCCTTTCTCAAAACACTTTTTACACAATCCATCCATCTCTTTTAAGGTCTTCCTCTTGCTATATAACCCTCCACATTCATACTCAACATTCTTCTCGTAACATGACTTTCGTCACTCCATACCATACCATACCATGACAACCTATTACGTTCCATTTTTTCTATCACTACTTTCAAACGCTACTTTCAAACTTCCTATAACATTGTAACACCCCAAAATCGGGTTGTCACTTTTTCTCTGTCATACTTACAGTCATCCTTTCTTTTGTCGGAAAGCTTTCCGCGCTGATTCCTGGCTGAGTTTAGCGTCTACTGTTTGACGAGCGAACGAGTTTCAAGCCACATACACCTGGTAACCGGTGTTTTAGTATATCAACGTTGATCACAAACGGTCGACATAAACACTGCCGTTTTTACACTTGGATACTCGTTTTGTCTCACATAGTTCAACACGGAGCTTTTGTATTCCAGAGCAAGGTTCCTGTGCCTTATTTGGAAGTCGTATTTAACCGGTTTACACTATTATTCCTTTTATTTTCAATTGAAAACCCAGACATTGTTATCGTTTGTTAGCCGTTGTTGTCATAGTATGAAATGTCACTTTGACTTTTGACAGGAGGTTAAGGCGTTCGCACATCGGCTTGGAGACTTGTTTTGGGTGTAGTATCTTTGTATTTTTGAATTCTTATTTACTCGTTCTAGATATTTTTTTTCACTTAATTTCAGCTAAGCAAAAAGTCTTTCTTTATTGAGAGGAATCAGAGGTATTGAAGTTTTAACGTCAATGTGAGTATGGTAGGTGGCAACACCGGTAACGCCAGAGAGCGTCACTTGGTGTTTGCCGATCAAGGATGGAGATTTAATTTAGAACAGGCCTAGGTGGTTTCCTTGTTCTTGACGCTGTGTCTTACAGTCTAGATGTCTTATTTTCACCAAGAATAACTGAAGTCTTAACGTGCGTTGTCACGCGTCTGAAGGGTGAGTATTTCATTTGGAAGGGGCGCGTCGCAATTGTGTTACGTAATCGCCATGTTCTATTTCTAAAAGTGTATCGGTCTATTTCAGATGTTCTTTACGGTGTTATTGATAACACCAACTCCGCGGTCTCCGAGTATAAAAGCCAATTGCCTCTAATTTACTGCCCGAAAGGTAAACTTTATTCGTTAAAAGTGATGTGTTGTCTGAGGATATGTCCTTGTTTGTTCCTTTACTGAGACGTTATATTGTACGTTTTAGGGTTTCAAGGCTACCCCGGGAGTTTTAAGGCTACCCCGGAAATTTCAAGGCTACCCCGGAAATTCCAAGGCTACCCCTGAAGTTCCAAGGCTACTCCGGAGATGTTCGGGCTAACCTATAACCTCGAGGCGGAGGTTATCTTCGGGCATGCGGTGTGCCGAGACTGCTTCGACGCGGTTGGGCACGAGGAAGTAGCCGTGCGATGACGAGTACATTTCGCGTGGGATCCTGACGCCTGCGTTCACTGATGTCGCGTGACGTTGACCTTATTTTCTTTAATTTTCTTTATTTTATTCCGCGTTTACTCTAACTTATTACACTACGTCGTCCATCCTTAGACCGCGTAGGTAGCAAGCGCCTCTTTTGTAATGTTTATCAATTCTAGTAATGGAAAAGAACTGTACGGGTTTACTGATGCTAATCTCGTAGGTAACCCGGATCTTTCCTTACTTACTCTTTTGTAATGTTTATCAATTCTAGTAATGGAAAAGAACTGTACGGGTTTACTGATGCTAATCTCGTAGGTAACCCGGATCTTTCCTTACTTACTCTTTTGTAATGTTTATCAATTCTAGTAATGGAAAAGAACTGTACGGGTTTACTGATGCTAATCTCGTAGGTAACCCGGATCTTTCCTTACTTACTCTTTTATAGTTGTTACCATTCTTAGTAATGGAAAAATACGTTACGGGTTTTACTGATGCTAATCTCGTAGGTAACCCGGACCTTTCCTTACTTACTTTTTAGTATAATAAATATTTGCAATTACTAGTAATGGAAAATTATGTTACGGGTTTACTGATGCTAATCTCGTAGGTAACCCGGACCTTTCCTTTCTTACCCTTTGGTATAATAAATAATTGCAACTATTTCTTATGTGTGTCGAAAGGCGTGGTTAATTAGAATTTAAGAACAAAAAGGGGGGACGCTCTCTAATCTTATTACTCTGTGTTGTTCATTCAGAACATAGTATGGTGCAAATAATCTGAGTCTGTACTTTCTTTTTACGAAGTTATAAATTAAATACACTTAATTTAAACAATTTGTCTAATTTATGAAACCACCACCATCGATCCTGTTTGTGGCCAGTCGCTCTCTCTCTCAATCTACGGCGCCCAACCCTTTAGCGATTGGTCCTCGAGCCAAGTGACCACACGACCCCAATCTCATGCAGCGGGCGAAAATCGAGTGTTACAGTGGCGTACCCAACGTATGGCTTGAAGGATCGTTGGTGTGGTTTTAGTTATCAGGTTCATAGTGAGGCAGGTCTAAGGATTGGCACATAGGCTAGGTATCTCTAAATTTAACTAGCACATTAGGAAAAATTAGATAAGACGATTTGTCCTTGTGGTTTAAGTAACTTTCTTCGCCATTTTAATTTACTACTGTTTACTTTATTAAGCATTTACTATTATCTACCACTCTTGGTGTTTAAACTGTTATACTAAGTGTCTAACTTATACACTCTGTTAAAATGGACTTGTCAATTAAAATAGAATGGCTGACAAAAGAGGAGCTTGCGCACGAACTGAGTAAAGTACAAATACCTTTCTCAACGCCAGACACATGCGACATCCTACGGAAGTTGTTCCGTCAAACGCGGTCTCTTATTCGACGGGGCTGTGAATGTCTGGACTTGCTGAGATTTTTTGGCGTTGGTAGAATATTTGTCCCGACCGTTGGCTCTTTAAGGTATGATTTACTGGTTTGTTTGGTATATTTCGCCCGGACTGCAGGTGTTTTATTGAAGGGAAAAGATTTGTCCTGACTGTTGGCTCTTTTAAAGGATTGGATTACTGGAATGAAAGCATATTGAAGTAGAGTGAGGTAGGCTAAGTCTTAATTTTAAGTAAGCAAGGATGCGCATCCATTTAATTTTAGTTGTGCTGTCATGTTTTGTCCGTAGTATGGTAAAGCGTGTAGATATTGGTAATTTCTCTCTTACCATAATATTTGATTAGTTTTAGGATTTCTTTCGATTACGTCATAGGCGCAATCTGTTCGAGATAAAACTATTTTTTTTTAAAGGTTTTATCTGTACTTAGTAGAGTTGCTGTGAAAAGGACATTCTGGTGGTATACAGAGTGCGTCCTCTTTTCCATTGTTCTAATCTCTTTATACTGGTTTCAGTTGAGATTTTCTTTTACAAGTTTAGGTTGAAATTCGTGTGTTATAGTTTCAACACTTGATTTTAAATAGTCTCACTTGAGTGTTTACTTAATTAATAGGGTTTCTGCCACAGTTCTTATAAGTGGTAGTTTAATCAATACAATTAAGCCGTTTAAGAGGTTGGTAGTGTGTCACACCCCTCATTGTAGTTTCAGTTCTTGATGTAGAGCTGTGTAATTCTCGCGGATGTTTCTCTCAGTTGAGGTTGATGTGTACTTAAAGAGACACTAACTTTAGTACATACTTGATTTGGTTTAGGATCAAGAGCGTTTGTTTGGAAATTGAACCAACAAACTCTGATATAGGTTTAGAGCGTTTGATTGGAGGCAGAGCCAACAAACACTAGGAAAGTAGCTTATAAGTTTACTTTAGCAATTAGTGTAGCTTATGCGTAGTAGGTCTGAGACGGGCAACCACGTTTGCCGTTAGTGGACCCGGATCGGGCCTATGATTTATCTGGCTTCCCCTTTATGGCGAAGACCATTAGAGATAAGACTTTTATTTTCTTTTCGGTAGAAGAGGGTGTGTTTATGCGTAGTAGGTCTGAGACGGGCAACCACGTTTGCCGTTAGTGGACCCGGATCGGGCCTATGATTTAACTGGCTTCCCCTTTATGGCGAAGACCATTGCACGATGTTATGTTTTCCAACCTGACTAGTTTTTTTTTTTTTGGTAAATGAGGCGCCGAGACCTGCAGTGCCGTAGGCCGCGATGCATCCCTGTCAGGCAACAGCCACGGATTGGAATGATGCTAAGGTGCTGCAGTGCCTTCGTGTCTTAAGCCGGAACACTGGATGGACTCTCCGTTCTTTGCCGTTATGGCTGTCTGTTCTTACACATGAGAATGTGTATAATAATTTTATTTCAGAATCTTAGCAATTCTGAAATAAAATTATTTTTCCCAACTGGAACCCTACTGTAACACCCCAAAATCGGGTTGTCACTTTTTCTCTGTCATACTTACAGTCATCCTTTCTTTTGTCGGAAAGCTTTCCGCGCTGATTCCTGGCTGAGTTTAGCGTCTACTGTTTGACGAGCGAACGAGTTTCAAGCCACATACACCTGGTAACCGGTGTTTTAGTATATCAACGTTGATCACAAACGGTCGACATAAACACTGCCGTTTTTACACTTGGATACTCGTTTTGTCTCACATAGTTCAACACGGAGCTTTTGTATTCCAGAGCAAGGTTCCTGTGCCTTATTTGGAAGTCGTATTTAACCGGTTTACACTATTATTCCTTTTATTTTCAATTGAAAACCCAGACATTGTTATCGTTTGTTAGCCGTTGTTGTCATAGTATGAAATGTCACTTTGACTTTTGACAGGAGGTTAAGGCGTTCGCACATCGGCTTGGAGACTTGTTTTGGGTGTAGTATCTTTGTATTTTTGAATTCTTATTTACTCGTTCTAGATATTTTTTTTCACTTAATTTCAGCTAAGCAAAAAGTCTTTCTTTATTGAGAGGAATCAGAGGTATTGAAGTTTTAACGTCAATGTGAGTATGGTAGGTGGCAACACCGGTAACGCCAGAGAGCGTCACTTGGTGTTTGCCGATCAAGGATGGAGATTTAATTTAGAACAGGCCTAGGTGGTTTCCTTGTTCTTGACGCTGTGTCTTACAGTCTAGATGTCTTATTTTCACCAAGAATAACTGAAGTCTTAACGTGCGTTGTCACGCGTCTGAAGGGTGAGTATTTCATTTGGAAGGGGCGCGTCGCAATTGTGTTACGTAATCGCCATGTTCTATTTCTAAAAGTGTATCGGTCTATTTCAGATGTTCTTTACGGTGTTATTGATAACACCAACTCCGCGGTCTCCGAGTATAAAAGCCAATTGCCTCTAATTTACTGCCCGAAAGGTAAACTTTATTCGTTAAAAGTGATGTGTTGTCTGAGGATATGTCCTTGTTTGTTCCTTTACTGAGACGTTATATTGTACGTTTTAGGGTTTCAAGGCTACCCCGGGAGTTTTAAGGCTACCCCGGAAATTTCAAGGCTACCCCGGAAATTCCAAGGCTACCCCTGAAGTTCCAAGGCTACTCCGGAGATGTTCGGGCTAACCTATAACCTCGAGGCGGAGGTTATCTTCGGGCATGCGGTGTGCCGAGACTGCTTCGACGCGGTTGGGCACGAGGAAGTAGCCGTGCGATGACGAGTACATTTCGCGTGGGATCCTGACGCCTGCGTTCACTGATGTCGCGTGACGTTGACCTTATTTTCTTTAATTTTCTTTATTTTATTCCGCGTTTACTCTAACTTATTACACTACGTCGTCCATCCTTAGACCGCGTAGGTAGCAAGCGCCTCTTTTGTAATGTTTATCAATTCTAGTAATGGAAAAGAACTGTACGGGTTTACTGATGCTAATCTCGTAGGTAACCCGGATCTTTCCTTACTTACTCTTTTGTAATGTTTATCAATTCTAGTAATGGAAAAGAACTGTACGGGTTTACTGATGCTAATCTCGTAGGTAACCCGGATCTTTCCTTACTTACTCTTTTGTAATGTTTATCAATTCTAGTAATGGAAAAGAACTGTACGGGTTTACTGATGCTAATCTCGTAGGTAACCCGGATCTTTCCTTACTTACTCTTTTATAGTTGTTACCATTCTTAGTAATGGAAAAATACGTTACGGGTTTTACTGATGCTAATCTCGTAGGTAACCCGGACCTTTCCTTACTTACTTTTTAGTATAATAAATATTTGCAATTACTAGTAATGGAAAATTATGTTACGGGTTTACTGATGCTAATCTCGTAGGTAACCCGGACCTTTCCTTTCTTACCCTTTGGTATAATAAATAATTGCAACTATTTCTTATGTGTGTCGAAAGGCGTGGTTAATTAGAATTTAAGAACAAAAAGGGGGGACGCTCTCTAATCTTATTACTCTGTGTTGTTCATTCAGAACATAGTATGGTGCAAATAATCTGAGTCTGTACTTTCTTTTTACGAAGTTATAAATTAAATACACTTAATTTAAACAATTTGTCTAATTTATGAAACCACCACCATCGATCCTGTTTGTGGCCAGTCGCTCTCTCTCTCAATCTACGGCGCCCAACCCTTTAGCGATTGGTCCTCGAGCCAAGTGACCACACGACCCCAATCTCATGCAGCGGGCGAAAATCGAGTGTTACAACATACTCGTTTCTTGTCCATTCTTCAAAGAAACCAAAACCCCCTTACATTAAATTGCCGCTCGTAAAAAATGAGCACAAATTTATTTTGGAAAATGAATGTAAAAAGGGGCAGCATAATATCAGGGCCGTGGGAGTTGGCCAGTGAGACATTACAGGCTTGTAAATAATAATAATTGAATTTCAAATCCTATGCTTTGAGAATCACCGATATATTTAACGTTAACTTTCTGGTAACGTTACGAGTACAAACGCCCTGCCACTGATAAGTGTTATGAAGAGACAGATAGTTTGCTTGAAGAAATCTCATAAAGCCATGAATTATCAGTCAACATCTTCAATTATATACAGCTAAGTGACAATTACAAGGGTGCATGTTAGAAGTCAGAAAATAAGATTAATTAATTACGAAATTAAGCCATAACCATGTCAATAGTTCTTGGGTGCATTCTGTACATATATGCACATCTCTTAAACTGACATTTAAATGAAAATAGATAAAGTACGGGATCTGAAAATCAGCTTCCGGTTCTTAAACATTTTGTAGGTATTTTTCAAGTCATCCTACTTATTGTGTTTACATTTAAGGCGTTTCATGTTTATACAATACAATATTAATACGCTTTATTGAATTCAAAAAACCATTTGTATTTAAATTTGAACACCACACAAAGAAAAATAAACATGGAAAGACAAAAAAACATGAAATGTACAATATACTCGTTCAAAGTCGGCCACATCATATTTCCTGAACTATGTCTATTTTATACGAGCACACAGGGATCTGATTGTGAGCTCTGATATCCATTGATACTAGTTTTAGTCAAAATAAACTTATAAACTATCTATATTCTCCATACATACATAAGTAAATACGAGTATCTTTCAATAATGTACAAGCGTCAAAATAAACACTTAAACCCATAACCAATTCTTAATCTTAAACACACCTTGTAAAAGTCACAGAGCGATGTTATATTTAGTTGAAGATACAAGCTAAGGGCCGTGTTAATTAACTAATCTTAAATAAGGTGTCTGTTTCAAGATGCGTGAAAAATTAAATGTTTCCATGACTTGACCTTTACTTGAAGTCGTCAGTTTATCAGTAAGTTTCAAACTATTATCTTGCTCCAAAACTGTACATGTCGCATTAAACACAGCAATGATATGACACAGCCACAGTACACTTCAAGACGGGTATAAATATGTACAAACTTACACACGAACAGATATATACAAAATGCACTGAATCCAATGAATTTATGATATGATTCGTTTTTTCAGATCAGATATTTGACATGAGTATTTGTAATGTCACTTTTGACTTACCTTTCCTGAAAATTAGAAACTTAACTAATGTTTTCTTTAATGGTTAGTACAAAAGTCGTATGAATCAAAGGAAGTCAAAGACTGAGAGCGTATTATGTTTCAGAGATGCTACTCGTATGTAACTGATGTAACTCTGAGCCTTTTACTTTTTTACTAAGCTGTCAGGATTGAGTAGTAGATAATGTGTGGTTACCGCTGGAGTTGGGCGCGGCGCGCGGGGCGGCGGCGCGCGCGGGGGTGAGGAAGTCGGCCTCGCGCCAGCCGTGCTTGCGGTACACCTCGCGCAGCTCCGCGTGCGACCACATCGTCATCAGCACTTGACCTAAGGACCACAAATGGTTACTTCCCCGGGACATACTCCTCTACATCAAAATTATCGTTACTGTACACCTGGAAGAAGAGTGGGCCTAGGATTGAACCTTGAGGTACTCCCACTGGGAGTACTAACGCTTGTATTCTGTAAATCCGTGCAAACGGCAATACCTTATACTAGATTATATTTGAAGTCGGTTTCTGGAATATCAATATGTTAACAAAGAAAATATAACTGGACTTGACGTCTACAACAGGGTTATGTTATAAACCTTTTATTCGGCATTCCAAAACTGAATAGGAAGAAAGAAATGATAACGTCACTCCGAACTTCTATTCTCACAATAAAATTTGTGAATCTCGAGACTCCAATCTGTGTCCTTAGGGTCTTTAAATAATACTAACGCGCTTATATTTCATAGTGACACTAATTTATGACTTTCCTATAGACACAAGTAAAATTATATAAATGACATTTCTCACGTTAACGGAGTACCTCAAGGTATATGAATAAGCTTTCTAAACCGGTATTATAAACACAAAATTGTATTGTTTGGTTTGTTAACAACCCGAACATCTAATGAAAACAGGAAACAACTAAATTTACCAGTTCTTATACTTTTTCATACATTTATTTTACTGTAGCAATACGAACCTGCAAATTTAAGTACGCGCGGCGTATGACGCAGCCGTTGCTTAGTCAACGCCAGCAATCTCTCAACACCTCCAGCTTCTAGTAAGGAGCGAGAGAACTCGCCACTCTTCTTTATAACTTCATTCAGTGTCGCTAGTACTGCCGCTATCGTGTCGTCTGATGTACCCTGTTAAGGATACACCACGTTTTTTAGTTAGGCTGTTGAGACAACTATGTCGTATTTGTTTAGGAACGTAAAACCTGCCATTAAAGAGACAGATTAAGATGAATTATATTGCTCTGTCTATAACTTGGCCTAAAACTATCAAAATAACAGGGGACAAGTATTTCACACTCAACATTTCCTGAATTTCCAGTCGTGCATGATAATTTTCTATAAAATGCATCCTTAAGAGCAACATCATAAGTTACTACATAAATAACAAATTACTACATATTTTATAATCAATAAATGGAACTGTTATACTAAAGTTAAGTTAAGCTATACTAGTGTCCCAGCAGTGGTGGTTTCAAACCTTCTTCAGATCTCACTTAATTTAAAATAACTACAACAAATTTGAAAATAATCTCCAAATTTACCGGCAATTTCTTGTTACTTTCAAGTCCCTACGTCCATCAGGGGTTGAAGGTGAGCGTTGTCTGTGAGTCTGTCAGTTATTTTTACATGTACACATCAGGACTTACCTCGTGCTGTTGATTCCCGCTTGGTAGCTTCTGCACCAGGTCTCGCATGGCGTATTTTCCTATCAACTCCTTGTTGCGCTGGTCGATGGCCAGGTTACGGAGAGCTGTGGCCACCGCGCACACTACACGGTCTACCTCCATTCGAAGGAGCTCTACTAGGATTGGTAGACCTGAAGAACAACGGATCAATAATAACATTCTGGAAGTACTTTATATTGATTTGCTGCCTGCCATGTATTTCTTTTTTCAATGTTTTTGTTTTGTGGTGTTCGGTATTTGTATTGCGTGACTAAAAATTTTAAAACAAATTATGCCACCCGAATTATCAATCTATTCGCGCCACCGAATACAAGAACAAAAGAAGACATTAACAATCACACTAATATGAGACCGGAGCCTTACAAAGCAAGCCCCTATGTCCTAAAATGTTGTAAGCCAACGGCCACAGGATCCCCTACCTTTTTCTTTCCTAACAGCGGCCCTGATGTCGATGGAGGGCTGCCAGTAGCAGGCGGCGAGGTTCTGCAACGCACCCGCCGCTGCCTCTAGGGTCTCAGGGTTGGAACACGTTTGGAGCAGCGCCATGTATAGGGGCACCACCTGAATGAAAAAGATGAAATGTATAAGTCGTTTGGTATTTTTTTTTTTCGTAAAACAGGTACGGCGTTACTTCGAACCACACCTCATTTTTTTATCTTTACTAATATTTTAAAGCTGAAGAGTTTGTGTGTTTGCTTGAACGCGTTCATCTCATTGAACTACTGGTGCGATATGAAAAAATATTTCAGTGTTAGATAGCCCATTTATCGAGGAAGTCTATAGGCTATATATCATACTCACATAAACCGAAGCGTGGGCGGGTCGCTAGTTTAGATTATAAAGTTAACAAACAACTGATGGGCGCAACCCGATTTTGAATTTGAATTTGAACTATATGTGCGGCTTAATAAAGTATCAAATCAAATCAAATCAATCATTTATTGTTGTCGCATAGAGGCACATACATTGAAAAGAAAGGTGTTGTTATTCTAGATTAGTCAGTTCCACATGGACGCCCTGAAAGGGCATTACAATATTTAGGTAGGTATTTAAAATTTAAGAAATTTCAAGCATAGAAGTCCTAATTCTATGTTTCACAAAAAAAAAAGTCTATATGTTAGTAAAACAATGACAAACGTTATAGTTATTTAAATGATGTCAAAAAAATAAAATATCTTATTTAACTGTCAGCAATTTCAATTTTAACAATCCTTATGAACCAAATATTCGTTAACACTATAAAACAAATGTTGCAATAGCCACTTAGTGAGTTTAGATTCGAAATCCAGACCCTGCAAAATTTTCAGGTTATCGGGAAGCTTATTATATACTTTAATACACATATTGAAGGCATTCCTTTTATAAATATCCGTACGACAGAGAGGTTGACATAGGAGATGCTTATACTGGGTCCGTACTGTTCTATTCGAAGTATTCCAGCGGGATTTAAAGTAATAAGAATGTCTCTTTGTAAACAAACAAATTTTCCTTATGTACATGCAGGCAAGTGGCAATATATTCAATTTCTTAAAAATAGGCTTACAGCTAGCCATGAACCAAGAGTTTGTTATTGCACGTAGACATTTCTTCTGAAGTATAAAAGCCCTTTCAACATCCACAGAATTACCCCATAATATTAGACCGTAGCTTAGAACTGACGATACATGTCCATGATAGGCAGTAGTCGCCGCTTCAATCGAAACAGTTCTCCTAATTTTCCTTAAAGCGAATACAAAACGATCCAACCTAGAGCAAACATAAGCAATATGTTGTTTCCAATTTATATGCTCATCTAAAATTAAACCTAAGAATTTGATACTGTCCGTTTCTTCAATAGAGTAATTGTTGTAATTGATGTTTAAATCGATTGGGTTTGAATTATATGATTTAAATTGCATATATTTGGTTTTTAATAAATTAATCTCAAGATTATTACTTTTTGTCCAAGTGTAAACATCATTTAGAGCACTATTTATGTTGCTTTCATATGTAGCACGGTCATCTCCTGTCACAAGGAGAGTAGTATCGTCAGCGTAAAGAATGCATTTAGATGATGTGGCTAGAGGAAGATCGTTTACGTAAAGTAAAAATAACAAGGGTCCTAAAATACTCCCCTGGGGAACTCCAACGCGATTTACACGTAGTTGTGATCTATAAACTCTTTTTATCATTTTATTATCGACTTCCACTATTTTAGTAACTTCGGTACATTGCTCTCTATTCTCTAAATAGCTCTTTATCCAGACATTTGCTAGGCCTCTGATTCCGAAAGAGTCTAACTTTGAAATAAGTAGTGAATGATTCACATAGTCGAATGCCTTACTCATATCGAGAAAAATAGACGTTATAGGTAATTTATTATTTATAGATTCAGTTACATATTTGATAAACTCGAAGCAGGCCAGCTCCGTAGAAAAACCCTTTCGGAAGCCGTGTTGCTCTGGCTGCAAGATTTTGTGTGTAGTTAAAAAATTATTCAGCCTTGTGTACAGTCAACGTCAAAAGTAAGTGATCAAAATCAACATTTCAAAATATCTATTGTCATGGCATCCCAAATATAACATGTTATATTAAAGTGCTAAATTAATTGATGTTTTAATTAGTCAAAAGAAAGTGATCATAACAGCTGTGCAAAACAGAAGCCTGACATGACATTTCTATCAAAAGCGTCAAACGTGAATTGAATACCAAAATAACGACATTCCAACAATATCGGCAAAAGAAGGATTTATGGCAAATAATTCCAAGATGTAATAAAAACTTATTTTAAATCTTGGCGTAGTAAGGGAGATTGCTATTTGGTCACTTCGCATGTTTTTCGACGAACATAACCGATATTAACCGAAGTACTCCGAGGTTGTCCCAAAACCAAGATTTTATAGTTAAAACTTTAATTCGAAATGTTCAACGACGACTTAAACTGTCATTGAGTTTTCAAAAATCAAAATAATGGTGATCACTTATTATGACACGTTATTGAGCTCATTTACTTTTGATCAACTACAATAGTCCGTAGCATTTGACTTAATGTATTGCATAGATAATTTTGGGACCCTATTTCATCAGTTTCTTTTGCTGTTGACTGTACATAGCCTTTTCTATAATTTTCGACAAAATGGGAACAATAGTTATAGGTCGATAATTATTTGGGTCATTTCGATCGCCCCTCTTAAATAAAGGTTTCACTATAGAAACCTTTAGCTGCTGTGGGAAAATGCCTTGACTGAGAGATAGATTTATTATATGAGCAAGCGGACAGCTTATAGAAGTACGGCTCGCTTTAATAATTTTAGTTAGGATTTCGTCGACTCCGCCACTATTTGTATTTCTTAAAGACATTATAATTCTTTGGATCTCATTTTCATCAATAGGTAATAGAAAAATTGTTGGTTTATAGTTGGTGTCACTGTTTTTACATTTCATTCCGTTACAAGTTAATGAGTGGGTACTACTCAAGTCAATAAAATAGTCATTAAATACTTTACAAATGTCATTAGGATCATCGTATGTTATATTATTTAC
Source organism: Acleris laterana (assembly GCA_963966035.1). Classification (NCBI taxonomy): domain Eukaryota; kingdom Metazoa; phylum Arthropoda; class Insecta; order Lepidoptera; family Tortricidae; genus Acleris; species Acleris laterana. Next base: position 11,616,536 of record OZ014462.1, on the reverse strand, counting down.
CAGTAAGCTGTCAATGTCGTTTCTTTGTGAATATCCCGCTGCCACAGAGGATATTATGTCCCAGGTAGCTTTACATTTGTTATTATTCTTAGCTATATATTTATTACTTGTAATTTTCTGAGATTTACAAATACATCTTTTTAAAATCCTATTATAGTTTCTAAGGTATTGTTTGTCTATTGACGTCCTTAGGGACCTGTTATTGATAAACATTCTGCGTTTAACTTGACATGACTTCTTGATACCTTTAGTTAACCATTTGACCTTGCCGTGTCGGTTACTAACTTTTACCCTTATAAGAGGGAAGCACAGGTTGTAGAAAAGCTGTATCAAATCATAAAAAGTGGTGAATGCCTTTTTAAGCTGCTCACAAGCCAATACTTCCGAAAAAGACAAAGATCTTAAACTATTACAAAACTTACGTATGTTATCGTTACTGTAATCTCTTTTATATTCGAACCAAGTCACTATAGATTTGTATTTATTAATATTCAGTGTAATTGACTGGGCCCTATCATGGTCCGATAGACTAAGACTATGTGTGTCAGCTACTACTTTTTTCAAATTACTTGCAATTTGGTCAATGCACGTATTGATTCTTGTCGGGGATCGAATATGCATTGTGAAATTATAATTCATTAATGTGCTAGTTAACTCCTTAGAGGCTGTGAGTAAAAATGCCAGTGCCATTATCACCCAGATTCTCAATATAGCTATTGCAATTACAATGATGATGATGTGATAGTCCAGGTTAGCTGGGTAGGTGAGCATGTGAGACTAGGGTGTGAGTAAGATTTAACCCAGGAAGGAGTAAGTCGAATTTAAGTAACTAAGGGCGCCAGACTTACATCCTGTCAACAAATGAAATCGTTCAAATAAAACCAAGTCTTTAGTAAATTACATTTATTTACTTAGTTTACTTATTTAGATTCAGTATAAACAAACTACCTAAGAACAAGGTTAATCCTTTTAGAATTTAAATTGGATAAGGTAACACGGAGATTAAAGAAGTAGCTAAAGTACTCACGCTGTCATCTTCATGAGAAATACCTCCTTAGTTGGATACCGCTAGTGTTGACTAAGCCGAATAGTCCGAGCTCACTCTCTCCGCAGGTGGAAATCAGCTGAACACTGCACGTGCAGGAAAGATGGATGGATAGCTTGAGTGCAGGGTATTCCACGAGGCATGTAGTGAGAAGCTGTGACGTGAATCACCTCAGCCGACAGATGAAGCGATGAAACGTCTTTAAACCACTTGCAAGCTTCATTCAAAGATATGAACGTCGAATCCAGAGGTGAAATGGAATAGGTGTGGAAAACTACACACCAAAACCACAACTCAGAAATTAAGAGCAGAATAAGAATTAAAAAAAAAAAAACCCACTAGCCGTGGGTTTCTTTTACCATATATAGCATGAGGCAAAGCTCAAGGGAAAATATGCATGTAGGAAGGTTGGCATGACTGTTATACGAGTCACGAATAGGAACTATGGTTGAACATCATACATTGATATTATGGATTTACTTAATCCATTTTAGAAGAAGAAAGTTAATTAGACAAAGTCTGCCATGGGCAGGGCCGGATGGCGCGATCGGTGAATCGGAGGAAATTTTACTACGTCCTTACATCTTGATGATTCGATCCCGATAGAGGTCACGGAAAGGGTCTTGAAAGATGCTGGGTCATTGACTTCCGAACGGATCTTTTTATTTACATTTAGAAGTAAACAGAAACAAAACTATAGTGTCACAAGATTTATCCAATATGTCTTACATATCAAATGAGATGACTTTATTATTATTAAAATGGTTAAATGAGTTTATTGTATTTTATTATGTACTCAGAAGTTAAAATCAATCACCATTGCCTTCTATTTCGGACAACGATTTATCGAGAGACTGATGTACGGAACGCATCTCGTATTGCGTTTCGTTCCATGAGTTGAATCGATTGAAGAAGTAAATCTTTATTTAAATTAAATTAGGTTATCTATTTAAAGTATGAATTTACGCTAGTTGGAAATTAAACAAATGATGGGATAAACATTTGTTAGTTTATCATACTTGATTGAAAGAAAATATTAAGAACCAATGTCATGGTTGAAAGTTCGTCTTGCGATTCAAAGTGCGAAGAACAAAACGTCACATAAACAAAGTGTCAAATGACCGGCTTGTCATAATACATTGTTATGATTATCAAAACATGATAATTTATTGGAAACAAATGCTAAAAGGAAGAAGTAATGCTCATAGGCAGATATGGACACTTGTTATGGAATGTAAACAAATAGGATTACATAAAGGAAAGGTTAGTAAGGCTATATTTAGATAGGGTCTAGACCTCAAAGTGTTACAGTTCATCCCCAGTTGGGTTAAAAATTTTGTTTCAAAATTAGAATAATTGGAAAGAAAATTTTTCTTCCAGGTGAAAACTTAGAATAAACGACGAAGGAAACTGAAGAAACTAATATAAGAGACTTTCAGTAGAAAAGAGATACCTGGCAACAACTAGTTGGTGGAGGGTAGAATTAAATTAAGATTAAGTAGTCAGCATGAGTACCAAGCGTTTACAAAATACATTGTCTAGTGACAACTAGACCAAACACTAGCATAACTATAGGCATAAGCTAAAGTGTTAACTCGCGAAAGCAAGTTTCGATATGGTCAAATCTAAAAAAAAATACTTAACAACTAATTACATATGCAACGTATCTTGATCCAAGCTTTTAGGATCACTTAAACTAGGGCTAACTTAAACTATGGAATGTTTAAACGAGGGATTGTTTAAACGAGGGATTGTTTAACGAGGGAGCGCTCCAAAAAAAAATTAAACAAACATAACAACTATAGTAAACAACCATAGAAAACATAAGTTTCAAATCCATGCATTAAAACTAAACGTAGCAGTTTCCTTTCATTAACGTACTAAGAATTAAATATCTCTTCTCATACTCCAACAAGAAACAAACCACTACAAGGTAAAGTTAATTAATACTAAACATGTTGACTTAAAAGTACTGTGAACTAAAACAAGTGTTTTTATGAATTACATGGTCACTTGTTACAGCAAATAAACGGGAAAGTTCTTCAACATATAATAGAAGAGAACCTATTAAATAGTAAGATCAACTCACATCAATAAAGTTAAATCTTTTAACCATCCTCATTGGATGTAAGTCCTGGTATCAGGAAGTAAGTCTAAAGTAGAAAGTAAAGTAAATAGGAGGGTATACATGAACTAATTCATAGGAGTATCCCTATATTTGTATAGTGAGTAGGCACTAGCTCGATGACTAGTGTTAAATAGCAGGTTAATACCTAGTATATATTTTAGTGATATATATTTTTTTTAGATAGGAAGTATAGAAAGAGCTACGGAAGTCACCTTTAAGATTAAGAGAGAGGTGGAGCTTCACCAGGTCTAACTATATCCTTAATATGGAAGTCACCAAGAATCTTTCCGGACAAAGATTTCAGGGTGTAAACAAGTGGTCCACGCTTTTTATAAATTAAACATTTTTCATAGCGTGGGGACAACTTTGCAGTAAAGAATTTAGCAGCATTGGATAAAGGATAACATTTTTTATAAACAAATTGTCCCTCTTCAAGTTGGACTGGCCGCTTTCTTAGATTATAATATTTTGCATTACGTTCGTGAGAAGCAAGCAGTGATTGACGTACCCTTTGGAATATAGACTTTAACTCTGTTAGTTTGTCTGACAGAGCCAAACCGTTATCAAATGAAAGGGCGTTCTTGTCAACCGGACAATCAGCATTGTAAAGAGAACCGTCGAGAATCATCTCGCGACCGTGAGTTAAAAAATACGGTGTAAATTTAGTGCTGTCGTGAACTGCAGTGTTTAATGCACATTGGATCTCCTGTATGTTCTTATCCCAGTTGCGGTGATCAGAACGCACATACGAGGCAATGGTTCTTACCAATTCGCGATTCACTCGTTCCGTTTGGTTGGTTTGCGGATGATATCTCGGGTTGTAGAAGACGTGGGGAACCTTATATTGAGACAGTGTGTCTCTAAATTCCTTAGAGATAAATTGAGGTCCATTATCCACATAAATGTACTTTGGTACACCATGGGTAAGGAAAATGCCTTTTTCCAAGCATTTGGTTATTGCTTTAGCAGTAACCGTACGTAAAGGAAATAAAGTTACGTATTTACTAAAGTAGTCCGAACAAACGAACAAGTATTGGTTCCTAGAGTAGGATGGAGGAAAAGGTCCTAATATGTCGCAAGATATGGCCTCACCAGGTGTTGAGATACGACGAGGGTTACCCATTAAACCGGCAGGAGCAAGGTTGACTGGTTTATAAGTTTTACATATCTCACACGAGTCTACATAAGTTTTGACGTCCTGAAAAAGGGTAGGCCAATAATATAAGCTAGAAGTTTTGTGGTGAGTTTTAGCTACACCAAAGTGACCAGATGTCGGGTGATCATGACATTTTTGTAAAATTTCATTTCGGTCTTCATAAGGAATTACCAACTTCCAGTCGAATTGAGCTGTTAGGCGATATTTATTCTTAGAAAGGCGAAATAACTTATTATTTTCAATCTTGAAGTTTGGGTAAAGAGTAGGTTTATCAGAAACGTTTTGGAAAAGCTCTAAGTACCAAGGATCTTGTGTAGTAAGAATATCAGATACAAAATCTACCTTTATACGAGAAAGGGTGTCAGGTATTACGTGTTCTTTTCCCTTGCGATGAATTATATCGAAATTAAATTGGCTTAGGCGACACGACCATCTATTTAAACGACCAGAAGGGTTCTTAAGATTAGAAAACCATACCAGAGAAGCATGATCAGTTATGATAAAGCATTTGCGGCACTCAATGTATGCACGGTATTGTTCCAAAGCATAAATTACCGCAAGGAGTTCTCTTTCAGTTGCAGAATAATTAATTTCTTGAGCATTAAGGGTACGACTGCAGTAAGCTATCGGGTGGTCACAATCGTCAACGCGCTGGGTCAAAACAGCACCGATAGCGTAAGAGGAAGCATCCGTGTGGATGTAAAAAGGTTCATTAAAATTGGGGCATCTTAAAATAGGAGCAGATACTAGAGCAGTCTTAAGTAAGTTGAAAGATTCGTTGGCTTCGTCTGTCCAGACGAAGGAAACTTTTTTACTAGTTAGGCGCGTAAGTGGGCGAGCTATCTTGGAGAAATTTTCAATAAAACGACGGTACCAACCGGCCATTCCTAAGAAACGTTTTACTTCTTTAACATCTTGAGGGATAGGAAAATTTAAGATCACCTCTACTTTGGAAGGGTCAGTCCTTAAACCGTAACGATCTACCACGTAACCAAGATATTTGAGTTCGTTCCTACAGAACAAAGACTTTTTTATATTTAAAGTGAGATTAGCAGCCTTTAGTTTAGCATGCACTGCTTTAAGCAAGCGAACGTGTTCATCGAAGTCAGATGTGCAGATGATAATATCGTCGATATAGCAGAATACTTTATTATCAAATTCCGCCACGAACAATTGATCCATGAGTCTTTGCATAGTCGCTGAAGCACCAATCAAGCCAAAGCACATGCGATTGTAGTGAAATAATCCGCGTCCAGGTACTGTGAAAGCAGTTTTCTCTTTAGCACTGGCGCTTAAAGGAATTTGATGATAAGCTGCGCTCAAGTCAAGTGATGTAAGATATTTAGCGTCACGTAAGTTGTCCAATATATAGTTTATATAAGGAAGTGGATAAGCATCCGGTTTAGACACCGAATTAAGTTTTCTACTATCTAAACAAAGTCGAAGTTCACCGTTAGACTTTTCTACCATTACTACAGGAGAATTCCAAGGAGAGTAGGATGGTTCTACTATACCAGCCTCTAACATACGATCAACTTCTTTTTCTAACGCGGCCTGTTTTTCAGGACTTAAACGATAATATTTTTGTTTGATAGGAGAACTATTACCAGTATGGATGTTATGTTCTAGTAGGTGGGTTTTACCAAGACCAACCTTGTCAGTGTTGATTTGATCAAAGAGAAGTTTAATATTATCCATTTCGGCTTTCTGCGTAGCAGTTAAAGAGTCAAAGTCATTAAGACCAGTTCCCGCGGGAATGTCGGTCATGCTAGCTATATTTTCATCAGTAGATAGAGTAGAAATAATTTCAGGAGCTAATTGGAATATCTTCCAAAAGTTAATTCCGAAAATAATAGGAGCAGTAATATCAGGTTGAATGTTAAATTGAACAATTTGAACATTATTGTCATAAGAAATAGGAAGAAGCATGTATTCAGTACAGGCTAGAGCGTGGCCATTGGCTACACGAAGTGTGAAAGGAGTAGTATGTTTATAAGTAGGTATACCAATATTAGAGAATAAATGGTGACTACCTTTTCCAAGAATGGAACATGTAGCACCACAATCAAGTAGGCCTTTTACCTGTAGACCAAGAACATCTACGGCAAGGTAAATCCGAGTATCTCCTATAGGGGGATTAAAGCAAATTGTCTTTTCAGAAAGAGAAGGAGAAGTACGTTTATAATAGTTTTTAGATTTGGAAAAGACAATACTATTTAGTTTTTTGGCTGAGTATTACACTTAGCGCAATCAGGTACACGTACACCTTTCTCACCACATCGGAAACAAACTATCTCGCGAGATCTCCTACAAGAGTTAGTAGGATGATTATTCATGCCGCAGCGGAAACACGAGGGCTTAGAAGAAAATTGGTGGACAGCTGCCACCTGGTTAGAAGACTGAGAAAGGCGTCGAGGATAAGACGACGTAGTTTTATTTTTATTGAAAGCTATAGTCGTAACAGGTGATGACGATGAAGGTTCAATGAATTGTTCAGATCTCACTTTAGCTAATTCTATACGCTTGCAATATGCCTTAAGCTGTTTTATAGAAGTGACGTCATGTAAAGCTAACTCCCTACTGTACTCAGGCCTTATATTACGCAGAAGAATGTCGAGTTTCTCATCTTCAGGAATTTCCTTACTTAAGCGTTCAAACATACCTAGCACGATTGAGAGGAAAGTCACGATCGTCTCACTTTTTGCTTGCGTCCTAGCACGAATTTCTTGCAAAAGCTTATAATCCAAGTCAGGTATATCAAAGTCATCACGAAGTGCTTTTATTACATCTTGATAGGAAAGAAAGTCTGAGCGGTTAGAGCGGAACCACGATAAAGCAGGTCCATCAAGTATTTCAGGAAAACCGCGGTAAATGACCTCTTCGGATATTTTCCGAGCCACACGCAGTTCCTCTAGTCGCGTCAGAAAAGTACGGGCACAGGAGTCCCCGTTGTATTTTAAATTCAACGAGTTTACATTAAAAGTTTTTTCAGGCATATATATTACTTTCTTAGTAACAACTCCGGAAGGCTCTTCCGAAAAATTGTCACTACTATCAGAATCAGACGTAACAGTATCATCTCGTTTCAAACGATCTGACAAAGAAACAATAGCAGTTTGAAGCAGTTGAACATCTTCAGATTTTTCAGTTAATCGATTTAAGCGACAGAGTAGGTATTTGCAACGAGAGCCCAAGCGGTCTGTAGCAGCCTGTGACAGATTGTCATTGATTTCCTTTTCAATTTCTTCAGCTTTCCGTTGGCAAATATCTAATTCTATTGATACGTCACACTCCCCTAGAGTATTAAATTGTAGGCTACCTCTACGAGCTAGATCTGCAGTCTGCTTCAAAACTTTTTTTAAACTATCCCTACGAGAAGCAGGGTTAACATTAAGTTTACGAATCGTAAGTTCGTGAGTTATCTCATCTTTGTGTAAGTGAAGTATTTTACAACCAGCTTTAAGAAAATCCATTATAAAGTTGTAGTCTATTTAAATTAATGAATTAAAAAAAAATCTTTATAAGATAAGTAGTATGACTTGAACTGAATTATGCAAATCGTTGAAATTGTTTAAAAGAAAAACTTGCAAATTAATGTAAGCAAGTAAAGTAAAGTAGTGTTGAAAGTAAAATTCTGATCGGGATCAGACTAAGTAAGTAAAAGTTCAATTAATTAAATTAAAATTAATTAAAGTGATTAACTGAAACTTCAGATAAGTACCAGATTAAACCAGTAGTTAATACAGTAAAAGCATATGGTTGAAGCATTCAACCAAAATAACAAGAAAATAAAAATTAAGTTTCACTTAGTATAAAAAAAACTCAATTTCAATTTTTTCTTAAAAAGTAAGTAACCATAGTCCCTAAAAATTGATAAAATATAGAGTATACAGTCCGTAGGTATTGTAGAATTAACAATGTTACCGAGAAATAACTTTAAGTATTATAGAAAATTTTATGAGAGAAAAAAAAAAACTTTATTTGAACGATATCACTCTCTAGGCTTCACGTTGGGCACGCCACTGTGATAGTCCAGGTTAGCTGGGTAGGTGAGCATGTGAGACTAGGGTGTGAGTAAGATTTAACCCAGGAAGGAGTAAGTCGAATTTAAGTAACTAAGGGCGCCAGACTTACATCCTGTCAACAAATGAAATCGTTCAAATAAAACCAAGTCTTTAGTAAATTACATTTATTTACTTAGTTTACTTATTTAGATTCAGTATAAACAAACTACCTAAGAACAAGGTTAATCCTTTTAGAATTTAAATTGGATAAGGTAACACGGAGATTAAAGAAGTAGCTAAAGTACTCACGCTGTCATCTTCATGAGAAATACCTCCTTAGTTGGATACCGCTAGTGTTGACTAAGCCGAATAGTCCGAGCTCACTCTCTCCGCAGGTGGAAATCAGCTGAACACTGCACGTGCAGGAAAGATGGATGGATAGCTTGAGTGCAGGGTATTCCACGAGGCATGTAGTGAGAAGCTGTGACGTGAATCACCTCAGCCGACAGATGAAGCGATGAAACGTCTTTAAACCACTTGCAAGCTTCATTCAAAGATATGAACGTCGAATCCAGAGGTGAAATGGAATAGGTGTGGAAAACTACACACCAAAACCAAAACTCAGAAATTAAGAGCAGAATAAGAATTAAAAAAAAAAAAACCCACTAGCCGTGGGTTTCTTTTACCATATATAGCATGAGGCAAAGCTCAAGGGAAAATATGCATGTAGGAAGGTTGGCATGACTGTTATACGAGTCACGAATAGGAACTATGGTTGAACATCATACATTGATATTATGGATTTACTTAATCCATTTTAGAAGAAGAAAGTTAATTAGACAAAGTCTGCCATGGGCAGGGCCGGATGGCGCGATCGGTGAATCGGAGGAAATTTTACTACGTCCTTACATCTTGATGATTCGATCCCGATAGAGGTCACGGAAAGGGTCTTGAAAGATGCTGGGTCATTGACTTCCGAACGGATCTTTTTATTTACATTTAGAAGTAAACAGAAACAAAACTATAGTGTCACAAGATTTATCCAATATGTCTTACATATCAAATGAGATGACTTTATTATTATTAAAATGGTTAAATGAGTTTATTGTATTTTATTATGTACTCAGAAGTTAAAATCAATCACCATTGCCTTCTATTTCGGACAACGATTTATCGAGAGACTGATGTACGGAACGCATCTCGTATTGCGTTTCGTTCCATGAGTTGAATCGATTGAAGAAGTAAATCTTTATTTAAATTAAATTAGGTTATCTATTTAAAGTATGAATTTACGCTAGTTGGAAATTAAACAAATGATGGGATAAACATTTGTTAGTTTATCATACTTGATTGAAAGAAAATATTAAGAACCAATGTCATGGTTGAAAGTTCGTCTTGCGATTCAAAGTGCGAAGAACAAAACGTCACATAAACAAAGTGTCAAATGACCGGCTTGTCATAATACATTGTTATGATTATCAAAACATGATAATTTATTGGAAACAAATGCTAAAAGGAAGAAGTAATGCTCATAGGCAGATATGGACACTTGTTATGGAATGTAAACAAATAGGATTACATAAAGGAAAGGTTAGTAAGGCTATATTTAGATAGGGTCTAGACCTCAAAGTGTTACAAACTTAACATTCAAATTGAAATATTTTTCCTTATGTTTACGTAATACTTCATAGGTATTTTGACATTCGTTTATTATTTGCACCATGGTACATTTATTTACAGGTATGTTGGGAATGAACGAAAGTATTGTTACCTCGGGCGACCACAGCATCTCGGTGCCCTTGGGCACGCTGTACCCGAGCGCGTCGGGCGGCGCGGCGAGCGGCTCGCTCTTGCCGAGCGGGCTGGTCGAGTTCGACGAGGACGCGCCCTCCTTCTTCTTCTTGCTGCCGCCGAAGCAGCCAAGGTTCTCGCCTGGGAGGCAATAACGGTGCTCAGTGTTGTCATTTGTTTTCAGTATGGTAGAATAGGGGTCTACGGCTACAGGTTGAATATACATACTATTCAAACGTCCAAACGAACAGATCCATATAAAAGCCTACTGGTGAGACTTAAATATGGCCCATACGGTTTTGTGAAAATATACGTCTTCCAAGGTTAGTTGTTATGCGGTATTGCATTTTATTTACACGATATTGCATAATACACTGGTAAACATCTTAGCCTAAAAGTGCAAAATGTGGTTACAGAATTATTAACAAGTTTTTAGAGTTGTTGGTAATTCTGTAGCTCTGCCTACCCCACTCTGGGAATAAAGGCGTGAGTTTATGTATGTATGTATGTATTGCATAATCAAAGACGATTGGCCACATACGAAATTGTGACAAATTTTAACCGGAAGTAACTCTATCAGCGGTTTAAATACCTATTGGTAACTTGTATATAATCAAAACAAAAGAGTTTGGATTTATCCTTGATGTTGAAGTGGCACTGCCACTATGTGTAAATAGTTACCTTTGGAAGCACTAGCTTGTATCCTCGCCTGCCCAGACGATTGGGTGGGCGGGGCTCTTGTATCATATAGGGGATCTTCTATTTCTTGACATCTGTGAACAAACCGGACAGAACAGCGTTAAAAAACGAAACATATACGATGAGCAGTGATCGGAAATAGGTGAGCTAATTTGCCTAAACTTGACGCATATTCATTCATGCGTGAGCGAGATGGGAATACATTATTGAATGAAGGTGCATCAAGTTTAGGCAAATTAGCTCACCTATTTCCGATCACTGACGATGAGTAAACCTTGTAAATGGAATGTTTTTTTATCAATTTGTGTTAAAAGATTTAGGACTTATCTGTTTTTATTATTTTTAGGTATCATTTTGTTTAACCTAGCAATCATTGATAATTTGATATACCTTTGCCAATTTTTGAAAGAGTCGTCGAGTTAGGCTAATGGTCATGACCACCTCGATCTCCAGACCTAACTCCAGCCAATGCCTACGAATCGAACAATGAACGGACACCTAAGATAAATTCCGCAGTACACAGACGCAGCTCTCGATGATCTTGGTACCGGCGTACATGCAGTGTAGCAAGGCATCAGAAACGCTAGGCAAGCAGCGCAGCTGACGATTCCAGTTTTACCCTTCAGACTAATGTCTTTGCCAATTGGATCTACAGATCTAGCTACTGCGAATTGACAAGATTTCATATTTTCAAGACTAATTTTATTCGTTTTATAGATACTGTTTGGAAGGAGGAAAACACTAATAGTTTTATTTTTTCCCTAGGATGTATAATTATTTTATTATTAATATATTAAGATCTTCTTATTCTAAAAGGGCGTAACTTCATTTCTACGACACAATGGACATTTATTACGTTAGTCCAATCTGTATATAAAAAAGTATCATGTCAACCGATAATTCTCTAAGGCCCGTATTTATAAACTCGTCTCAGCTGAGATGCCCGTCACAAGATGCGTCACAAGACTGAGGTTTAATTTATAAACGTATCTCGATACGTGAATCGTAATCCTCGGATCAGATGAGACGGTCATTTTGTATGAGGAACTAATCCTGATCCTGATTATGGTCTGTTGGTGACTTGAGACCATCTCAACTATGAAAAAATGGCGGACGCACTGCAACATAGTCGAACATATGGGTGCTCTTTATCAGATAAATCGGTTTAAATACAATAAAGTGTTATTTTTACATTCTCAGAGGCAAATATTTATACCTACAACGTTTTCAATAACAATAATACCTAAATATTATGTTTGAGTTTGCCGCTAAATAGGTACAATTGCCTTCAAAAGTTGTGTGTTTTGTCTTGTGTTTAAGTGAAATGATTGTGGGTGCTAGATATTTTATATTACGTATAGAGATTACGAGAGAGATACCGACCAAGCCGACGACAACATAATAGCCGGATGTCTTTGTATAACAATACTTAGGGCCACCCTGAGGCGCGAAAGATTTACCTCCACACGGACTCATTTCTCATAGGTAAGTACCTACAATTTACATTAATTACCTAGTTATTTTAAATTCATTATGTATAAATAAAAAAACAATCATGTCATAAAAACAGTCAAATGCATTTCTAGTTATGTACCTAATCTACTAATATTTAGGGTAAGTACTAAACTAACCTACCCATCTAACGCTAATACCTTAATTCAACAATTTTGCATCATAGCCACAATGCTTCTAATATTTTACTTTACTGTTGTTTAGAAAACCAATAAAGTTAATTAAGTATTTTGTTAATTATTGAAATGAAAGTAAAGTAACGAAACATTTCGTGAAACGGGTTGCTAAAGTAAAGAGGAGGGGAGTGTTTTTGTTACATTGACAATCATCGTGACAGACAAGATAAGGCTGAGGCGGCAAAGTTTTATTATTGTTTGATACTTAAATTAAAACTGAGTGAATTGTTTAAAAAATTACACACAATCAACTAGTAATAACAGTGAGATATGTACAATGTCGCGTCCTGACTTAAATAAGGTGCAAAAAGTATACCTAGGTACCTACTTGTGAAAACTAATCGTGAACCTGTTTCAATCATTTTGAAGTGATTAGAAAGTGTTTATAACTTTATGTCGTTTTGTAGGTTGTCGTCAGTTCAATAATGTGAAACTTGGATAACATGTCAATGTTCGCCGGAAAAAATCAAGACGCTAAAAACGGTGAAATTTGGATATTTTGAGAAGTCAGTGTTCACGAATCTCAACAGCCGGCCCGACGCATTGACGACTTCGCTTGTCAATTGCCAAACAGATTTATGTCCATCAGGTATAATAAAATTATTCACAATGTTACTCATTTCAAGATTCAGTTTTTAATGTATTCAATATAAATTATCCTTTCTTATAAAACAATCATTGTCTTTGAATAAAGTAACTTCAGATAAAAGTCATGCAAAAGGATACTTACCCCATTTTAATTTGGGCTACTTCAATGTAAAGATAATAGTTTTTATTACTTTTTTCATGCTACTGTGTATTCATACTATGTAGTTACATACCGCAACTTACCATAGGCTATAGGTTAGATTATTTGCATTATGATGATCCAGCGCAGTATGTCTTGTCTTGTTCTACATAAAAGGGGTACCTCATATAAGTGAAGTTAAGTGTGTTGATTAGTTCCATGATATGAAAAAATTTAGACATGTAATTTTTTTGCCTAGTTTTCTCAAACCGCTGCAATAAGTTTTGTACTTCAGAAGTGCAATATTTCATTTAAACATTGTGTGATTTGTATAATGTCAAGTGAACAAACACCATGGTCTATTTTTGCTGGAGAACATGATGATAATCATAAAAAAGGATAACACAGTTTATAACTTGGGAATATTAAAAAATCATTAGAAATAGGAGTTGTAAAAAATTTATATGTTTAGTTCCAGTTAAATGTGGTTAATCCTGTTATTTTTACCTGTTGCAGCTATAAAACAGGATGGCTATTGGTTAGATAATAAGTGGGATCGCTATTTAACAATTTGCTGTTTTATGTCTATAATTTAAATGTACTGTTCTGTTGCGGTGTTTTTGGTGTTCAATAAAGAGTATTTGTATGGTATAACCTGTGAATCAGATAATTACAAATAATATTAGGTATCGAGTTGATTTTGAAAACTGAAAAAGTCTCTAAGTTTTACATCTTAGAGACTTTTTTATGAAATAAACAATACATGCTAATAGTAGTTTTATTTATTGGTGACCTTTATGTTTGAAAGTTGATGCATAATAATATGTAGGTACTCCTACACTATTTAACTCTCTTCGCAAAATGAAAGTATTTGGAGCCTAAGATTCAGAGGCATAAGATAACGTAACAACAAGCTTTCTGAACTCTGTAACTTTTCTCCACACTCCATGGAATTCAGAAACCCAGCGCAACAATGTTTTAGTACAATGAAATAACGATATTTAGCTCTCACATATATATAAACTACTTTTATAAACACCAAGTCAACAAAGATCTGTGGTAATGGTATTGGTTGTTGGTATGTTTTGGCGTTTATATTATATTATATGAATGTTAATATTATTAATGAATAATGCGGCTAACTTTGATCAGTGTTCTCAGATTTTAAGTATCTGCATAGGTACCTTAACTAATAACATCAAACTTGATTCTGATTTAAAATATGTTAACTTAAATTTATAAACATAAATCTATCCTCGTAAGGCATTATAAATTTAGGTTTACATATATTTAAAATTAGATAACTATGATCTGGATAGTCCCAACTGTGATGTAATAACTTCCACTACCTAACTTTAAAGAAGAGACTGGCACAAACATTACATAATTAAATTAAATGTCACCTAAGTGCACTGGTAATTGGAAAGTGACAAGTGTCCTAATGGGATAAAGTATTTGTATGTAAATACAAAAATATTGCAGGGATTCCTTCCAGTGCTAACATAGACGAATATTATTATTGTGAACGGTGCTATTACCAACAAATGTTTGTGCAATTGGGTGGCATTTAAGTTTTATGTCACCCCATATATGTGTATAGGTGCAATGACAGACAGTTTAATTTGCTGAACAGTTAACACAAGTCGCCTGCAACTTGATTGTATGTATGTATGTATGTATGTATGTATGTAAACACTTTATTGTACAAAAGAAAAACCATAACAATACAATTAATATAGAAATATGTACAAATGCGAACTTATCCCTTTAAGGGATCTCTTCCAGCTAACCCTTGAGAGATTGAGAAGAGTGAACGGTTGTGCAACGAGTAAACAAGTGTACAAGAAGAAAGAATATAACACATTTAGTATCCAATAAAACTTATATAAATAGATTTAAAATAAAACTACATTCAAATACCTTCATAAATAGATATAGAAATAGGTATACATATTAGTAGTTAAATATACATACATAAACTACATTTTACATACCTAGAGGATAATTGATATTTAGGAGATAGAGTCAAGCCAGAACTTCTTTAATTTGCCTTTTAGGGAGTCTACCGTTTGTGATTGCCTAATGCCAGTCGGTAGCCGATTCCATAATATTACAGAATGTACCGAGAAGGATTGTCGCTTGGTAACCCCTCTACCTTCTCTAAAACAAACCAAATCAATGAGTGACAACTGAGAAAACCACTTGTGCTAACCACTGTTATAAAACATGAAAAAATAAAACAGGTAAACTGCATCTGAATTTTAATTGAAAAAGTATTATTCAGTAATAAAGGAATTAAGTATTTGTATTTAACAGCCTATAATGTCCTACTGCTGGACAAAGGTCTCCATCCCTTCACCTTATATGATAATATACATAAACCGAAAACTAGTTTAAATAATGCTTTTAAAATAACGACTTGCTTCTTGATTTTACCTTGAAAAAACGAATTTATGATGGTTTACGTATCTTACCTGTCATGTCTAAACGCAAAACATATATTTTAAAAAACCATGCATACTCAAAACGTTTCGTCGTTTCGTTCAAAAATGTCATCAGACGTACTTACCCTCACAACTGAGATTGTGAGATCATCTCATGTAAGAGCTTCTCAAAATGAGTTTATTAATTAGCAACGATCCTAGCTCCAGGATTACTTATCGAGACCATCTCAATTGAGAAGGTCTCAGTTCACGGATTGAGATGAGTCTATAAATACGGGCCTAAGTATCTATCCATCTGTCAATAGTGTCAATGTCAAATTTGAAGTATGACAGCTTTTTTTCTCGTGAAAAAGGCAATGGTATTTATATCATTATAGGCATAGTATTGGTAAAACTCGATACTTTTATTAACTTACTTGTAATTTTGTAAATAAAGAAAATAAATCTAAATAAATATTTTGCCGTGTTCAGGAGGCAAAACCCTTTGGATTCGTATAGTAATTTGCAGGTGTCACCAAAATGAAATGTTGTCAATTCCTTCAGTTTACCAATGAACGGAAACTTATTCCCTCACCTGTAGGACAGATTCCTAAGCACACAGACGCAGTTCTCGACGATCTTGGTGCCGATGGCGTTGCACTGTATGGCGGCGCGCACGCAGTGCAGCAGGGCCTCGGCCAGCCCGGGCAGGCAGCGCAGCCGGCGGCGCGCGTACTCGCCAGCCGACGACGCGTTGCGGAGCACACCAGATGCGTTGCGGAATACTGAAATAAATATAACGCATTTTCATACGTCTGATACCAGCATAGATGAACAGTCCGCTGGCCAATTTTGGCGTTTCCCTCGTCCATCTTGACCTGTCAGTGCGACACTCCAACTGTCACTCAGCCCATAAGGGCGTTGAAGGACATGTCCATTTCAAGAGGCATCAAAAATAACAGTTTAGTATGACGTTAACTTTTACCTGTATTGAGACGGGTATCTCACGTAAGATCAGTTTGTCAATACAGCCCTGAGTTAATCAGTACTTCTTAAGCAAGGTTCATAACTCGAAAGGAGGGAGGCGATCTTTATTAGTTAGGTTGATTTTTGTCACTACTCTTTTCAATTCACAAAGTCGCCGCCTACTTTATGTTTAGATACAATGATTGATGTCCTTGGGCCTCATAAGATGTACTCTCTAACAACTTACCAGTAGACCAGTAGGTGTCGCCAGGGTTCGTGGGGTGCCAGCCGGAGTGGGGGATGATGACCTTGTTGACGATCACCTGCGCCGCGTCGTCGATGATGGACTGCTTCAGGTCTTCGCATGAGGACATGTTCCAGATCACGCCCGTTACTAACTCTTTCACCTGATTCAAACGAGAGATGTGGTATTATATGACGATGTTTGTTTTGCTTATCGTAATATAACATGTATTGATTTGATTTGATCGTATAGTTAACTAGATACCCGCTCTCGCTTTGCTTCGGTCTATGTGAAATTTCTGTAACACCCGTACAGTCACGAGATTTTATTTGGCACCCACCTTAGGTCCAAAGTCAATCTGACATAATACTTACAACAATAAGGTTGAGTTTCCAAAAAGTTACAAATGACTTGACATCTGTAATGACATTGACGACTTCAAGCATATTTTTCTTAAAAAAATATTATTTATTATACATAAAAACCTTCCTCTTAAACCACTCTGTCTATTAATGAAAGCAGAGGGACAAACGGCAGGAAGCGACTTTATTTTATACTAGCTGTTCCCATGCCCGATCGATGCACGAATATTTTTTTTGGGTTAGTATATAGGCTATGACGCTCATAAACAGAGATCGGAATAGGTAGAGCTAATTTGTCTAAACTTGACGCGTATTCATTCATTGCGTGAGTGAAATGCGAATACATTATTGAATGAAGGTGCATCAAGTTTAGGCAAATTAGCTCTATCTATTCCGATCTTTGCTCATAAATAACGTGGCTTTCTATTGGTATAAGAATGTTTAAAATCGGTTCGGTAGATCCAGAGATTATCCCATACATATATACATTAAATCACGCCTGTTTCCCAGGGGGGTAGGCAGAGACCACTTCTTTCCACTTGCTACGATCTTGACAAATTTATTTCGCTTCTTCCACATTCATACATCGAGTCATACACGCACGTCTGTTCCGGGTACTTAAGATTCGGCCCTTTTCCAGTATTTCTCCGATTTGACTCGAAAAAGCACGCATAATAGTATAGTAAGTTATAGTATTATAGAAGTATAGACTACTAGCTGTTCCCGTGTCCACTTCGTTGGGCAAAACATTTTTTTTGAGTTAATAATTTTCCCGCTAATTCCCGCCCCCGTGGGAATTTCGGCAATTCCTTTCTTAGTGCACCTCTAAGGTACTTAAGCTACGTCCCTTCCAAATTTCAAGTGCCTACGTTTAGCCGTTTAGGCTGTGCGTTGATATGACAGTCAGTCAGTCAGTTTCTCCTTTTATGTATTTAGATGTAAACAAGGTGTTGCCGCACTGTACCTCCATGTCGGTGGCGCGGCAGAGCAGCGCCATGAGCTGCGGGATGCCGCCGGCGTCGCGGATGCAGCGCTTGTTCTCGTCGTTCTGGCGGCCGTACGACAGGTTGCGCAGCGCGCCGCACGCGTTGCGGCACACCTCCGGGTTCTCGTGCGACACCAGCCTCACCAGCGGCGGGATCCCGCCTGGAGGAACGAAAGGAAAAAACTTTTGAATACAACAAAATTAAGCAGATTAAGCGGTTTTTACTGATTTGATCATTGGCTTAGAGCTTATTAAAAGTGAACCAGATCAAGGATAACATAACAATTGAAAAACCATTCATCAAAACCATAATGAATATTGAACATTTCTCAAAGTTGAAAAAAAAGGTGGATCGATTTAATGATCCCCGTTAGTCCCCAAATCTAAATCTGGTGATTCTTACACATACAGGGGCTCTACATACCGTATACGCAATTGCCTGAATGCAATATATTTTTTCCACATGTTAAAAACGAACCTAACCTAACCTATATAGGGTTCTAAACTATGGTACTTCCTGAAAAAAACTGAAATATTTACAGTTACAGAAAAAAAGCGGGTTGGCGATCAGAAGGTGGGGAAACGACAAATTTTACCAAGGGATTTTCGGCCAAAAAGCAGGATACCACCAAAAGTAATTTCAAAATCGGGCCAAGTGCACGTCTTTCGACTGATGATTACAAGTGACCTACCTAAACTCCTCGTTTTCTGCTTGTTAGGGTCGTCCATATACGTGAGGTGCTGCAGGTAGGCGGCGGCGTTGGCTTTGACCACGTCTGACGGAGAGTTGAGGAAGCCGATGACCTCGGGAAGGTTGGGATCGCGCCATTGGAGACCGCCGCCGTCTTCATGCCCGCCCACGCCACCGTGTACTGAAAATAACAAGAGAATACCTTAAGTTCATTAAGAATTTTGATTTCAATGAATCTCACTCAAAATTCTCTGTAGGCCTGAAAAAAACGTCGTTTCATTGGCCTAACTACAGCGTTTGATAATGCTGTCTCCGTAATTTAATGTTAAAGTTTCAATTTTATTTTGGTTTTAGAGGGATTATTAATAAGTATCTCACGTAGCATGGACAATGCGTCAGTCTCCCATGAATGTCTAGAATGCTAGATTTTAAAGCAGCCATATCTTATTATATAACAAGGTGTACCACAAGGGAGTATACTAGGCCTCGTTTTTTTTAACCGTAACTAATTAAATGAATTCAAACTAAACACAAATTACCTTTGTATTATAAATTTCAATGGTGATTCATTTTTCAATCCGTTATCCAACATAAATTCCTCGACTTACCTAACGCCATTCCTGCCATTTGTTTCTGTAATTCCTCTTCATCTCCATACATTGACTGCCCACCGGCGCTGCCTAAACTAAGTCCGTTCTGTGAATCCTGAAAATAAATAAAAATCTCTATTTAGCATTTACAATTTAAATAACATTTTTTTTTTGTATTTTTCCCAAGCTGAGAGTCTATTTGATTATTTCTAAATTTTTCTGTTCACTTTCTGATTTCCATGTCGAATATAACCGAATTAATGGAGCATATATCATGGGTTTAACAGCCCCACTAGTCACTGTGAACACTAACACACGCTTTAGCCTAGTTGGTTGTGACTCTACCTTCAAAGCTAGCGGCCCTGCAAACAAGTATCTTGGATATTTTCCAAGTATTTATCTATATTATTATGCTAATCAATGTCTAGTACCCATAGTACAAGCCTAGTTTACTTTTTTATATTGCACGGAGAAGGTAAACAAACACAAGGCACCTGATGATAAGTGGAATCTGTGACCAAAAAATTTGCATTTGCATTGCATTCTCAAGATTACAATCTAAAGACTGCAATCTTTAGACCGAAAATGCGTTACCAACCCCGAGAACTAAGATGGAATGCCTCTATGCTAGTAATTTCACACTGCTTGGCGGGACTAGGTCGATTTGTGTGAGATTGTCCCTTGATATTTATTTATAAAGAGCTAAGGCTCACTTTGAACTGCGGCGGCTGGTGCGGCGTGGGGTCGTACGCCGCGGGGTAGTGTTGGTAGCCGTACGCGTCGGCCGCGTACTCGGCGCGCGGTGACGTCACACAGTAATGGCGACCGATTTGCTCTAGCGATGCCGAGTCGTACCTGGAAGGGGAATCGGGTAAATGCATTATTATCTTGTTCCTATGGTGTGTTTTTGTCTGGCTAAGGTTGACAATCAACTCTGCATACTCTGCTCTGCTGTCTAATGTTTGCACGACGATAGTTCTGGGGTCCTAGTAAAAAAGTGTATGTAGCCTGAAGATCAAGTGAAAAAGGGTTTAAGTCTAGTATACTCCGTTCATGTATATACCCTTATTTGTTACGAGTTAAGTCGACTTGTACCCTTTTCACCCCAGAGTTGGTTTGCGCAACTCCTGTCCATTCTCGTATATCTGAGCCAAGACTTCTTCCTACCCCATTTACCCATCATTGTCATTTGCAAGAGTTCGTTCCGTTCGTGCCTAAAAATTTGTCGAGATAATCTTGTTTTTTTATTTTATTTTATTGTGGGTGGCTCAAACACCATCACAACTTCTAATGACTTTGTAGGGCGTACCTCCAGGGACACCACCGCTACGGTATCATGATGCTCCAAAGTTTCCCTGCACTTATGTGCGTCGCAAGACTGCACATTACATACATTTGGCATAGGGAATACAATTCAACCGGTTATTAACAGTTTTTGTATGAAAATAACCGGTTAAAACCGGTTGTACCCGGTTATGACCGGTTATTCGCATTCCCTAATTTGGCATTATTAAATTATATTGTTTAACCATTTGTTTATAACATTGCGACAAGAACAATGTGGTGTTCTATCGCTTACCTTTGTTGTAGGTGCAAGTTGTGTTGCGGTGGCAATGTACCAGGCGACGCGCTCCGCGGCGACCCGCTACCGCCTCCTTCTCCATACTCCTGTAATTGGATAAAACCTACGTTGTAATTTAAATTAGCTCAATAGCTTAGTAATTCAATTTTTTCACAATAATAAATGTCCCTAAATAAATATCTTAATATTGTACATTTGACTTCGATCCCCTGAATCATTAACCAGTTTGCATGATATCAAAGAACTTGATTGTGTTTAGTACTAGTGAGTATATAATTTACAGTTAATTCTTTACTGTAAAATAAACTGATGTAGTCAGTTCCTATGATGAGTCATTTGAAAGGTATGCCACTAAACACTTGACCGAGTTGAAGTCTTAATTTGCACAGTTGCAATTAATATGGCCTAGTTCTAAATGCACGATTAAGATCGAAGAAGTTGTGTTTGAGTGAGATACTCTGTCTAGAAGTCATTATGCTATAGATAACCATTATGCCTTAACATTTTAGTTATGTATGTAATTATTTAGTAAATATTGCTTTTAGATTTAAACCACTAGATTGCACGAGTTTCGGATTTAATGAATAAAAGAGGACCCAAAAACGAACCTTGTGATACGCCTAATGATTTATATAATTACCGTGAAATCTTTTTTTGAATATTCAAATTTAAATTCAAATACGTTGGTTTGGTAAATGGGCTACATCTTAGCACTTTCACGCGTACGCCTAGCAACACATGCGTCAGTAAAGTCTCCCATAAAGGAGCTTAACTGGCCGCGGTAAGATCCACACTCGCCTGTCCGATGTACTGCGGCACTTGCGGCGGCGGGTCCATATAGGCTGGTTGTGCAGGGTACGCCGTTGCGCCGTAGTGGCCGTAGGTGCCATAGTGCCCGCCCGTGGCGCCGTAGGTGCCACCGCCGGATACTGATACCGAGTCCATCACCTGCGGAAAGGGATGGATTTCCTGTGGGTATAGACAAGTTGCATTCTGCAGAAATTAAACCGTGAACGTCACATCGTATACATATGTATTACACACCAATCTTACTTTGACCCACTTTGAGTTCCAAATTCAATCTAGGACGCGCCACGAATGACAGTTCGACAGATCACTACACTGAATTGGCCTGATCAAAATGTTGATTTACACGGAATAATAGATTTTGGAGGCATTTTACCTATATGTGGTTGTGATCTACGTCTAAGTCTATGTGGATGAGATCTATGAAAAGATCAAATTCAAGATTCAAAATATTTAATTAGTAAATTAGCCACATTTTACACGTCTTGGTAAAATGGAGTTAATCTACCAGCGCTTCGGAGAAGACCATCATTACGTAGAAGAAATTCCGCAAGAAACTCCAGCAGTAGGTTGTTTTCTCTAACCATAAAATACAATAATACTTAAAAGTAACATTACAAGGTAATAAAATGATAAATAATTATTTTAAAACGAATATAAATAAAATCATTACAAATGTAAGCTCAATAACATTATATTAAAAATAGTGACAACATGATGAGGTCTTTACGTCAGGAACGATAATTAAAATAATTGGTTCTCTCGTGCCAGAGTCCATATTCTCAGATAGCCACCACCATATTCAGCAGTAGTTTTCGAGGGAAACTGAGAACAGAGGCTACCTTTATAAGTGGTATCTGCGTCCCATAGACATTTGAATATCTTGAGTCCTCAAAATTACAATCTCAAGGCTGAAATTGCCTACCCTGAGGACTAAGGTAGAATGCCTTGCGCAAGAGAGCCTCAACCTATGCCCTGAAGGGGGTTAACGTAGGCTAATAGGATAGGATAGGGGAGCATAGGGACGTAGAGGGTACTCACGTGCGGGTACTTCTGCGAGGGCGCCATGGTGAGGTGCCCCAGGTGGTTGTAGTGCGCGGCGGGGGAGGACACGTACTGCCCGTAGTCGGGGTCGACGCCCGCGCCGACGCCCGTGTACTCGCCAGCCTGAGGAACAATTAACATCAATAATCTGTCAAACTCTCTAAAATAGACAGCTCTACCCGAATGGCCTGATACGGTCGTGTTTATCGATGTGAATAAACATGGGTAAAACGTCTGTCACTTTCTGACCAGTATGTAAGTGCGAGAGTGACGGATCCTTTATCCACCACGATAAAGGCGACAATAATACGGGCCCTGCAGCCTTATTATGGCCATGTTTATCGACGTGGATAAACGTGGAAAAAACAACTGTCACTTTCTTACTAGTGCGTAGGTGAGAGTGACGGATGCTTTATCAACCGCGATAAAGGCGACTATATACCGGCCCTGAGCGGCTAGAGGTTGTTGCTCGGATCTCCCTTTCTATTTAGTCAGAGACGTAAGTAACGTTAGTGATAACTTATGCTACCACCCGTACTGAACGCGAATTGCGCAAGGGCAGCAGCAGCAGCGAGATAGCGGCTTTTTGATGATTAGTCGAAACGAGCGACGGTTAAGCAGCTAATTGAGATAGCACGCCCTAAGATGTTGTTTGTACGCTCTGAAGGGGCAACGAATTAACTAAGTTTAGTGGCGCAGGACCGGGCTTTGTGGCAAACTTTTGGGGAGGCCTATATCCAGCAGTGGACATCATTTGTCTGAAATGTGTTCTGAATATTAGGAATGAACACAAATCGAAAGAAATCACGGAACAACAAAAAGTCAGCGTCAAGATGCTGAGTATCATAACGTAAATAGCTATTCCTACGAGCAAGATACAAACTTTGCAATAACATTTTTAAGTCGGGGATATCCCAGAAGTTCCATAATTCTAGTTTCATATGGAACAATCGGTACATATGTATATGACGGCTTTACACCTGGTTTTGTTTTTATTTTAGTTTTAAATCAGTTTAGTATCTTCGGAGCATACCCCGTTATCAGTGTTGCAAAATCATTGAAAACGCTAGGGTTGGCACTGCACATATGGGTTGTTGTTAAACTATTTGAGTGATAACAATGTTGTAACACCCGAGATGTTGTAACACGTCGTGCTTACTTCGGCCGCGTTTTACTATTGTAAAACACATTTTTTACCGAGGGACACGATCACTTGTATAAGAAACAATGTAAAACCTGAAGTGTCATATACTTGACAATGCTAACTGAAGTATGTAGGTAATCAATGTGAAGAATTGGCCAATTATGTAAAATAAATATAAATATATACAAAGGTCATACTTAGCAGAGGTAAACATTTTAATATGAATATGTACCAGTAGTTCCATATGGTACTTCTGGGACATTTCCTTCAAAATGAATATCCCGATAGATACATATGGAACTAGAAAATATGGAACTTCTGGGATATCCCCTTTAAGTCCATGCACATTTCTAAAGCATTGCTTTACAAGAAAATAACCCTCTTTTGTCCAAAATAAGTTCACATTTATTCTCACATCCTGTCATTAATTCCTGGCGAAAATAGCTACGAACTTTCAATGAGTCATGTTGACATCTAAACTCAAACGATGATTTGACATACAAGTATTCTTGTTAATAATGCCAAAGTATGAGCAAAAAACTGTCAAAATATCATACAATCCGACTGGATTAAAAGATTTTGTTTGTAATATTTTGACACTTAGCTGCTATTTACAAATGTATTATGAGCAAAATATTGTTGTGTGATTGTCATATCATGTTAAAAACAGGCATCCCTGCGACTCGTGACACTAACAAGTATAAGCATTTAAAACACAACTGCATCTCAGTAATTGCATGACTTTAAACTAAGAGTCATTTCGCTCATTAGACGGCGGGAGAAAGCCGTGGGAGCCCAGTTACTGCTCAAAGTAAGTAATCTTGCGAAAAGAAAGCTTGTAAATAAATAGTGTATAACCATTCATCACTGGAGAGTGCAAAATTATAGCAGTGGATACAAAAATATTTAAACGAGACGTGATTACATGAACACGAGACGACACGACATATTTAAAAGAATGGGGACTTCACCGAATGTGAGAACTAAGAACCATTATCCTAACTGGGATTGTTCATATTTTTACAACTACTCCAATTCGAAAACCATTTCGAGAAATAGGAGTTTAAAGCCGTTCTGCACTATTAAGTTTTTGAAATATTTATCTATTTTGGATATTACGACAAATGTATATTTAACCTTTGTTTGACTTTCGTTTTCGGCTTGAAGCCCTCCTAGGTGTATCTTACGGGTTAGGCGAAATCAGCTTGAAATTGTATGTTTTAATACACTATTACAATCACTTTTTTTCATTGGATATCATTGTTGTAAATTATTAGAAAATGCCATCCCAAATATAAAATAATCATGTCATCCATAAAATGTCTGCTAAATAAATAAATATATTAAGGCAAAACTATTGGGTCAAATACAAAATTAATGAAATTGGTGTCATAAAATTTCCTATTCTTTCGAATTAGAAAGTAAAAACCATGAGTTATTTTTTTTGGTCAATCCCAATTGCATACCATAAATAATAATAAATGGAATATTATTTTACATAGTATAAAACAATTAGTCGCTTTCCACGTCTTTCTGTCTGCCTGTAAAGGAAATTGATTCCTAGACCATTTTGGACTATAGTGACATACATAATCAGTCAAAACGTGAGACTTATGGTTTAACTAGCTTCTGGCCGCGACTCCGTCCGCGTGGAACTCGTTTATGTCGTAGCTCCATACAAATTTTCACCCTCTATTTCACCCTCTTAGGGGATGAATTTCGGGCAAAATAACTATCCTATGTCCTTTCCCAGGATTCAAACTATCTTTGCACCAAATTTCACCTAAATCGGTTCCGCTGTTTAAGCGTGTAGAGGTAACAGACAGAAAGACAGACAGACAGACAGACTTTTGCATTTGTAATATTAGTATGGAAGTATGGATTTACAGTGTCACTTTGACATAGTCCAAAATGGTCTAGGAATCAATTTCCTTGACTGTACATCCGCTGACCTGCTCCAAAACCACGTCACCGAT
Organism: Acleris laterana; assembly: GCA_963966035.1. Taxonomy (NCBI): domain Eukaryota; kingdom Metazoa; phylum Arthropoda; class Insecta; order Lepidoptera; family Tortricidae; genus Acleris; species Acleris laterana. The sequence continues at coordinate 11,590,484 of OZ014462.1, read as the reverse complement.
TCTGATACGGTTTTCACCATCAGGTAAGAACGGACGGAAGGTTTTTAACTCACTTAATATTATAAATGAGAAAAAGTGTATGTGTGTTTGTTACTCCTTCACGCTACAACGGCTGGACGGATTTGGATGAAATTTAGAATAGAGAGTTTATATCCTGGATTAACTTAATACATAGGCTACTTTTCATCCTGGAAAATTATAAGTTACCAAGAAAATAACGATAATCGAAATCGCTAAAGCGTTCACCTACCACCGGCCAACTTTAGCGGATACCTCACATTTTAAGTTATAATCAACAAAAATATAATCAACGTACAACCTAAAATTCAATTCAAAATGCAACCAACCAGTCAACTAAGCTGAAACAAGGGTGAAAAGCACAAGAAAAAATACAAAAATATAGCGGAGGGCGTTTCTCGGCCGTACCCCTACGCCATAAAAGGGGGATATAAAAATAGTTACGGCCAAGGAAAGGGTCTTTTCACTTGGCGGAACGACGTCATCTAGTCGGGACTTAAGAGATTGAATTGCAGTGCATTCTGCAGTATCCGTAGGTATAGCTAATATCTAGGCGTTTAGGGAAGTTGTGAATAACTGCAAGGGGAATCAACAAGTTGTACAGTCAACCACAAAGAGATGTATCCACTGCTCACGTTATTGCTTTGCAATAAGATCCATCACTTTGTAGACTGTACACCGGTACATCGATTCAATTCCCTACTATACTGTGTTCATTCTTACTTATCTTATACAGGGTGGAAAAAATCTATGGGCCCTGGAGGAGAACTACCTTAAATCCTTTAGTTAGCTCATTTTACTGAATGGAAACATTCCTTTATTTTTAAAAAGAAACAAAACTGCATTTAAAGATTTTTTAAATTTTGCTTGTCTCACCCGGGAATCGAACCAACTAAAAATAAAAAATATCGTGTTGTGGTGTATGCTCCTAATAACATTTTCTACCGCAACCCTTAATTCTTGTACAGTATTATAACACGTTTTGTAAACTTCATTTTTTACATGAGCCCATAAAAAGTAGTTCAGAGGCGTCAGGTCTGGACTTCTCGCTGGCCATAGTCACATTTATAACCAGTTTAATCCAACTTTGGTTATTGTTAATTATATATTAAAGCGAGTTTCTTAATAAACGCCACGGCTCTTGGACAAAGCATAACTGATTGTCACTGAAATGACGGAGGTGGCGGGCGGCGCGGAGACAATAGCGTGATTAACATGGTTCAGACATCCTAATACATTTGTTTGGTACCGTTTGCCGCTGCCGCCAACGCGCAAAGTCGTGGCCAAGCGGTTACTATGATTTTATGAACGTCTCGCATCTTGTGATCCCGCACCTCGACAACAAACGACGTCTCTCACTGCGAACTCGAGGAAGCGGTGTCGTGGTGTGGTTTTTATAGAGTCGGGCGCCAGCGGCTATGCTTCTCTCCAGTTCAGTAAAGAAAAGGGAAAGAGACGAAATGACAAAATGGTGTTGGTAGGCGTTGCGGTGCTGGCACATCACGCGCCCCGCCAGGCCAGGCCATGAGACAAAACACTAATATTATTAGATTAATACTTTTTTATAAACGGGCTCCTGAGCTCTACTGTAGGCGCACCTAAACCCTAGATGACTCCACTTGAGCTTATTGTAGTAATTTGGTTATTTAAATCTTTGACGTGAGTGTTAAAAAAAAAGTGGTTCGAAACTGTAGTTATCAATTAAATGAATTGTGCGCCCGCGCCTCGTCGCAGAATCGTCTCTAGATTCAAAATGTGTCAGCGACTTGCCTAATACATGTCGCTTCACCCCTTATGTCTTGAGCAGTAAACATATCTCGCATTACTCCCTAGTCGCTTAGTGCATGTATAGCTACTAACCCTATTACTTATAAACGTGGAATAAGCTTGAAATAGTTTATGCCATGCTTTGTCCTTATCTGTAATTGTGACATTTGCATCTGACAGAAGGTGACAAAGCATGGCATAAACTAATCCAAGCTTATTCCTTGTTTATAAGTAAAGGGGTAAGAAGATAAACTGCGTGACAATGCCCCCCACCCCCGCGGGTTGATTAAAGATTTAAATTACAATCTGACCTTCTACAGCAATAAAGTGGAACTTCCTATAAATTACAAATGACATGGCACCTCTAAGGACATTGTCGGCTTCAAGAACATTGTTTGTACCTGCATGGCGAGGTGGTGCTGGTGCGCGAGCGCCGCGGACAGCTCGGCGTCCTCCGTGGACGCGTCGGAGCGCGACACGGGGCTGTGCTGCGGCCCGTACGCGCCCTCCACCGGCCCGTTGCTGCAACAAATAGACAAAACACATATTAATTAACAACCTGAGGTAGTACGGCTCCATCGGATCGGACTGCGTGGCAAATCTACTTGTTACGATAAAGATGTGGACAGCGTAAATCATGCGGTACTGACACGCGTTACTGACGCGGTCACGGAACCATGTTGCTATGAAATGCCACATATGTTTTTTTTTTTTTTTTTATGGCATGGAGAAGACAAACGAGCACACAGGCCACCTGATGGAAAGAAGAAACTGTGACCCATAGACATTCGCATTCATAAGACTGCATTGCAATCCTAAGACTGCAAATGCGTTGACAACCCTGAGGACTAAGATGGAATACCTCTATGCTAGTCATTTCACCGGCTGTCTTACCCCCAAACCGGAACACAACAATGCGAACATTGCTGTTTGGCGGTAGGTTAATGGATAAGATGGTGGTAGCGATCCGGACGGACCCTGCACAAGGTCCTACCACCCGCAAAAGATATGTGGACGTTTAGTTTATTTATTAGACTAGGAAAGTTGTTTTCGGTATTCTGAAGTTGACTTCAGATTTCGTGGCTCTTGCGCAAGTCATTGTGGAATAAAGATGAAGGTTGGAATCCTGCTCGTAACTTGTAACCTATGATTTAACTTTAGGTTCAGTCAATATTTTAATTACTCGCAAGGTGTCTCTTGTAGTCGAGTCGTACACTCTAGCCCCCTTCGTAGTAGGTAGTATTAGTCAAATAATTTATATTGGAAATTACATTATAATATGTCGCATAGTTATAATGAATTCACAGCAAGATTAATAATAAACACACAATAAACCCATTTTAGTTCAATTATTATTTGTCTCTTTCTGTCAAATTCAAATGTCTCAATGACAGATAAGGACAAATCATATTTTATCATTATTTTAAGCACACTTTAGCCTAAGCTGTTATACTCACAATAAATCTACAATCATCGTAAAAAAATATCCCGAAAAAAACACAACTGATCTTCGGTTACTACATTCACAACCATCATCGGTAATTTAATTATAATTAATTATGGTTAATTTTAGGACCAGTGGTGGTGGTGATGGTCTGGTGGTGGGTAGATTTAACAGATATGACCAAAAGATGACAGTCGTTATTAACGCCACTAACAAGCAAGATCGCTTTTTCTTTGATTCCCCAATACACAGCATTGGCGCAGCCGGTAGGATCTATACAAGATAACTTTGCATCAGTGTTCAACAACCCAACATAACCAAGTAACTTCCCATCATCCCAACGAGCATATAAAAGCATTACTGTACCCTTACCATGAGTTACAAATAACTTACTCGCTAGCGAGTCGAATGATTTGTCCCTCGCAATCCTCGCGGTATTCTTATAGAGTGCGAGGGATAGAGCATTCGACTCGCTAATGAGTACGGTAATTGTAACTCATGTTAAGGGTACCTACGGTACATTGTGCCAAAAATAGCGAGAGACGAGCTAGCTCCTGCTCATTAACAGACCCGTTCAATTAATATCAATTATGTATAATTTGAGGAGTAAATTGGGCCGCGTAATGAAGTTGTCCGGGCGCTTGCGACGATCTAGCGATTCGAGAACGATGTTGATCGATACATTATGATGATGTTCATGATTTATGAATGACCGGATATGAGGTAGTCGATAAAATGGCTTTACACACTGGCCCGCCCGAAAGGCGCCCAACATGGGACCCAATTTAGTAACCAGTTTGTCGTTTGTTTGTTGTTTAAAGAGCTGTATCTTTTGAACCGTAATAGACAGCAGGTTGTTTCTTTCAGAATATCTCTATTTATGACGGATTTATTCAAAACATATTTTAAAAGAAAGTTATATATTAAAGGGTATCCCGATAAGAGAAACGTTTTTTTTTCAACGTGTTCATATTATTGTTGTATCGTAAAAACGGTCAAATTTGGCATAATTCCGGTAAAAAAAAACTCTAAAGAACAGCAACAAATATGTGCGGCAGTACGGAACACTCCCGGGTGTTTTTACTAACTTCTGTTTTACCGTAAAGCCAGCCAGTTCAGAGCAGACCCTTAAAGGTACTGAACTCCTGGTAGAGTGGACTGAACCACCCTCACCTGAATGAATATCAACTGGATTCCTTCAAGGAGCCTTGCTTTAACGCGACGTTTTTTGATAACGCACTTATCCTATGTCATAAATCTGTGGGCCTAGACAGATAAGATGCATTCTGTGAACGCTAATGACTGTAAAAGGCGTGACAAAAGCCACAGAAGCGACCGAACGGCATTTCATACATCCTTTACATTTTCTTTGATTACGGTATTCGCAAACGTTTACAGAATGCCTTGTGCATTCCCACTGATGACCCTGCGTATTTAGCTATCCCGGACTCGATCCGCGTATTTGTGTGATAGCGAATATAGCGATGCACAAAAATGTATATGGAATGCTTTCCGTGTTCGTTAAAACTAATATTTTTTGTTGATCTATGACATAAGATCGCATTGCACTACCGACACTCATTTGATCTAATGTAACATTCAATCGAAAGCTAATTTCTGATGAAACCTTATTCATTTTAGGTTGTGTTAACCCTTTTTTGCATGAGGATGGAAAATTCCGTCATATAATACGAACTTTTTGTATTTCTTTTGTATATTTTTTTTAAGAGGATTCGAAATCAAATAGGGTTTGAATTCACAACATTTTTCATTTTTATGTAGGTTAGGTTAGGTTAGGTTAAACCTGGGACTCACAACCCACAAAAATACAAAGCAATTTGTTCTCTACAGGCGCTTTTTTATCTTAATACCTAATACCTTAATACCATACCGTATAATAACCTTCGTATTTACATAAAGTAACGCACGAAATGTATCCCCTTTATACCAATGCTTGGTTATTTGATACATACGACCGATGGATGCGGAATAAAATATTGTCTGCTTATTTCCAGAGAAACGTAATATCTTCTTGAGATTTATTGAGCCGTAAAAAAATGTTATACAATTTGGAGGATACATGGGCTTGCAATGCGTGTAGTTTGTAATGATGGCGAATTCCGATAGTTTTCCTTTAGGATCCGAATCAATCAAGGAATTGCGGTCAAGGTCTCAAGTGGTACCCTACCACATAACAATAACTTTTTTTTGACAGTTTTTGATCATTCATAATTTATTTCGAGAACAGTCTTACCATATTCTACTCGATAAAACGTAATTACTTTTGACATGTTACCATATTGTCAACGTTATGATAGCTCTTATTTACACTCGGATTTTTATTCTCACAGAAAAAATGTAAACAAAGGTGTTGCCAGTAAACGAAAAACATTTGCAGAATTCAAAATATTTTTACTTTCCACAATTATAAGAAATCGACTGTCTATAAAAAAACTATATATTGTAATTAAGATTAAAGAATTTAATCTGTTGATGGAAAACTTCATTTTGATATAAACTCTTTGTTGTGTTAATTTAAAACGTGAAAACCGTTTTTTTACGCAAAATTTATTTATTGCACTGGTATCATTGACTCGATACACCCGTGTTAACAAGTTGTCGGCTGCTTGAAAGATTTGAGACGTTACTTCACTCGCTTCGCTTCACCATTCGTGCTCGCGTCATAATCGCTTTCCAGTGACTCATTTTATGCGATTTTAATTTCAATTATATCTCAAATTTATTTTTATATCACGGTTCGAGCGAAATGATAACTTAATATTATATTTCTTGCTGGCCCTAACTTTGAGATCCCCTGAAATGTCACTTTGACAGTGACGTAACTTTGTTTACATTTTTTCTGTGAGAATAAAAATCCGAGTGTACAGTCAAAGACATAAGTCGCTAAACAAAATAAAGCTACGAAATGAACTGTACACGAGAACTATCCATGTGTTAATATACAAAGGTATGTTCAAAACTCCTTGTTCGTCATGACAGTTCAAAAGTCCCTAAACACTACCATAACTTAATTAACGCCAAAAGTCGCTGGACACTTAAACTCGATGAAATAATCCAAAAGTCACTGTACGCTAAAATTCCACGAAGGAGTCCAAAATTAACTGGACGTTATTTCAACACTTTGATATTTAGACTTAATATTATTTTACCTATTTTTAAAATGCTAAATAAATAGTGTACATGTGTTTTGTAAGTATGTGTTAATGGACTTTCGTAGCCATCAATGATAATCTAATTATGTAGATTTATAAAGTCCAGCAACTTTTGATAAAATATTGTTTACTAACATTTGACATTCTGCAATGTTCAGATAGATTTGATCAACAATTTGTTCAGCGACATATGGAACTTTACATTGAGCAGGTGTTTTGAAAATTTGGATCTGTTCATCAATTTATGTCTTCGACTGTACAAGACAGTAATGGCGGCCGAGTTAAAAGCAATGCGATAACATTCAATAGCAAATAGAGCCTAAGTGTGACTTTTCCCGAAATCAATTATGAATGATGAGAAGCTGTCAAAGCCTGACCTGTTCCAGTTAGTAAAAGGGACAGATATATTAGAGTCCTGTAACTTTATCCCTTTATCTGACTCTGGGTTTCAATAGCTCATAAAAGGGCTCAAAACATGACCGATTCCAATTAGATTAAACTTACTTTCGCTCGCGACTTCGTCTGCGTATTAATCGTCATTGCCACGGAAAATTCCCTTTTTTTCATGATGAAAAGAATCTAGGGTTGAGCTATCTCCATCAATTCACGTATGAAGAATACACGGTTAAACTATGAAAACCTGTGTAACAAACACACATATAAACTTACTTTCACATAACTAGCAATCATCTATTTTACTAATCTGCAAAAAGAACAATCAACTCAACTTGTTAACAATCGCGACTGTCCGCACAAAAACAATAAAAACCCCGTTGTAAATTAATCGAAACGCGAATACAAAAACATTCACAACGAGCAAAGCGAGCGAGCCACTAACAACAGCGGACGACACGTGACCGAAAACCGGGATGTAACCTAATTTAAATGAAATTGCAATACTCGGGTCACCTATATTTCACGTAGCGCTTCCGGTTTTTGTTGCGGACCACGCAGCAAACATTCGAGATCTCCATTAGGATATTTCACTTGCTAAAAATACAAAATGAAAGGTTAAATCGATTGGATTCTTTTTACGGAATGCCCGGTCGTATAGAGTTGGAAGGATTTAGTAATCTGATGGAAAAGCTTTTAGTAGGTATGATACGGCGGTGTTGTTAGGCCTCCAAGGTGGACGGACTATCTGGTGAAGATCGCGGGAAGCCGATGGATGCGAGTAGCGCAAAACCAGCCGTTATGCGTGGAGATCCTTTGGGAAGGCGTATGTCCAGCAGTGGACGTCTCTAGGCTGATACGATGATGATGATGAGGTATGATGACTACAGTCAAGATAAATTACTCTGCACAAGGCACCCTTGAATCATAGACACTCATTTCATAGAATGTTTTACTTCACCGAATTATCATTGACAGGCAGGAGTTACAATTTTATTATTATATTAATAGATATAGACATTATTATACTAGCGTAATAGACAAACAGGCTCCTTTTTCCCGCGTCACCAAAACAGGCATATCTTAATGTCTTTCACGTCGTAACGTCTGTCATTTTCTTCAATTTAAAATGATTCTTCGAGGATTTAAATAAATATTGAAATACGCTGTCGCCATGACGCTATGTGACTGTACGAGCTCTCAAAATGGTTTCAACGGATTTTTCTTTCGCTATCTCTCTCGTACTGGTATTCGTGCGTTGCGCTCTTGCTTGCACAGTCACTGTGTCTATTACGCTAGTATTCTAATGTCTATGGGTGAAACCTAACCTAACCTACATAAACAGCATAGGTAAAATAACCTTATTGTTTTTAATAAGGTTTCAGCAGAAGTTAGCTTTCGGTGAAATGAAATTCAATCAAATGATTGGATATTTAACAGTACCAAGGCGTGAAGTCACGGTTAAGTAATTTTATACAAAACTCCATACTATAGTGCCCGGCCGTTATAAAGTCAATCCTGACACCTTTCATTCCGGCACAAATTATAACCTCAAACCCAAGAATAGGTTATAAATCGTACTGTGATGACAGATGTCAGGATTGATTTCGTAACGGCCGGGTACTATAGCTACCATTTTGACAGTTCGTAAAAATGTTGACAGTGGTAAAAAAATGCTGTTATTCCTTCACACGCTACAGAAAAGGTTAGCATTGTTTTACTGCTGTCAACATTATTAATATTCAGAAACTTCATGTTTGTGTAATGTATAGTCGTTTATTGATGTCATTTAATTATTAATGAAGAAAGGTTGTTACATATAAGTATAGCTAGCACTATACTTGCCAATTTAATTGTTTAATGTAATCGTGTTTAATATTGTGTCGTGTAAAGGCGTTTATGGGGGTTTTTAACGGTTTAAATTACCAAAGTGGGCCTTTGTAAATTGACCGGGCCTTTAATGACTTATTTAATGACACCTCTTTCACCACAGTGGAAAATGCAAATTGGAATACCTAGTACCTACCTACGAGCTTGTTGTTAAAAATGGTTGCCGGGTGAACAAAACTATTGCCACTTGAAAATACTCAATACTCAATACATTTATTGCATTCCACATTTTACAGATGTTGTTGTACAATCATAGGTAAGGTATATATAAAAATATAAATGTTACAGTATATAAATGTTACGGTCACGAACTTTAATTTATGAACAACTAGTTTAGAACCCAAAATGAGAACTGAATCTACTAAACCGATTTTGAAAATTCTTTTACGTTATGTGCGAGTGTAATATTAACCTGAAAAAATGTTTATTGACCAACGAAGTGGGCTCGGGAACAGCTAGACCAGGCTTTTTTTAACCCCCGACGCAAAAAAGAGGGGTTTTATAAGTTTGACGTGGTCTTTTCTGGGTAAGCGTGTACCACCCTCGTCGTCCCTTAGGTAGGTACTTAACATCAGGTGAGACTGAGGTTAAACGCAAACCGATTAATAAAAAAATGGCACATAATTAGTCTGTGCCAAATGAAATTGGCAAAGATGTAAACAATCAAACTAACCAATTTACCATTGTTACTAGAAAATCATGTGCTTTTAAAGAACAAGTGAGGTCTTAGCAATGATTTATACACTTGGTCTTTACTATCACATTAAGTTTAAGATTAAATAACTATTATTTACACGTTATTTCAAATAATAACACGCTTGATGAATATTTGAGGTTGTGTCAAACAGTACTAATTTGGCTATACTCTAAATTTGAATAAATGGTATTCTATATCACAGAAACCTACTAAATAAACCTCGACTACATTACTCCATAACAGTATCTAACTCCTGTGTGTGTATCTTCAGCGAGTGTGGTAGGAATACTATTGTTCCGTAAGTTTACACTCAGAGCTAACAGCTAGTAATATTCATATATGTTATGAATACGGCAAACTTCCACGACTTACAAGCTTGCAGGGAAAATTAACTGCGACTTCTCTCAAACATTCCTAGAGGTTTACTTTGGCTTTAGTATGTTTTTTGACTCGCCGACAAATAGAGTCTTCTTATCCAACTGCGTCAGTCAGTCAGTTCAGTAATACGGTATTTGACAAAAGTCAAATCAGCTTCTTTTTATGAAACATCAAAAACGCTCCGTTATTATAGAATTTATATCTTGTGACGACGTCACAATCAAACAGCGTCCTTATTGTTGGATTTTATGAATTTGAAAATCTTAAAAAAGCAAGGTAAAATATAAGATTGATGTTATCCTAGTATTTTTATGTTTATCCGTTGTTAATGAAAAACCAATTTAATTACACTCTTGTCAAATACCCTATTCAGTATTTATTTGCAATAAATTGGTCTTGTTTTTATAACACTAGAGCACACACTTAGCTATATCTATCATACAATTTCTACATTTCGTTTTGTCCTTAAGTTCTTAATGTAAGCATGTAAATCTATTTATCGTATATGAAGTGTAATATAAAAAATATAAAATTGAGTGTCTAGATTAAAAAATCATTTAGGTTATTAAAAAAAAAAAATTGGCGTAATTTGCCTTAAGCAGTTAGGTAAATGATTATAAATCTTTACAGTCATCCCCTGACAATTCTTATGATTTATGATAAAGTGCACTTTTGCACGTAAGCACTGGTTTTATGTACAAATCTGGATGGTTAGTGACAAAGACACAGGCTTCCAAAGTATACATGATAGGTAGTCCGTAAGAGCCTTGAATTTTTTAAAAGAGGTCATTATTCTAGCGGTCCAAATTAACAGAGAGCTCTTACACACTTTTTTAGGCTGATCAATGCTTGCCATATATCGGTGCAGTTTAATCAGAGCACTAGACCATAATCTAAGGATCTATGAAACGTATCCTCCCTCATCCTTACTCATTTACTTCAGGGTTAGCTGGAAGAGATCCCATTTAGGGACAAGTTCGCCTTTGTACTTTAATAATGCATGCATGCTTTAATGGATGCGTAATCCGAAATAAAGATTATTATTATTATTATTATAACAATGTTGTAATATTTATATTTTTGTGCAGAGTTTACATACATACGTATCCATGATAGGCTGTTAGTGCAATTTGCGTCAGAAGGAGAGTTATGTTTTTTCAGTGTGCGTGTGTGTATGCTTTAAGTGTTATATTGAGCATAATAAGCACAGGTAGTCTATTAGAAGTGTTGGAACGCTCACATTTTCTGCGCAAAAGCAAAACACCACAGAGCATCGTAATTCAATTCAGCCTATAATTTATCGGTAAAAATAACTGCAGTTGGCTGCACCAGTGAATTCCGCTTCTTTTCATTCAATCCGATTTCCAGACTCTCCTCAGCTCGGGAAACTTGTACAAATCCGCAACTTGCGAGTTTACAGATTGGATTTTCTAGAGGACATGCGCGGATAGACATATGGTTACATATGTAACATGTGGTAACATTCATGGAATCTTGGTAAACCTAGTAATACATGTGCAGATATGACGCGGTACTTTTTAAAAGAAAATTGTTTTTTTTTTGGGATAGTTTGGTTAGGTTTCATCAAAATCCGTTATGCCATTTAAAAATCAGCTCTGAAATTAGAAACCATTAAGTAAATCGAGGATATTCATATATTTTCAGATGTGACCCGCGTGGTTGCCGGGTTAGAATAGTGCCATGTCTTCCCGTCGATGTCGTAAGAGACGACTAAGGGAATAAAGGCTCGTAGTACTGTTAGGCGATGGGCTTGCAACCTGTCACTAATACGCTGGTAAACATCTTAACCTAACCCTTACTTATAAACGTGGAATAAGCTTGGAATAGTTTATGCCATGCTTTGTCACTCTCTGTCAGATGCAAATGTCACAATTACAGATAAGGACAAAGCATGGCATAAACTATTCCAAGCTTATTCCACGTTTACAAGTAAGGGGGTAATTGTGCAAAATGTGGTTACAGAATCATTAACAAGTTTTTAAAGTTTTTGGTTACAGAATTGTTAACAAATCATTGGAGTTGTTGGTAATTCTGTAGCTCTGCCTACCCCGCTCTGGGAATGAAGGCGTGAGTTTATGTATGTATGTATGTATGTATGTATGTATGGTGATTCTGTAGCTCTGCCTTCCCTACTCGGAACGTGGATGGGCGTGACGGTATGTATGTATGTATGTTTCAGATGTTTGTGTGATGAGCGCGAGTATTTTTTATTGTCTTGGATGTATTCTATGTATTTCTCTATAAAAGTAAGATTATCGTTGTTTAGTACCCATAGTACAAGCCTAGAGCTTAGTTTGGGACTAGGGCAATTTGTGTGAGATTTGTCCCCTAATATTTATTGTAAAACGATACACTTTGTGAAATTCTGATTGGGTGAAATACGAGACACCTCGTAGCTGTGGTTGTTCATAAACAAAAAGTATAATAAAGAGGGAAAGTTGTAATGGGAACATTTTACGCAAAATACGCTAAACCGATTAAGAAAAAGTACAAGAAACTTTCGGGGCGGGAACCGAGGGAAAGTTGCGACACTTCCTTCACTAATTGCAAATCTAACTTAGGCTTACTTATTTATTACATTTATAAAGAATGCGAGGTATGTTTTATTACCGTGCACAGTTTATGTCTGCGGGTGGTAGGACCTTGTGCAGGGTCCGTCCGGATCGCTACCACCGTCTTATCCATTAACCTACCGCCAAACAGCAGTGTTCGCATTGTTGTGTTCCGGTTTGGGGATAAGACAGCCGGTGAAATGACTAGCATAGAGGCATTCCATCTTAGTCCTCAGGGTTGGCAACGCATTTGCAGTCTTAGGATTGCTCTGCAGTCTTGTGAATGCGAATGTCTATGGGTCACAGTTTCCACTTACCATCAGGTGGCCTGTGTGCTCGTTTGTCATATCTATGCCATAGAAAAAAATGAAAGCGACGTTAAAGTTACTGAAAAAAAAATAACCGGTCTAGCTTGAGACGGTCTCGCGCACCATGGATTCCGTACAGTAAAGCACAACCGATATGGCTTATGTTATCATTTGACGTTTGGACAAGACAAACCGCCGGATAAAGTCAGGTATGCAATACAAAGTGGAATTTAAAGGACCTGTTACAGTAATACACAGCCGATATGGCTTACCGATGTACCTGCGCAGATGACATTTTCTCGAAGCGCGGGAACCAATCAGCGTAGCGTGATGGTATTCTGTGCTATTATTGGTTATTAGTGACGCCATGTTGACACGCGCGCGTGTCATTCAGTCAGCTGTCAAAAGTGCGTGAGTGAGATGGGAATAATAGATGCAATTTAATTTGCACCTTATAACTATTGCGTACAAGTCTGATCGTGGGTTTTAATCGTGCTTTCGGAAATCATCGGAATCGTTGTTCGTGTCTGCGCGAACGAAGATTCACGACACGCCATATAAATTGTGTTCTACTGTACCGCCGTACATTAGGTATTATTATATTCCTATTTGAATTGAAGTTCGTATACAACGAGCACATCTCACGCTCATCATTCATCATTCATTAATTTTTTTGATCATTCTTTAGCATTTGCAACACGGGTAGCACAATTTGTTCTCGCAAGTTGCTCAGTGCGTCTCTATCGTGATACAGACTACAACGCGCAGTCGCGGACAACATGTGTAGAGTTATTACGATACAACAAAAATAAAAATACGTTAAGAAACCTTTCATGTATTGGGCCTTCTTTATAATTTCACTTTCACCGCAATAATATCAGAATATGAACATGAATATCAGAATTAAAAAAACCGCTATCCATTACGGTTCAAAAGATACAGCTTTTTTTAAGTTAGGACGGACGGACCGGCGGAGCGTAGGTGCATATTAATAGGGTCTCGTTTAGGGTACGGAACACTAAAAAACATTAACACACTAAATAACTATTGAAAACCTCCAATGTTTCCAAGCTCTTAAACGGCTGAATCGATTTTCATAAAAACCTAGCTAAGAACCACTCCGATTAGACTAGCTTCCTTTTTAAAAACCGCATCCAAATCGGTCCATTCGTTTAGGAGCTACAGTACCATAGACAGGCGCATACAGATACACGTTAAACTTATAACCCCCTCCTATTTTGTCAGGGGTTAAAAAATTACTTTAGCATCTTAGGGATGAGTGAAATAATTTTCTAATCTTCTAATAAAAATGGATTCAAGGTTAACACTTTCACCGCCTATGACGCACACGGTGCGTCACGAATGAATAACAAATGACGATCATGGGTGCTGATGTTTCTCAATGGTCCACACTTTAACACCTTTTCTTTGCATGAAACCGTTTCCATAGTTAATACTTTCAATGCCCGTGACGCACACATCATACAAACGATTAACATAAGCGCTAACGTTTCTTAAAAAAGAAGCCCTGTTCTTTTATAGAGTACTTATTGCAAATGGCGCAGGCATTTCAGCACAGACATGCAAGTCTTTATTAAGAGCAATTTGCGAAGTCATTACCGAAGTGAGCATCACTAAATATAGCGCTTTATAATCTTCTTAATGGACTTGAGTGCAGCTGCGTTCACTGATGCTGACATAGACCGATTTTAGTAACAATTGATAAGATAATCTTTTTACACAAATTTGGAAAAGTAGGTAAGTAGCTTTTTATAACCGATACCATTAGATTTTTTGCATGGAAAAGAGCAAGAGCACACAGCCTACCCAAGTAAGTAGGCTCTAACACACTTCGGAATTTCTGGCCAACTCAAGGATAAGATGGAACACATCTACGCTACAACTACTGACTAAAAAGCGTCTGCATTGGAATATTGTTGATACCATCATCTAACTAAAGACTAACTAAAGGGCAAAGAACCTCGGTACTCGCCTTCGGTAATCCTTCCATTATTAACCAGCGACCCTAAGATGTCTCGTCATAGCATAAATACATTTTAATGCTAGTTTTGGATGAAGCACCTGGACCAAAGCGGAAGATATGTATTTTCCCGGTTAATACTTCGTTTACGAATTGATATGCGAGTAGTTAAGGAGAATAATTCCCCTAAAGTTAAAGCGACTAGGTACAAAACTGGCTGCACATTCAGATTCAAATATAGCTATTTGAAAGTTCCAAAGCCATATCGCTACGTCAACTGTAACTCAATTGTACTATTAACGAATTAAACAATTTCAGCGAACCGGAGCGAGTTCAACTTGGTTATAACATATAACTGTTCAGTAAGTAAGTTCCACCCGTGACAATAGTAACTGGAACTGTACTTAACCATTGCACCGCCTGTGACGCCACGATGCGTCATAAATTTATACGAATGACGTTCATGGGCGCTGAATGTGGAAACTGATGAGTAAATTAGTACGCTTTATGCCTTTGGTAATAAGGTGTTTTGGCTCTTAGAATTAACCGTGAAGCCGTTTTAATTGTCCAGTAATACATTTCTAATGAGTAGGTGTAATGGTATAGTCAGTGTACTAACGTTTGCCATATCCAGGTGAGGACTTAGGGTTTAAAAACTCTAAGTTTGGAATTAAGACACGAGTAGATGAGTTATGTATGTTTTAGTTTCCAAATTTGACCCACTATATAATTATGTATTCATTTAAATATGAAATTATACTAAATACGAAAGACGTACATTAATAATTTAAAGCTTTAGGTTTTAAATTCTGTATGTGTTCATGTTCAATATTAACCCATTAGCAAAAATAGTATAAATCCTTTGAGATTACATGCGGAAAAAATAAATTATACCAACACACAATCTACAAATTACCTGAAAAACTAAAAGTCTCAAACTATGTTCATTATAAATACGATAATTTTTCAAACAAAAGCAGAGTATTTAACAATGACGAACATCTTTAAAAAACAGTTATTCAACGTATATTTTGACCCCCACAATTAATAGCAGTAAAAAAGATTTCATGCCAAAAACACGATGTCGGTTCTGATGTATGGGTGAATTGCAAAAATATTGTACATAGTTAAGGGCTCAATTAAAAAACCCTTAACAATCCTTAACTTTTTCCTTTGTGTAACGAAGATTAGTCATATAATCATATGCATAACTTTCGTTACACAAAGGAAAAACAATGGAAGAAAGTTAACGTTGCCTCAATTAAGCCCTTAACTATGTACAATATTTTTGCAATTCACCCGTATAGAAAACAGCAACATCGGCGCCAAAACTGTTAACACGTTCACCGCCCGTGACGCACCCTGTGCTCCATGAATTCGTATAAATAGCGATCACGAGCGCTCAACGTCTAAGAAAGGAGGTGTAAAGGATAATGGCGACGGTATCGGATGACAAATCGATTTTGTATCACCCTGTTATCTCATCGAAAGTGCATTTCTGTATAAAATGTTTTGAGTTACCGGCCTTTTAAGAGACGGAAAGAGATTTATTGTTTGAGTTTTGCAATTGTTATCGATGGCGATGATTGAGTACATAGTTGCAAAACGTGGATAATAAATTGCTTTCTTAATAAATTAAGCAAATAATATAGACTGACTTGACAATAACAAAAAATAACCTTTTTTATGGTTCAGTCCTTACGATAGTCACGGAATGTTCGTCGATCGGCCAGTATGTCATAGTCAAACTATCAAACTATCAAAGTCACAAAGCTGAAATTTGGTACTGACATGCCCCGCCTAGTTTCTTTTCTAAGCATCTCACACACCACATTCCAAAACAAATCGATCTCATTTCCAGTAATCCCGTCAATCCATAAGTTCATATAAAAACTCGCGTCCGGAAATACCGATATGACTCAGAGGCGTAGCGAACTGAACATGCTCTTGCGCAGACCTAATTAACAGTTCATTAGGAAATGCGGGCAGCGGTCTGCCCACAGCACCCTACACAAATACTACCACACTATCCAAAAAGAGGGGTAATGTAATGTATCCATGTTTCTTTGTGACTTCCTGTAGGCTTAAAGCTTTGACGATTTTTAAAGTGTGAGGTGTCATTGGATTGGTATTGACCCAAGGAGTGTCATACTGCCTTCCTTCGTACGGAGTAAAGGCACAAGTGCCTTTAATTCATAGAAGCATATTCAAATTTCATACCTAGTAGATGTGCCTTTTTTCCGTAGAAGGGTAGCATAGGCAATTAAAACTATCTCAGTCCTACCTTATGCTTCAGGGGCTTTGTGTTAAGCGCAAATTAGACAGGCAATAAAAATTACAGAAGTTGATTGCTCTCTTAAGCTTAAGTTAGAAAAAGACAGAAAATTTGTTTTTCTTGCTCTAGAACTAAGACTTACTTTTACTTTTCTCCTAAGACAGCAATCAACTTCTGCAATTTTTATTGCTAGTCTATTTCGCACATTACTTTAATTTCCGTTTTAGAGCAAAGAAGGACCATTTTCCTGTATAAGGAATAAGAGTAAGACAGCAGTCTAATTCAGCTAATTTTATTGCTAGTGTAAACCTAGGTTTATCTTTGTTTTCTTAGATTTTAGCACTATATTAATACTATTTTAATAGAATAAAGATATTTCTCAAGCTTAAGCTTTAAAACAAACTATGTCCCCTTAGATTAAACGCGAGCCTTAACGTCCGAGTAATGTTTGATCACTGGATAGCCTAAACTAATATACTTTGCGAATGTAAAACGGATGGAAATTCGTTTTAACTGAGCGAGTGCAAATAATTCAAGATATAGTTGAGAAGAGGTCTTTAGCATTTAGTAACACTAGGAAACTAATATTCCTTTTAGTCTACATATCGTTATAAATGCATAAAATTACAATTCAAGGAGGTGAAGGCTTGTTCCTACGAAAAATGATAAATACTTTTAGTAGGAGAATACTAAAAGCAAGCGGTGACATAATTTATTACATATTATTATTCCAGACATTTATTGTTTTTTTTTGTAAATTAGGTTTTTTACAATAAATATTCAAATATAAAAGTAAAATAACAATACCAATACAAATAATAAACGTTATAAAAAACCTAAGCTACTGGTGGTTAGGGCCGCAGAGAGGGAAACCTCCACACAATGCGTGCTGTGTCGAGGAGTACTGCCTTCTGTACCTGGCATTTTATCCAGACACCTAGTGAGAGTCTCTTAAAGTGTTGGTGGATACACTTCGCTATAAGACCGTTTGCCGAAACAGCTATCGGGACAATGATCGTCGAGTCAACATCCCACATGGCGGTCACCTCGTGGTATTATAATTATTACTAGGTAGTGAGTAAAGGCATCCTTCCTTAATTTCCACACTACTCTCTGTGGCAATCTTCAGCCAATTTATGAGACATAGTTAGTTGAAATAACTTTCCCAGGAGACGCATAAACTATGCGGTACTTTGTACTCCTATCACGATCACTACCGATACTAGTTCAAGGCTTAAATGCATTTCCACATTCATCTAACAATTGACTGATCCAAATTTCAGTCACTAATTAAAGTAATTAATCAAGTTAATTATGTTATAACCATTCGCCACGCGACGATAAATAAATTAGCACACTTCGTCTGCATCGAAACTAAAGTGGTAATTAAAATAGACGAAATCTAAACCGAGTCAGGTAGGCGTCAATAAACAGGTTATCTGAGAAAAATCTTGGCTATGGCTCCTGCCGCCAATTTCTATTTTTATTTTTTCAGGCCATTGCTACGGTGAATCATTTAAGTATAACTACGTGTGGGAATTTATTTTCGGATCGATCATAAGGTTACTTTATTTCCGGCTTTCAGTTAACATTTATAACTTCCATTAAAAATATACAAATCCGCATTCTCGGAAGACTAAATGCTTTATGAATGTGAGACACTAACCAGAAAGCCAAAATTTTAGTCATTATTTTGAGAAGAAATCTTATTAGTGAACTTAAATATACTTATCCCAAGGGATAAAACCAAATACAAAGGATGGAAACCTTTTTCTCATACATTTTTAATGCATTCACAACGCTTTGCCAAAACAAAGAGCTTATTAAAATTCAAACAAGCACAATGATTTCAACCGAACGCTTTCAATTCTAACAGATATCACACAAACTTGCCACTCCAAAAGTCCAAACTTTAAACGAAAACAGACAAATATTAAAAGCCAGTTCACTCAATCCAAAAGCGTCCCAATCTTTTAGCCATTTTCTATCATTTTTTAACACCAGTGCCCATGCTTTTCTTTTGTATGCTTTTTGAAGCAGCATAATGCGTCATGGGCGGGGAGCATGTTAAAAATTGAGTACCGAGGACTGACAAATTGCGTTCATTTTCTTTAGAAATCGGTGAGAATGGCAGCGAATGTGTCGAGAGATCACGGTAATGACTACCTTGTTCATTTAAGCTTGCTCAAATGTGTGTCTTCGGGCGATTTAGAAGTTTATTCTTCTCGACTGAGTGAATTGGCACCAAAGTAATGCTAAAGAACATATAATGTTATTGTTCCTGAAGCGGAACTTTTATAAGCGGTATTATAACACCCGGTGCGGCGTAGAACGTGACATAAACGTCAACACTCAGTGTTGCGTAGGTCGTATAGGTAACCTAAGTTAGCTAGTTGTAAGAAATATCAGCGCTTAGGCGCTCTGAACTGTACACGGTAAGCCATATTGCTTTTGATAATGTTAGTTTGTTGTTAACTCGGTCGCCATTAATGTGTAGTAAATAAGAGCTATAACATATCAAAAGCAATAAGGTTTTACAGAGTAGAATAGAGTCCCAGATAAGGGATTTCGATAATAACGTATTTTTAATTATAAAATGAAGGAAAAAATATACTTATTCAATAATATCAGGGGAGACTGTCACACCAATTGACCTAGTCCCAAACTAAGCTCTAGGCTTGTACTATGGGTACTAGACAACGATGTAAATACTTATATAGAGAAATATATACTTAAATACATAGAAAACATCCATGACTCATGAACAAATATTTGCGCGCGTCACAAATATCTACCCTTAAATAATCTACCACTACAACTTAACAAAGGGTACTTGACGACGAAAAACACTTTTAACAGTTATAATTAACGACACATATTCAGTCGGACTCAGATATTTTCAACAACACAATCAAAAACGATTTAAAACATATGCATTACTTAGGCCTGTTTTATACTTAACCCCTCCCTTAATTACTAAACTCCTCTTATATAGATTAAAGCTATAAAAAAAAAGCGAATAATCGCCATCTGTATCGATATTGACGCACCGTGTGCGTCATGGGTGAACAAATGAACAAAGCTCAAGCTGTTTATATTCTGTGACACCACTTTGATTTTATTCCCGCTTAAATTGTTTAAGCTCATTTGGACACGTCTATCTTAATTTACACAGAGCCCCGCTTTGATTTCGATTGACTCAATTGTTATTGGATAATAAAATTGTTTATTTTATTGGCTAACCTTAGTGATTACTAAGGTCATAAACGGTCACACTTGTTATATCTAAACAGACGTTTTAATAGTTTTAATTCATCGTTTAACAGTACATTTGAAACCTTTAACAAATGTTTTAACCTGAACATCCGTTCAACTTCTTGGTAAACTCCGCACCAATAGAAATCTTAGACGACTTTATTTGAAGATAATAGCTTATACAATAACGTTGGACAAAATGACTTACAGAAACAGTCTTTCTAATCGCCGATAAAGAATTCAGGTGGCCAATTGTCAACAGAGTAAAATTCGTCATTCCACGAAAGCATTTTCCATAAACAAACACAAACAACGTTTACCCAAACCCTAAGTAAATCCAACAAATAACAAACCAAGATGAAAATAAAGAAGACAAAAGAGCAATTCATCAAGACTTTCTATTCCCCAGTCGGAAATCCAATAACAATAATGTTAGGTCTTATCTAAAAAAGGTCGCGATTATCTAGAATAATCCAGATAAATCCAGTTGAACGACTTAACTCAGACAAACCGCTGATAGATGCGTCTAGGGGGCGTTGGGTGCACTCCGAAACATTAATAAATTCAGCGCCGACGAACATCCTTTCTATGGACTCTTGACGCACCGTACGCGTCATGGGCGGCCAAAGTGTTAACACATTCGGTACCATTGGACTTAACATTGGGTCGATTTTGTATGAAAGTTTTGTAGACTGGCACTGGTGGTGTTTCGCCAAATATTATTATAGACATAAAGGAGCTTTATGGCGTTGGAGATAAAAGTTTGTTTACACTGCACTCGGCAACGGATGCAATAATTGGGGGTGTCAAGATTCTCAACGAGGGGGGTCAGAGGGGACGGCTAGAGTGTACTATAGTAGGTAGACTATACGATTTGTATAAGCGTAAGTGTCGGGAATAATACAGAAAGGGTGATTTTTCTTACATTTACTGATTAAGTATAGAGAAATGCAAAAAACACGTTTGTGTAAAGCGGCATCGAGAGTCGAGAGTGGAAGAGTTTTTAGGGTTCTGTTTTCGAACGGAGCCCACTAACAAACACTAAAAAATGGTCAAGCGTAAGTTGATTCGAATTGAAATCGAATTCAAATTGGAATATTATAATACCTAGTGTCCGACACGCATTTGACCACTTTTAACCTCCTACAAGGTTCCTTGTACTAATAGTAGTAAGTACATAATACGGCCGTTGAAATGAAGATCTAGTGCAAAGGAAGTAAAGTGGAATTTATTTTGCTTTTTTGACTAATGATTTAATTAGAAAATTTACTTTATTTTAGTCACATTGGAATACGCATCTATATTCCATTGTCAAATTTCATTGCATGGTGGGCCTTAGGAGGTTATTTAGGAATCATGTGGTATTCATACGATATTTAGTATAAGTAGGAGAAATCCCAATCGGTTGGTTTTCTTTTCTAATACAAAGTAAGTAACATTGTAAGTGACGTTACACATCCTGTGCTTAACCGATAGAGCACGCGATACCCCGAGGCGACCTTTAGTCGCGCAACAATACGTACGTACTGTATTGTTAAAATAACAATAGGATGACTCGATTATCTGAACATACTGTATATACTTAGAGTTCAATCACTGTTTACATTTCATGTAGATAAATAAATATATTTCAAACGAATAAGATAGTTGCTATTGCTCATTCAGAATCTGATTTATAGTTTTGTTGGAGATCGTAAAAATAGGGAAATAGGAAATTAGCTCGAAAAACATCAAGAGGATTTAAACAAATTATTACCCTGTTGCAGAAACGTACATTAGCACCAATATAACATTCCATGACGACACCATCTGTCACTTGTCTGTCTTCAAGGTCAAAAGTGTCAGCACGCGTCTCTAAACGACATTAAATTTAACGTTAACGTTATTTTTAAAAAATGAACGCATATAATTAATTATTGTGACCTTAATAGTAATGACATTGTAGCAATACTTTTTTTTCAAACCAACCAATTTTCTCCCCCAAATATTTGCCCCAAAAAACAAAAACTCTTTTGTGTCTCAGGTAACCAGAGAACACCCTACGGGCGTCTTTGGTAAATCAGAGCGTTCCTCAGGGAAAACCCTCCTTGATTAGAAATACCCGTATTACAGTGAAGTTTTGTACCCAAATCAAATGCTTGCGGATCCTTGAAAATGGTCAGAATATCAATTTTGATGTTTTCAAACGTAATGAAGCGCAAACAAGTCTGTTAAGGACGGAGGGAGGCGTATGTCCAGCAGAAGAATACCCTAAATGTAATAAAACCTTAACGGCTAAGCTAGCTTATATCGGATTAGGTACAGTATATAAATATAAACCCTTCGTGAGATCCTGCTCTCTGGAAGGAAAACGTTTTTGCTTTAATATTGCGAACTGCTAAAGAGTTTAATCTGTATTTTTAAAGAGAGATACAATTGATGACTTAATTTACAGTTATTTAGAAGACTCCATAGGTTAACCCATTAACCGCCCATGACGCACATGGTGCGTCAAAATCCATACAACTGACGACCATGAAAGATGATGTCTTAATTTACAGTTCTTTAGAAAAAATCAAGTATTTTAAGGCTCTATGACTAATAATATAAGACCTACAATTTTTAACAGTTGCCAAATCAAGCTCAAGACAATACTTGCCAAGAATCATACACCTAATGAGTTAAATTTGTCATTCAATAGGCAGCAGTTATAATGCACCGTTGCATCGGTTTACGCAACCACAATTAACCGACTCGAGTGCATGCAGTGCGATTGATGCATAAACACTGCATACGATTGGTTTGTTGTCACGGCATATAAATTAATAAATAATAAGCTCATGGTCGGTGTATATTTTTTTATGGTGTTATGATTGTTGCCATGTTATTTATTTAATAGCAATGACAATAAACTACTTATATCTCTTTCTATACAAACCTGTCTTTACACATACATACATACATAAACTCACGCCTTTATTCCCAGAGTGGGGTAGGCAGAGCTACAGAATTACCAACAACTCTAAAAACTTGTTGATAATTCTGTAACCACATTTTGCACACTTAGGCTAAGATGTTTACCAGTGTATTAGTGACAGGTTGCAAGCCCATCGCCTAACAGTACTATACGCCTTTATTCCCTTAGCCGTCTCTTACGACATCCACGGGAAGACATGGAGTGGCACTATTCTAACCCGGCAACCACACGGGGAATAAAGAATAAAATACAGTTTTTATTACAAAAGATACACTTTGCCTAATGGCATTCTTTACCAGTTCTCTTTTGAGCAAAGCAGAACATTGTACTGACTTAGTGCTCGTATTTAACAAGGACAAATAGATTTTCCCAGGTAAGATGGACTAACTTTTTTTTATTATCAAGAGAAGGCAAAGAGGCAGACCGCCTGACAGAAAGTTAACCCACCGCATATGGACATTAGCAACACCAAAAGCGCTACCCATGCGTTGCCCGTGTTGAAGATAAATCGACGAAATTTCTTCTTGAAAACCCTATACTTCCGGCGCGTGCCAAAAATCATAAAAACCTAACATCATTAGAAGGATATAACTAGTAGGACTGGATTAGTAGGATAAGATAGGATTCACATGCTTCAAACAATAGCTAGAGCAAATACAACCTTGTCCTACTAATACTTATAATAAGAAACGCAAGTAGTAAATTCAGAATGAAGGACTTGTACCTATATGCAAATACCTACAAGGTGTATATTTGCGCAAGGTGAGCCAGGACGAATTCAGGGCAAGCGTTTAGGATAAACACTCGGTGCATAGTTTAGCCGGATTGTTGTAGTCGTATCACGATATTCATGATTGTATTCGCCATGACGCATACGGTGCGTCAATGATTATAAATGACGATCGGGGTCGCTGAATGTGTTAAGTGAGAAATATTAGGTATATGAATGAATGAAGGATGGATGAAAGAAGATTGACGAAAGAGATATACAGATCGAAAGTGAGTGGACGGGTCGGAAGGGGCCGCCCTAGGCGTACTTTTTCGAGTCAAATCGGAGAAATACTGGAAAAGGGCCGAATCTTAAGTACCCGAAACCGACGTGCGTGCATGACTCGATGTATGAATGTGGAAGAAGCGAAAGAAATTTGTCAAAATCGTAGCAAGTGGAAAGAAGTGGTATCTGCCCACCCCTCTGGGAAACAGGCGTGATTTGGTGTATGAGTGTATGTGTATTAGGTATGTTTTGAGTAAAAACGCCCACGGAGGTGCCGTAACCTATTTAGTCGACTATAAATTACCCTTTCATTGGGTAAAAATGGCAAGATTTCGTTACAAACTATTATAAACTTCCCTCGTATTTCCACTCGCATAGAACTCTTACCTACCCTTGGGAATATTTGGTCCAATTTTCCTGCATAAGGGCGTCTATGTGGGAAGGAAGTAGGGCAGAGCTTGACTTGAAGTGTAATTGGTTGGTGATGTTTAGTTTTGTAGTTAAATTCACCACTAGTAGCCTAATACACTACTAGCAGCGCAGCAGCGTAGCTGGGCCATTCTACTTTTCGTTGTACATAACTTTTAGCCACGCTCTCACTAAACTATTTTTATTTCAACAAACGGTAAAGTGCTGCTTTTTCTAACTTAAAACTAGAAAAGGGACGTCAATAAGCTTATATATAGAATTAACCTAATTCATAAAAAGTTATTTGTAATAACTATAAAGTGGGTAACGCAGTGGACGTTGATGTCCCCGCCGTTTCTATGGAAAATGGGCAATTTACCACTGAGTTACCAAGATTCTTCAGCGATAATTGAGTAATTTAGGATATTTTTTTTTGAAAACCGTTAAACGTAAACATTCTAAGTTCACGTTATTTGTTTATTCGCGGATTCATCATTTGGTATACTTTTTATCGGACGATAGCAAAAATGTACACTGAAAAGTAGAATGGCCCAGCTAGCAGTAGCGTAGTAATTTTATAGCTATTAGTAGCATAGTAGTTTTTAGTTGTTGGTAATTATGTATCTCTGCCTAACCTACTTTGGGAATAAAGGCGTTTTGCTTGTGGTCAGGTAAAGCTATCATAGCCGCTACTTCAACAAGTACATTATACTAGCTCTTGCGCGCGACTGCGTCCGCGTACAACTCGTTTATCGCTATTCCCTCAGGAACTGTCTATGTTTCCGTGTCTGTCATGTTTATCCTATTTTACCCGTTTGAATAAGTATTTAAAAACGATTTTATGGGTTTTTTCATCATTTTAAATGATCATTTAGGGTTTATAACGATTTAAACTTGGTTAGCAACAGTTGTGTTTCAACACTTTCTTGTCTGACCGTACAGATAAAAGAGATATCTAACAATTATAAAATAAACAAAAAGAAGTCAGGGATGTACAAGGGCGAACATCCCTTTAAGATATCTCTTCCAGTTAAGTAGACAGCGACTTTACTTGTTAATAAGATACCGAAGCCTACACTGCCTTCCTAAATAAAAAGGACGCATGTGCAATTTGATAGTCAAAGTAAATTGAACCCCCTTTCTTAAGAAATAAGGTCACTAATACATATGCGATTCTATTAATTCTATGAGACATACGCCCTTTTTTCTAAGGAGGACAGTACACTACTACAACGATGCTATTCTGTTATGGAAGTTCCGGTGAAAGGAAAAACATCCTACATGGTTATTGACTTTTCGAATGAACGGAGAGAAAATTCAACCTCGCTCATTGGCTGAGCTCGGAATAGGTAGTGCCTATTTACCTAAACTTCGCGGGCGGACGTAACAACGAGTGGTTACAACCACCAAAAAAAATAATCTTATTAATGAATGCGGGATTTTCCGGGGTATTGACCCTTAATACTCTAAAGGCTTAATACATCGTATAGAATTGATTGAATAATATCGTATAGAATGTATTCAACTAATCACACATTTTTTACGACTGATTTCTATTTCAAAATAACATACATTAAATCATGCCTGTTTCCCAGAGGGGTAGGCAGAGACCACTTCATTCCACTTGCTACAATCCTGACAAATCTCTTTCGCTTCTTCCATCCTACATCGAGTCATGCACGCACGTCGGTTTCGGGTACTTAAAATTTGGCTCAATTCCAGAATTTCTCCTATTTGATTTGAAAAAGTACGCCTAGGGCGGCCCCTTCCGACCCTTCCACTTACTTTCGATTCTGTATATCTCTTTCATCAATCTTCTTTTAACCATTTTTTACAAATGACCAAACCATCTAAGCATCGAATTTCAAGATAGATAAATAAATAATATGCAATATAACAAGATTTATAAGTAAAGTTAAATGTATTAAGCCTTTAGAGTAATACAGTCAATCCCGGGAAATCCCGCAGTCAATGAAAATAAATGATTATTTTTGCTGGTTGTAACCACTCTTAGTTACGTCATCCCGAGAAGTTTAGGTAAATAGGCACTACCTATTCCGTGCTCTGTGAGCGTTAATTCGCCTGAGGCCACGCCTGCCATTCATAGACTCGTATTGAATGGGCACCATACTATAATACAGCCTTGTAGTATTGTTGAGCGATGGGCTGGCAACTTGTCACTAATATACACTGGTAAATATTAGCTTGTTTGTGCAAAAAAAATGTGGTTACATAAGATTGAAAAGGGCATGCTTCGATGGTTCGGTCATTTGGAAAGGATGGATGAAAGAAGATTGACGAAAGAGATATACAGATCGAAAGTGAGTGGACGGGTCGGAAGGGGCCGCCCTAGGCGTACTTTTTCGAGTCAAATCGGAGAAATACTATGGAAAAGGGCCGAATCTTAAGTACCCGAAACCGACGTGCGTGCATGACTCGATGTATGAATGTGGAAGAAGCGAAATAAATTTGTCAAGATCGTAGCAAGTGGAAAGAAGTGGTCTCTGCCTCCCTTTGGGAAACAGGCGTGATTTTATTGTATGTACGTATGTATGGTTACATAATTAACAACAAGTTTTTACAGTTGTCGGTAATTCTGTAGTTCTGCCTAGTATAATGGCAATGAAGACGTGAAGATATACAGCGTGTTCTTAGTTTCGGAGAGTAGAATATTCAGAAGTACAAGTAGAAGTATTTTTGTTTAAGCCCATTGGCTTTTGTTTATTCTTCAATTATAGTTGTAACTAGCGACCCGCCCTCGCTTCGCTTCGGTTTATGTGAGTTTTCTGCCCGTACATAAAACATAATTTATTATACATAAAAACCTTCCTCTTGAATCACTATCTATAAAAAACCGCATCAAAGTCCGTTGCTTAGTTTTAAAGATATAAGCATACAAAGGGACAGACAGACAGCGGGAACCGAATTTGTTTTATACTATGTAGTGATTATCGTAATCTCGCGGTTCGCGTTAGTTTGTAATGTTAGTATAGGAATGACAAGTATTATCTATTTTACTAAGAAACCGATTTCAACGTGTAACTTATCTTTAACGCCGATAACTTCCATAGTATTACAAAATAACTTGATAATGGGTAGATTGATGCAATAACGACCTGTTTGATAAATATAATGTTAAACAAAAATTACATTTTTCATACAATACTCAGTTCCCTTAAAGTATACGCGTCAAGTTTTCTTATAGTTCATCTTATTATTATTACAAACAAACTCTTGCCCGCGTAAACCTCGTTGAGTCTCCATTCTGAAATAACATTATATCCACCAGCGTTAACTCTATTTAAAGAAAAAATAAAGAAAAGTCGTTTAATTACTTACGTTTACGTCTAATACAAGTAAGAACAAAACTAAAAAATTAAAATTTCTGAACAATTGTCAGACGCTCCGTCCAAAAATGGTTCCTACTCAGCATGTTACTGTTTTTCAGGCCAGAGCTGGTCTTCCGCAGGAACCATTTGGTGACACCACGACAATACATTAAAATTCAAACTAAAACTCAAATAATAATAAGTCATATATGCATCACTAACGGCCGTACCTTCTGCAAGAATGTTCAAGTAAAATATAGTCTTTCTTTATCGAATCTTTTTACAAGCCTCAAAACAACTAACAAACATTGTTATTGCCGTTTACCCAATAAAGCCTCGTGAGAATGACCTTTGAATAAAAATGGAACCCGCGGGACGCGGGACAAAGCTACACTCGAAACGGAACACACTGCTAATAACAATCGCGATCTTTTACATTTAACGTGTGAACTTTTAACACCATGTAGCTACACTAGGCCCAATTGCCGACTATATTTTTAAAAGCTTTTATTTAACTTTCAATGTATGTTTGTATGTACGGGTCAAATCATGCAAGTTAAATTTGACCCACATCCCGGTTTCCGATGAAGCTGAAAATTTGCATACTCCTTTAGTTCTGATGACAATACAATAATATAGTACCATCGAGATGGTTTCATGATGGAGGCTCAGGGTGGCCATCAGAACTCCTAAATTACACATGATAAACCCGTCGTGTTAGGGCTTGTTAGAATCGTTTTGACAAGTAGATGACGACTGTGCAAAAAAAATACAGTCGGCAATAAAAGGTTGTCCCAAAAATGATTTTTTTCACAGAAACTTATTTTTAATAGAAGGCTGGCATGACCTCATCAGTAACAGGAGATGATTGAATATACTTTAACATAAGAATCTAAGATAATGTTCATTGGCTTAGGAGGGAAGAATACGGGCCCTAGTGTGAACCCGAAACCGAAGGTTTGATTTTGAGCTAGTTTCTACTTTTATACATGTGTTAAAATCGTTGAATACTATGAATACAAATATCAGTGGACCGTTATTTCTAGACATAATAACAATACGTCGTTGCAAGTCCTGTAGGTGGTATAAAATGAATTATTGTGAATTTGAAGACGATATATACCGAGTTTTAACTTTAACAAATGACAATCAGCCAGCCTCAAAATACAACTCGTAACTTATGATCAAAAGTTATCGTCGTTCTTTTACTAATTAGTCAAAAAAAAAAAAAAAATGAGGTATGTAAGTTTCGGCGCGACCGAAAGGTTCGGCAGATTTTTGACCGAACCCGACCCTTCGGTCGAAACATGTTTTTATGCCGAAACTGGCACTTCGGTCGGACACTAGCTATAGCGTTACCCGTTGGCTGACGGCAAGACCCGTGTGGCTCGTATACCCGTCGAAAACTGGTACTTACGAAGACAAATCGCCGATGTTATTGGCGATACCTGAGTATTTAATTACGAGTGTCTCGTTCCTTTTGCGCGGAGATGTTTCCTTTGGCTTGCTTTTGTTGTCTTGATTTCATTGCGCGAATGCGGTTAAAGAGGGTTTTTCGCCAGGCTAAATACCAAAATAAATATACCATAGTAAATGGGAAGGTTGGTGTCGCCAAGGCGAACGTTCCACGATCAGATCAGGGACTTATTAAGAAAGGGCTAGGTCAGGAGACTCTAGCCCGACGACTCACGTATATGAAGAGACCGATGAGTGTGGAGGAAGCAAGGGAAGTTTCTGTGGATCGTAGCAAGTGGAAGGAAGTGGTTTCTGCCTAACCCTGTGGGAAAGAGGCGTGATTGTATGTATGTAAATACTAAATTCACGAAATACCAGCTTAATTATTTACTACAGCAAGCAGTGATGTTCTTTTTATCTACGAGATTTATGTTATAAAAGATAAACTTGACCCCTTTAGGCCTAGCCAAAATGCAAATACTGCTATTCCGTTCTCTATTGACTCGAAATGTATGGAGTTGATATAAGCGGTTGACGCGATCAGTCATAAGTTTACGTCAATCTCAATTTTCGAATATCGCTAACTTAGCGTTATGCATCTCGACAAGAGCCTAATATGGCTGCGATTATCGTGGGACAAAATGTGGCTAAAACACCCGTCACTTTCTGACACGTAGGTATATGAGTACGAGAGTGACGGATGCTTTATTCACTTTTTTTTTTCTAATTGTCTGGTCTGGTCTTTGGGTCCCCGACTTACCAAATTGCACTCTATCGGTCTAGTAGTGTGACGGACGGACAGAAGACAGACAGTGTTCCATGATTTCCTTTTTTTGTACTGAACCCTAAAAACAAAACTAATCCCCGCAAAATCAAATCCAAAAGCCGCAAATCAGTAACAAATGCAGCCCCCTGCCCCACTCATTAAAAGTTAGTTTAATTAAAACTAACTAAAGCTAAACTACCACGCAATGCACGGAGAAGTCTGACTGAGGGGGAACTTTTGACAACCGTTGAATACATTCTAGATTCTAGATTCTAGATTATTGGAATACTCAGCTGCGGGCCGGGTATCTCTAAACGAGGCCGCGAGATTAATATTTGAATTCTAATGTGATGTGAAATTATTTGATTGTCATGTTATGTTAACCTGCAGACGTCTTTGGGGTTCGTCTCGTGTTTGGAGTCTTAGGATTAAAGTCTTAAGAATGCAAACGTATAATGCGTTTATTGGACTAATTCTGACTTATGCCTTCTGTTAGATGTAAAAATAACAATATTTTTCGGGAAGTTTAATTATTTTTAAGAAATATGTAGTGGCGAACAATTGTTTCGAGTAATCGCAAAGTTTTATGTAATACATAGAGAAGACAAACGTCGGTCTGTATCTCTAGAACCGTAATAGGAAGACACATGAACATTTCAAAAAGTAAGTAATCTACCACTGTAACAAAAAAAACCGGACAAGTTGTGGGTGGTAGGACCTTGTGCACCATCTTATCCATTAACCTACCACCAAACAGCCAGTGTTCGCGTTGTTGTGTTCCGGTTTGGGGGTAAGACAGCCGGTGAAATTACTAGCATAGAGGCATTCCATCTTAGTCCTCAGGGATGGCAACGCATTTGCAGTCTTAGGATTGTATTGCAGTCTTGTGAATGCGAATGTCTGGGTCACAGTTTCCACTTACCATCAGGTGGCCTGTGTGCTCGTTTGTCTTCTCTATGCCATAAAAAAAGCAGCCTCGCCCACCGAGGGTTCCGCCCGTGACACGGTTAACGTCAATGTCAAATCCACAGCTTCAAGGGACTGTAGACCCGAGGATATGGTTTTAATTTTAACTCGATAACTCTACGCGTTCCCGAGTTAAAGGGTCTTGACAGACAGACGGACAAGAAAGTGATCCTATAGAGGTTCCGTTTTTCCTTTTGAGGTACGGAACCCTAAAAATAGGTAATCAAATAAAATTAGGAACCCTGTGAGTCCGACTCCCACATAAACCAGCTACATAGTGGCGACAGGTATTTAGATAGATGTCATGTCATGTTCGGCTTTAGTCATGTTCTATACTTGGTCATGTTCAGCTTAAGTCATGTTTTTGTTTGGTCATAATGGTGATCCCCTCTTTCAGA
Source organism: Acleris laterana (assembly GCA_963966035.1). Classification (NCBI taxonomy): domain Eukaryota; kingdom Metazoa; phylum Arthropoda; class Insecta; order Lepidoptera; family Tortricidae; genus Acleris; species Acleris laterana. The sequence continues at coordinate 11,559,060 of OZ014462.1, read as the reverse complement.
GCCTATATCTCTTTAACAGGCCAACCGATTCTCATGAAACTTAGGTCAAAACAATCCCAATAAAACAAGCTTTCTTTAAAAAAAAAATGCGCTCGAATCGGTCCACCCGTTTGGGAGTTACAACGCGCATAGACAGACGGATACGCATGTTGAACTTATCTCTATTTTCGCTTCGAGGGTTCAAGTTCCCAAACGCTAACGTTCGACAAATGTTGTCGGTGTCGAACTTTGCGTGATAATGATAACGTCACATGCCACCGGCGCGACGGGATAGACGGGTTAGTCGACCCTAATGACATATTAAAATGATCCGTTCGCAAATCATGGCAGTTGTGCGAAGTTCGTGAAGAATCATACTATATCATGTTCAGGAATCGGAAATTCGGTAAGATCTCTACCGGCGCCGTTGTTGTTTAGTTGTATGGAAGCGGTCTCAATTTGGATTACAGAATAAATTAATAATTAAGTGTTTACTTACATTAACTATTTAAGGTTATTTCCCATGTATAGATTTACCAAATGGTATACAAATTGCCGGTAGCTCATCTAACCTAACCTAACCTAAAGAAGTATGAGGAGCAAATTTACGAACTGTTTTATCCTTCATGTAAAATAAGCTTTGTTAAATCACGGAATCCGGGAACTTAAATAATTAAAATAATATTTTTAAGAAGCCGACGCGATATTCACTTAACTTTTTCTGGGATTTTACCAACTTTAGGTAAATATCTTACCGAATTTCCGATCCCTGATCATGTTAGAGCATAATTGAGTCACGATTGCAAACGTCTATGCGATTCTTTGCCTTCTTAGTATCAACTATCAAGTGATCTAGGGTACTGTTTCACTCGTTAAAACCATATTGCTCCTATTTATTTATTTATTTCCACAATAATAGGCTTACAGTTTTATCCAAATCCAGTTTTATACAGTTACAAAAACGTAAACGAATTACACAAGAACGTACAGATACTATGCTTTAAAATGTGCCAAAATGTACCTAACTTCAAGCAAAAGTATGAGAATATAATACAACCAGTGAAATAACTAGCATAGAAGCAATCCATCTTTGTACAGTCAAGGAAATTGAATTCTAGACCACTTTGGACTATGTCAAAGTGACGCTATCAATCAAAACGTAAGAGACTTCTTATGATTTTATTTAATGTCACTTTGACATAGTACAGTCGACGTCATAAATATGTTTACACTTTAGTACCTCGTCTATTTAACCTCATGTTTAAACTGCCATACGAAATTGTCATAGCGGTTAAAGTGATGAGGTACTAAAGTGTAAACATATCTTTGACGTCGACTGTATAAAGTGGACTAGGAATCAATTTCCTTGACTGTACTTAAGATTGGACATGCATTTGCAGTTTTAGGACTACGATCCTACAGATAAATATTTCACAGATAAATGTATAAATGAGTACTCCTGATAACAGTGGCAAATCACAAGGCGTTTAAAAAATAATTGCCATTAAATTCGTCAGTAAACAAGGGAAAAAATACTACTATGTAAAGACAACGAGGAAATTTGGAAGATATTCCACAGAACGATCATCCAGCGGGGAGATCGCGGCGACGACATTATTTTAAATTCGTGTCATGCCAGAACGCTTCACGCAAAGTGTCTTTCCGGCTTTAGGATACAAATCTTTACGAGGTTTTCATATGAGCTTATCTGGGGCACTTACACGAAGCTGTTGAAGTCTAAACAGCTAACTTCTTGATGTGATCGATCATCTGCGTTACGAACTGAATCATGACATGACCATCATATCAGCAGATAACTATCAAATAGATGAATACTTAAGATATAATTAAATATTAGATTGACGAAAGAGATATACAGAACGAAAGTGAGTGGACGGGTCGGAAGGGGCCGCCCTAGGTGTACTTTTTCGAGTCAAATCGGAGAAATACTGGAAAAGGGCCGAATCTTAAGTACCCGAAACCGACGTGCGTGCATGACTCGATGTATGAATGTGGAAGAAGCGAAAGAAATTTGTCAAGATCGTAGCAAGTGGAAAGAAGTGGTCTCTGCCTACCCCTCTGGGAAACAGGCGTGATTTAATGTATGTATGTATGTATGAACTAGTTCGGTCTTTTAGTTTCTTTAGGTCCTTTAGCTCCGGAGCAAATTTTGAGATCAGAGCAGGACACGCTTTGAAATAGGTACTACTGGTCTCGTTCACATCGAGTGCCGTGCTGTGCGCTCTTTACTCGTTCGCTCTGTTTCACTCATACGTACAACAATTGCTGCTGACCTAAAGGACCGAAGACCGCTTCAGATCGTTTACGAAGAACTAGTTCGTTTCCGTGACGGGAATTAATTTCTTTTAGTTCTTAGTTCCTGACCGACACAAGCCTAGTTTTATCGGCCGAAGCCACGGGAGTCTACCTTAACCCTCTCTACCTGTTAAAGTAGTCGATAGCTACAGGTGGATAAAGAACCGAATCTATTTCGCGTTGAGATGTGGCTGTCAATCAAGCGCGTTGTGCAGAGAGACGTGCAAAACGATGATAGATTACTCAGGAACTTAGCACTCTGTGTACAAAGTACACCATAGTGGGTCTGTTTTGTGTATAAATCAGAAGGCTGGGCGTTGAATGGTTGTTGTTGTATATCTTCATGAAGCGTGTCGAATTTCAAAACGAGTTATGATTTATGTAGCTATATTGTATGGAATTGCCTGTGATTTAAACAATAACATATTGTAACCTGTCTCTTGCCAATGTGAAATAATTCTGTTTTCGACTGACTTCGGACAGGGCCTGTCCTGCGGGTTAAACGTGGATAAAAATCTGTCGCTTTCTGACCAGTAAGTATGTAAGTGCGAGAATGACGGATACTTTATCCACCGCGATAAAAGCTACCATAATACGGCCCAGAGACCAGGCGGCAGACAGGAGCAGGTCCAGCTGATGTAGACGGTGTAGACCAATATTTACGTCGGTGGCTTAGTAGGCTTGAGGTGAGTGTACCGAGTTCGATCTCCAGGGACACCGCGAATGACGTTTCTTTCTTAAGCGCCCACATAAACTCCATGACTTCGCTCATTGAATACAAAACGGACACATTCCAAAATAATTAGCTCTTCCATTAAAAATCGTATTCCATCCAGCTCTTGCCAGCCACCTTGTGAAGATCGTCACTCCACCTAGTCTAAGGGCGTCCTACACTGCGTTTGCCGATTCGCGGTCTCCACTCAAGAATACGATAACTCCAGCGATTATCGGTTCTGCGGCACAAATGGCCGGCCCACTGCCACTTCAAGCTGCTAATTCGATGGACTACGTCGATAACCTTAGTTTACAACAACACAAACCATTTTTTTTTATTGATACGTTTGCCTTCTAATCCCTATAATATCGTAATGTCGTAAGTACTCACCGATACAAAGTGCCTGTATGTATTTTTTTTACGCCGTCCATGACTTCCGAGGCGCTGTTATCATGTCTGACCTAATGGCGGCTGCGGAGGCTGCCGAGCGACGGCATGATCTGATTTAACTGAGGTTATCTGAAACAATTAACATTACTAATTACTGGCTGGAGGAGCTGGTCCAAGGAAGATCACGGTGGTGATGGCATATTCTGTTATTCCTGAAGCGGAAGCTCGTCGATATGTGCATCGTATTTATTTATTTATTTATTTATTTAAGGAGAACCAACAGCTTTTACAATTACGATAGTAGCTTAAATAGAGGTACAGAGCCAATTACAGGAACTCACAAATAGATATAAATTAAGAAATATACACCTTAGTGCCACGCACAGCAGTGCCACAGCCACACAAACATTAAACAAAACAATGCACAATGCTAAAAGAATTTAAAAGAACTGCGAACATTCATAGAATGCTCGACTCACTATGCTCGCTTATATATCAGATTGCAACTGGTATACCGCTCATTCAAAACACAATCTAGTTAATTTACGCCTCACAGAAGGAATTACACAGTTAAATATATCAATATCAAGCTCTCTCGTCAAATTATTCACTCTTCGACTAGCACGGTTAAGAAAACTATTCTGTCTGTATCTGGACGATGTACGCTTAAGAGAAATGGGGGGGAAGTGTCTTTTGGACCGAGAGGGAGTAACGAACGATAGTTCCCGGAGCAAATCAGGACAGTCAATGGCGCCAGTTGTGATTTTAAGAAGGAAAAGAGTATCAGCTATGTCACGACGCTTACTTAACGGGACCAGATGGTGTTTCTTACAAATACTCAAGTAATTAGTTGAATTGTAAGGACACTTTAGTTTGTAACACAAGTATTTAACAAATTTTATCTGAACACGCTCAATCCTGTCTATGTAAGTATTGTAGCAAGGATTCCAAACTTGAGACGCATATTCGAGTTTACTGCGAACTAGTGCGCAAAACAGAATCTTCAGTGTTTTAGCCTGAGTAAAATAAGTAGAACTACGCATTATAAAACCTAGCGTTTTCAATGCGTTACCTATGATACCATCAATATGGGTGTTAAATAGAAGTTTGGAATCATGAACTACCCCAAGGTCACGCATAGATTGAATCTTATTCAGAGGCTGACCTTTAAGTGTGTAAGTAGTAGGAATTAGGTTACGTTTCCGCGAGAATGTCAGAGTGAAACATTTCGATGGATTCAAATCTAACTTATTATTCAGACAATACTCATCAAGTCGCACAAGATCTGATTGAATCAACGACGAATGATAGCTTGACTCTATCTTCCCATAGATCTTCACGTCATGAGCAAAGCAAAGAAGTTTAGAATAAATGAAGCATTTACTAATGTCATTTATAAAAATATTAAAAAGCAATGGTCCAAGCAAAGAGCCCTGGGGGACGCCACTCGGTACAGTCACCCATCCAGAGATGTAGTTATTGATTACCACTGCCTGGGACCTATTGTCAATGTAGGAAGAAAACCATCTTAATAGATCGCCACTGATTCCGATATCATACAACTTGGATAATAAAATAACATGGTCAATCCGGTCGAAAGCCTTACTATAATCCGTGTAGATTACATCTACCTGAGTGTTATCATCCATTGCACCAGTGACATACTCGTTAAGAAGCACAAGATTGGAGACCGTGGATCGGCGCTGCAAGAAACCGTGTTGGATCGGGCTAATATAATGTTTTATAGCGCAGTATACTTGGTTATAGACAATTTTTTCCAACACTTTAGATAGTATACATAATTTAGAAATAGGTCTGTAGTTTTGCACTTCAGTTTTTGGCCCTTTTTTATGGACTGGTGTTATAAAAGCCGTTTTCCACATTGGCGGGACAATACACTCGGTGAATGAGCGTTTAAATAATAGAAAAATATAAGTATAAGTATGTAGTGGGGAATATGATAGGACCGGATCCCTTTGACTGTGCCATACATATCGTTGGTCATAATGTATTGTTAGTCATACTTTTTTTTGTCATAACTTCTTTCAGGCTGACGTTACAGTTTTTAATAAACGTTTATCGTGTAGATTAGTTAGGTTAGGTTAGGTTAGTTCTATAAAAATCCTGAAAAAATAACCGTGTCCTGAGAAAAATGCATTATGACTTGCGAAAATTATGACTTAAAACACATTATGACTTAAAATAATTATGGCAGTCAATAGAGACCCATGATAGGACCCTGTGCAGAGCCTCCAGATTGCTACCACCATCTTATCCTTTAACCTACCGCCGAGTAACAATGCCCGCATTGCTGTGTTCTGGTGTGGCGGGATATGGAAACCGGTGAAGTTACTATAGTCTATACTTTTAGGTATTAAAAAAAATGTTAACAAAACTACCACGTGATATAGTTCGTCAGCCAATAGAAGCAGAACACTGATACGTCAAAGTGCAATAAAACAGTTTTGATTGGCTGTTTACAACGTGGTTACTGACTGTTTAGTAACGTGTTGTCTTATTCTATTGCTATAGCAATGAATGCGACTTTAGCAACTTGAATCAAGCATTCAATTTAATTGACATCTCCGAGTGCAGCAGTTAGAGGCATTCCATCTTAGTCCTCAGGGTTGGCAACGCATTGGCATGTTTAAAATTCCAGTCATAGGCTGCGGCTCCACTCCGCTCATCTCCGCCTCAGTGGAGCCGCAGCCTTAAAGTTGTATTCTTGAGAATGCAAATCAGGTGGCCGTTTGCTTAGGTACTTTATGCAATAAAAAAATCCTATGTGCCTTAACCAGGACACTTTCTTGCTCAGGGTCAAAACAACTAACTGAAGATTGGCTAGCGAGCCAGCGGACGAGAATTTGGAGGTCTGGCCGTATTCGGATCACGCCGACGACTCAAATTGGCAATTTGGGAACGAAGATCGCCGAATTACAGTGGCCTTAGGCTGGATATGTCTGCCAAATTCATTCGGATCGATCGCAAGTTTGCTACCAACTGAGCGCTAAGTAGAGGTAAATGTAAAAATTGGCGGCAGAGGCATCCGTCACTCTTGCAGTTATATACTGGTCAGAAAGTGACAGATATTTTATCCACGTTTAAGGATCACAATCAGTTTTATTGGTCAATAGCCTGCATGCTTGTATCAATCCATTGACGGGTTGTTTTGACATTATCGAGCCATGCAATCTATCACGAAAAGCATGCTGGCTATAGAGTTATCGACCAATGAAACAGAGCCTTTATCCACATCGAAAAACACGACCATAAAAGGTCCGCACGGTGGCAAAAATTGGCTACAATCAAGATATGAGAAGACAATTTTAGTTTTCTATATGATCGGAAAAACCACGCAACTAAGGTCAAGTTGTCGTCCTAGTTTTAAGTCAGGGTCCCTCTGAAAATCTATACCACAGTTTCACTGCGGCACTATGCTGAGAGGATCCTGTTCAAAGTAATGGTTTTCTTTTGACTTCATATTTATCTATAGTTTTTTCTTTTGTTTGCGTTGAATATAAATATTTTCTATTATATTCTTCTGAACTTGATTTTATTGAATTTGGTTGTCCAACTCTAACAAACGTGTATATACGCGATCAATTTTTTTTATTCAACTGGTTCAAAGACAATCTTGTGGAAGGACCTAAATAACGTTATGAAAAATATCGTTACTTTAAAAACAATGATAGGTATTTAAAGTAAAAAGGGATCTTAGGTGTTTTAACAAGATAAGACGTACAAAAAGGTCGAAAACCAATGCTATTTTAAAGCCACTGGCGAGAGCATGCAATCAGTAGAGACGAATGGCGAAAAAGAGAGGAAGCCAGTGCGAGACTAACATAGGGAAAAAAAACAGTTTTCATAATTACAATTTCGTAATACATTTGCGCTGTTTTTCCAGAAATTATGCAGCATCCCCATACCTAATAATTGCTTTGCTCATTAACCTGATTATCAAATGATGTGAACGCTCAAACAGTTCCTTGACGCATCGAGCGCCCGCCATTATCATTTGTAGGTATGAGTTTACGGAACGATTGTCCGATATGTGTAACTTTAGATAAAATAACGCTTGATATAAAAGACAGTCACTTTTATATCAAGCGTTATTTCGTTTGTCATTCTTGAAAAGTCCAACAGATTAGTTCGTTTTATCCATTTTAATTAGCTTCTAATTTAAAAAAAACTTTCGAACCTGTCAATCTCTTTGGGCACGATAGACTGGCCAGATTCGAAACAACATCTGAAAAGTTTTACAACATGAGGAGACTTGAGGAGTGGAACAGAGCGCAATCAATGGCAGAAGATCCGCTCCCTGACGACTACCACCAACCACGGTCATCTCATAATCATGATGAATACCACCATGATGGATAGGATACCACTAAGGAAGAGGATCTTTTTGCGAGTAAAATACCAGATAAGAACACAGGCAGACAGAAAGATTTAGCATTAAACCCTCTTTATGATTGCTGCATTATGTGTGCTTTCTGTACTGCGTTCAAGGTCACATAGGGTATGAACAAACGTAGGTAAATTGTTTAACCTTTTGAACGCCACAGACGGCTCTGGCCGTCAACTGAAAGTCGTGCCACTGACGCCACGACACAAGTTCAAGATTAAAGATACTTTGTTTGGTATCAATAAGGTGTAATTTCGTCGATGATACTGCAAAACCGCGTAAATAATTTTATTATAGAGCAAAATAAACCTTAAAGACGACACGCATTTTGCTCCTGATTAAAAATGTTACTTATGGGATTTTGCAGTTTCATCCAAATTCAAACCAACCCATGATGTGTATATAGATTTAAGAACTCCTGTACATACTGTTAAATTGTATGGAGCGTCATGATTGTCTTACGACCAAGCTTCATAAACTAAGATAAGTAATTGAAAAATAAAATAATTTTCAATATTTCCTTAGGAACTGATAAATTTTCCAAGTTTAAAAGTATATGGTACTGGTGTCTGACTTTAGGTTTCAACCCAGCAATGAACTGTGAATATGAACCACCTAACAAACACACATTAACAAACATAATTATCAGTAAGGGTGGGCTCTACTTTGACTGTAGAAATACTAATAACTAAATTTTAAATACACAGAGCCACAGAAAAAAATTGTCTTACAAAGACAAGTCAACAACTACCTACCTGACTGACCAAGCGTACATTGTTATTGTACTATTCCATACTAATCAAATCATAGCATAACATTAGGTATGATGAACGGAGGCCCTTTAAGACTGTGACAATCAATAATTGCATAAAGTCAGATTGAATACATACATATTCCTCATCATCATCATATTATTATGCTGGGTGCGACAGAGACGAAAACCTCTCTTATCAATCAAATCTATCCACCATCATTACATTTTCATGTCAAATATATTTCGAAAAAATAAAATATACATGACAGGCTTCAGTCAGTTTCGTGGTACTTTCACAGAAAGTGCTTTTATCAAAAAATACAAGTTTAAATAAAGATTACTACCTCGAGAATAACAAGAGGACAATGATTAATTGCATAAATAAATAATATGGCCATGCTATGCTCAACCTTCAAAAGTACGCGAATATGGAGTAAGAATGGTAAATTGATTTGTTTATATGAGTGACGGATTAAATACAAACAGAATTTACATACAAAATTATTCAAAGTATTATTATAGTAGGTTTAAGACTGTAGGTATCACAATATATAAACATATTTTTTCCTGCTACATCATCAAATCAATGAACTGAATACCAAATGCTGCCATCACATGATCTTTATCACATCATTCATTGTTTTGTATCATGATTTCATGGTAACCCTTTCATTCAGAGCCAATATCTCTTAAGCAGCGTAATAGATTTTCATGATACCTAGCTAAGGACCACCACTAGAAAACACAATTCTTTTTATTTTTAAATGCATCCATATCGGTTTGCTCGTTTACGAGCTATGGTGCCACGAACAAACCCACACTCAGCGGCCCACCTTATAACAAACTTCTTTTTGCATCAGGGGTAAAAAAAAAGAGAGTTCAAAGATATTTGTCTAATGTGGTGGTTATTTAATGTGGTTAAGAAATTATAAAAAATAAAACATGTAACAGCATACTAAAGTGAATAATCTAGCTGCTTTCATACCAGGCCCAGGCAATGTCTTAAAAATTCAATAACCATATAACAATAGAGAAAAGTAAGCCTTTAATCATTATATTACACACATGTTGTCACTTTCTTAACCGCTAGGCGAGTCCATTTTGTATGAAAATCAGAGACCTTGGCAATGAAAGTGCTAATCCATATAAAAAGCCTGCATTTGTTTTCACAATATAGTAGTAGTAGTAATAGTAGTAGTAGTAAATATGAGCTATCTTAGGAAGTGTCATATAGGGCCAAGTACATTCTTCAAAGGAAGGAGTAGTCCGCAGAATATAAACAGATTAAAGATCCAGAAAGCTTAGATACACTTATACTTGTGGTATAATTATAGTAATAGTAAATCAAATTAATGGATAACAAAATAATTTATAACATGTTGGATTTCAATATAAAAATAACTGCACTTAACACTATTTAGATATAATAATGGACTTAATAACTTAATCAATTATGAGCCAGATAAAAACCAATAAAGTACAACAGTTTAAAGCCTCTTGGATAACACTTGAGAACCATTTCATGAATGGATACTACATCAAATTGCATATTAAAGGCAGGCTACCGACGAAAAATGCGCGAAAACCTACTTCTATAGGAAATCTATCCACCTATTCAAGAAACGTGACTCGAGTAGTGGCACGTAGTATTCGGTAAGTAGATCTATAGTGGTTCATTGAGGCCTATTGTAGTAACACTTAGCGTAGAAAATGGCATGTCAGCCGGGAAATACCGACCCCAACAAGACACAGCACTTAACACGTTACTATCGACTTAGGAGATGTAAATACAAATGATTGAATACTCACCGAAAAATGGCCACAAACGACAAAATCTCACTCACTTTAACGATCAACTCATAGCGCTATCTATTTAATGGAACGTGAGATAGTTTTTTACACCGACAGTTTCCCGTACAAATGCACTTTCCAACAGCTTTTACTATTACGGCCTACTATCGCAAGTAGTACAAACAGTACGAAAAATACTTTACGTCTGACGTACTTCGCGCGAGGGAGCGGTCGGTATGTAATCAGTGGAGATTAACGAATAAGCCACTTTTCTACGCAGTCATCCATGAACACAACCTAGACATTTAGTATATTCACTAATTGTATTCCGTATATATGGATTTTGTCACAAAACACCATGAAATAATTATTTTAGGCGTCAACGAAGCGATATCCGTCCGTCCCTCCTCCCTTCACCGTACATCATAGACATGTAGACTTTTTTTTATCTACGTGCTACGTCGATCATAGATAACGTAGAAAGAAGATGCGTTATAAGGAATATGGCAACAACTGAGTTGCGTCGCATTCCTTTGCTATATTAACATGATGTAAATTATGTTCATTTCCTTACGGTAAATCAATAAACTCCACAATAACAATTAAACTTTACAAATAATCAATAATGGTAATAAACTTGTGGTTCGACGACATTGAAATTTGTGCATTGCACAATCTTATGCCTACCTCATTCATATTTCCTTTTCACTTGGACATATAATGAAATACGATGCCTGAGAGAGAAACGAAATTAAGTCGGCTTGAAGTGTGGCCATCTAAAAAATATATATTGGGAAAAATATAACCAAAAGTCAACAGAGTCACATGCATGAACGTCAAGCTTTATAAATGTATGATTTGTCTTAAATATTAAAGACATGCCATTGCCTGTGACTTTGCTTGCGAAAAAATAATGCCAAGCTAAACATTTATTTTCTCTATCTTCAAACTTTGTTTCAAATCGAATTATGTTTTAGTAGATGTTAGGTAGAACATTCTGCTTCAATAACTCCTTTTTATTTTATGTAATCTGACAATCAATGCTTTGCACCTTTGCCCGCGACTTCGTGCTTATAGAACTTTTTTATCGTTATTCCTTAAGAAACCATCAAATTTGTCGGGTAAAAACTATCCTTAACTAAAAAGGGTTTAGGATTATCTGAGTACTTATATTTTATCCAAATCCCTTCATGCGTGTCGGGAAGTAGTGTCTATACTATCGATATGTGGTAGTGGACTATAACCATTATATGGTGTTGGAGTGGCTAGGAACATATGTGGACTAGCCAAGACATGAATAGTATAGTAGTTTCCCGAAGTAACAACTTATTTCACATACCTGAATTCAGTTCTAAAGGGGTCGCTGACTGCATATAAATCTGCTTCGCATGTAATAATGTAATGAGTTGAATAATCTCTCAGTCAGCTATCTCCATCCACCTCCTGTATATATTAAAGCCCAAATGAGTAACGCTGATCACCCATCTGGCCACGGAGTGTCACTACAAACAAGTGGCGCTCCTCGGTGTTTTACTTCTTGATCTATAACAAACGGAACTGGTATCAGAACGGAAAGACTCAATCACAGTGTCACATTGTTACGACACTCCAACTACCAACTCCCTAAAAGTGCGAGGAGGCAGCCAGACGTCTCCGGCAGCTCCAGGCTAATACAACAGTACTTGGTCAAGTGCGCACGCCAAGATTCTAGAACCAATCCAGATCTAGTCGCCCCCATTGGGCAACTAGATATCCAACCTGGATTATATGATTCTCAAAGCAGCCCAGATCTAGCCGCCCCCTTGGAGCGACTAGATATCCAACCTGGGTGCCGATGGGAGATGTAAACAAGCCGGCTCCCGGCAATGTGATTGGTACAAACAAGATTATGCTGATGCGTAGAACACCGAAGTCACCTGGTGGTGATAAAACCAATACTGTAATACACAGTAATAAACGCTGACACTCAGTGATACTTAGACACACTCAGGGTCACTCAGGGACACTCAGGGATAATCAGAGATACTCAGAAATACTCAGCTTTGGAGGAAGGAGATCTGGTAACAGTTGGTTGGCTGGCTTGCACAAACACTACTTTGAGAACAATACAGAAATATTCACTGTGCACATTCAAACTAGCGATTCAAAGTTAATGTAAATCCATAGACTAAACGTCGTTCTATATCAAGTGTTGCCACATAAAGTTTAATCAATCCTTTCACTCACCTAAAGGTTCGTGCCTGCCGCGACACTCCCCGGCGGCGAAGCTCTGGAGTGAAGCAGTAGCGCGGTCAGATCACGTGTCCATTCCTTGATCCTTTCCAAGGCTTTGGTAGCTGCGGCTCGCCTCGGCTTCTGGTTTATATCTATGTTGTTTGTGTCAGTTTCGACAGGTGACGATTCAATCGTTACTGTCGATGAGCGGTCTCCGTCTTCATCATGTGTAGGTACTAACGTGATCTTCAGTCGTTTGTGAAGGGACAATATCTACAGGTTTTGGTAAGTCATCTGGTCTTAATTCAGAAACTTGAGAGTAAACCTTTCCTAGTTCTTCTGTCTTTTCCGTTTCATACTCAGGTGCGTCCAATGGACGAGTTTCTTCTTTGCTGTTGATATGCGTGATAGTATCTGAAGCCTCCTCTATTTCAAGTGGATAGAGGTGTGCGATAGAACGTGTGTACTCACTTTTCCCTACTTGAACTTTTGCTGCTCTACATAAACCGTCAGCACTCGGGATTAGTGACGTAATCTTCCCTACTGACCAATTGTTCCTATTCTTGGAATCACCTTTGATCTGTACAATTTGACCAGGACTTGGTGTTAACTTTGAAGTTATTCGTGGCTCATGAGGTAAATGACTGTATCTTTCACGAAGACTAAGTAAGTAACGGTTCGAAAACATATCTTTAAATTCATCTAATATGACAAGTGCTCGTTTCCAACCAGTTATCAATTCAGTCTTCGTTGTAGACATACTTAGTGGTTCAGAACCATTTTCAGATTCTTCTAGTGTGATTACTTTTCCTACAGTCAGAAAATCTGAAGGTTTCAAGATATAGTCCCGTTCGGAATCTACGCTAGTAAGAGGTCGTGAGTTAACTACGGCCTCAATTTCTTTGACAATCGTAGTGAGCTGGTTATCTTTCAACATGTGTTTTCCTAGCGTTCTCTTCATGCAGTTTTTTACTATGCCGATCAATCGTTCGTAGAATCCTCCTGCCCATGGAGTTAGTGGAGTTATAAACCTCCACCGAATCTTCTTGTCTATGCAGTATTGATTCGAAATGATTTCTGCTATCAACTTGAAATGTTGAGCGTTGTCTGATGTTATTAACGTTGGTATTCCTCTCGCAGAGATCATTCTCCTTAGTGCTAGTAAACCTTCTTCAGCAGTAAGATCTTGCACGACTTCAAGATGTATCGCTCTGACTACTAAACAGGTAAAGAGACAAATCCACCGTTTAGTATTTCCATTTCCATTGTTTATTAGAACGGGTCCCATGTAATCGATTCCCGTATAAGTGAATGGTGCTGAATAATTTACTCTCTCAGGAGGTAGGGCAGGTGCTGGAGGTATCTTGAACGGGCCTCCACTTTGTTTGACACACTCGGGACATTTCTTCAATAGTGACTGTACATAACTCTTTCCTTTTGGAATCCAGTATAACTCTCTCACTTTGCTCAATGTGTGATTGGCTTTCATATGATAATTTTCTCTGTGTGTTTTCATAACGAGCTCCTTAGTGAAATCGCAATCTCTGGGTATTAATATTGGATAGCGTTTATCGAAAGACCAATCTGCATGTTTCATACGCCCATTAGATCTCAATAGACCGTCTCTATCCTTAAATAAGTCTAAATTAATGGCGAAACTGGTTTTCTTTCCTTCACTCTCTCGTGGAAAATATTGTTTCTGTAATTCTTTAATCATAGTAGTATTGTTTACTACTTTATCTTCTTCATGACATGTCTTGTTTGGTATCGTCTCGTCAACCTTCGCTAAGTTGACTGTATCTGAAAGACCCTGCCCCGGCGACGATTCAGAAGCGTCAAATATGGAATAGCTCGGCCATTTCTCTTTTCCTTGTAGAAGAAATTCTGGGCCGCTAAACCATAATGACTTCTTCTTTTCCCATAGGCTGGGACGTGTCGCAAGGTCAGCAGGATTAATCTCTGTGTTAATGTGTCGCAGTTCCAATCGTTTGTTTCTTCTGATTTCATCGACTCTCCTGCTAATAAAAGGCGGTAATAATTTATTTGAGTGGATCCAACTTAAAACGATGGTACTGTCTGTCCATAAATATTCTTTATTTATTGGAATACCTATCACATTCTTGATGTAGGTCATTAGTTTGCTACCTAGGTAGCAACCTAGTAGCTCGAGTCTAGGCATGCGCAAATTCTCTCTTTCTTCTTTCGGTACAACCTTTGACTTAGCCATAACAAAGGCTATCTTCTTTTTGTCTCTATTATCAGCTGTCAGATAGATTACTGTAGCATATGCTTGCTTAGACGCGTCGCTAAATCCGTGTAGCTCATATACCGTTTTTTCTGTTTTCTCAGGCAGTCCCATATAACGTGGTATTTCTATTTCTTTTATTGCTTCCAAACCATTAATAATATCTTCCCATTTACTGTGGAGTTCATCTGGTAAGACTGTGTCCCACTTTATCTTTATCTCCCATAATTGCTGCAGTAGTAACTTTGCAGGTAAGATCAATGGGGAACATAGTCCACATGGGTCATACATAGAAGCAATCATACTCAGTATCTTCCTTTTGCTCTGAGGTCCTTTTACATTTTCTTCTTTGAAAAGCTTGCTTTTAATGTTCAGTCTTAAGGTATCTTTTTTAGTATTCCATATTAAACCTAGTATTTTAGTTTCACTAAGATTTCTTCACTATTCAATTGAGCCTCGCTCATTTGTGAGATTTCATCAGCTGATGGGTTAGTAGACATCCTAAAATATTCATTGAGTTCTGTGGTGAACCGCTTAATCATATTTTCCAGCTTAGATGCACATATTTGTGCTTTTTGCACCGCTTCCTTGTCATCACTACATTCCTTACAATGTACTTCAGCTTCAGCTTTATAATCATTTATTCTCCTTATTATCTGATGTAATCTCAATTTGATAACATTATCTAGAGAAGTCTCTTCATTTTCAGACTCCATTGTAATCTGGAATTAATTTTAAAATATCTATAGATCACCTACACAAACACATAGTAGAAACCTATAGTGGATGAAACCAAGAAGCAAAATTAATAAATAAACAAAATAAACCTTTGTCAAAATTAAATTATAGTTGACAATACTTTAGTACAATTATTGTTGGTGACTGTACCTAAGGTTAAAGGTACTCAGCAACACCAGACATCAAGCTCAAACATGACTGACAGTGCTATTTTGTATATGTAGTTAAGAAGTTCCTATGGTTATTCATCTATGTTCACCATGGCTGTATCATCAGATCAGATCCATAGTGTCATATTATTATATTGTCTTTAAGATACACATATATATTTAAAATTTCAAGTCAATATGATGTCATTAAGTACTTGACATAAATAAAATGAATGTAAATTTAAACCAGTAAGATAAAAATTCAGATGAGACAAGTTACATAAATAATTTAATTTAATTCTCATATTTATACTAATCTGTCATTCAGGATACTTTACTTATTTATTGAGAATCATTTATAAGCTATGTATCTATTCCCAAAATTATTATGACTAATAATGTACTAGATACAAATCATGTAATCAAACTATTCCATTTATATTTAGATAAAACATACTAGTAAAAAGTAGTAGGTAAGTAGTAAAGTTATGCAACTGAATGTATTAACTGTTGGAATTTTAATGTTAATATTGATACCATCACCTTAGCTGTATTTTGAAAGTTACACATGTAATTTGGTAGATGAGTAGGTAATTAATTATCTACATGAGTTTATATACACGGACCGGTATGTATTTATTGTTCTATATGTATGTATCCCAAAAATACATAGACTAGGTCGAGTCTACGTCGCCCTCGTTATCGTTTCTTTTGAGAATTTACTACTTAATAGTATTAGTCTTTAGTAATAGTATTAATAGTAGTATTTATTTACTTAATAGTATAGGCAACTCAACTTCAAAATCATGGTATCTCACAAATTTAGAATATTTTTTTCAGTAAATAGGCCCCCATCTTGGCACTTTGGTAAATGTAGTTAATCTAGGTATTAGCTTCCATACTATTACCTACCGGTGACGTTACAGTATCGCGGCATTTTAAAAGCCGTAAAAGACAATCGAATTTGGTCTGATACTAACTAATGGATATGACTACTTATACCATATAGCATCAAATATTTAACCACCATACACAGGATACCATTACACAAGTTTCTTATAAGATAATCTTGGTAGCCACCTTTGTAATGTGCTTAAGTACCTACCCAAATGTAAATTATATTTTCTTCGAAACTCAGCACTGTTTTCGGATATTGAGGAAAACGATAATAAATAAGAGTGTAATATACATGATACGTTTGTCCAAATTAAGTTTAAACAGGCTAAACTAAAGTAAAAACTCAACCACTTAGGTACCTAGGTCTTGAACTTTCCACGCACGTGTGCGATTTACGTAAACACAACAAACTACACGAATCTCTTAAAATATATTACTTCAACACTCACCTGAAGTAACACAACACGTCTTTTTAATATAAATACTTAGTTTTACACCTTCAACTGCACTTTTCTCACTTTTTAGCGGACCTGCTGAACTTTAGGCACAAGTAATGGCGCGGCGAATGGACGGACCGGAAGTCGCGAGTCGAGTCCAGGGAGAGCGCGCGTCCCGTCTCAACCACAGGCCGAATAGTAATGCCCACCCGGCATCCAAGCCAAAACTTAGAACAAAGAACTATATCAAATAACATTAAATACCAAGACCCACGGCCACGTTCGACAGTATTTTCTTAGAATACTACACTGTCCCGTTTCACCAAACAAAGACTTCCTCTGTGACAAACCACAAATCATACAGCTAATGCTGTTAATGTAAACATTGGGCCCGGAATGCGCGTCACCTACGCGCCTTTTCTGTGAAATTACATTCAGATATATCACTGCATACAATGGCTGTTTCTTTTAATAATTTGTCTTTATCTCACAAATTTCCTTGCGAATTCAAGCTCCAAAGGAACAATGACAAAAGAACATGAGTTCAGCTACTCGGCAACAGATGGCGCTATGGATTCCAACCAATATGTAATTTTATAAGACAACAAAATATAAATAGTCTTTGAGTGTGCTGTTCATAATTAGTATTTACCCACATATGACCTTCAATCTCCGTAGGACTCTCCGGCGAAGGGCAAAATTGCCATATACTAGCGGGTCTTCATAATCGACAGCAGATAATATAAAATCAGGTTTAAACCGAGCAGTTTTCACCGTGTCGAATCGTAAAATCCCAGCATCTCCACCATGTCGGGAAGTAGTGTCTATACTATCGATATGTGGTAGTGGACTATAACCATTATATGGTGTTGGAGTGGCTAGGAACATATGTGGACTAGCCAAGACATGAATAGTATAGTAGTTTCCCGAAGTAACAACTTATTTCACATACCTGAATTCAGTTCTAAAGGGGTCGCTGACTGCATATAAATCTGCTTCGCATGTAATAATGTAATGAGTTGAATAATCTCTCAGTCAGCTATCTCCATCCACCTCCTGTATATATTAAAGCCCAAATGAGTAACGCTGATCACCCATCTGGCCACGGAGTGTCACTACAAACAAGTGGCGCTCCTCGGTGTTTTACTTCTTGATCTATAACAAACGGAACTGGTATCAGAACGGAAAGACTCAATCACAGTGTCACATTGTTACGACACTCCAACTACCAACTCCCTAAAAGTGCGAGGAGGCAGCCAGACGTCTCCGGCAGCTCCAGGCTAATACAACAGTACTTGGTCAAGTGCGCACGCCAAGATTCTAGAACCAATCCAGATCTAGTCGCCCCCATTGGGCAACTAGATATCCAACCTGGATTATATGATTCTCAAAGCAGCCCAGATCTAGCCGCCCCCTTGGAGCGACTAGATATCCAACCTGGGTGCCGATGGGAGATGTAAACAAGCCGGCTCCCGGCAATGTGATTGGTACAAACAAGATTATGCTGATGCGTAGAACACCGAAGTCACCTGGTGGTGATAAAACCAATACTGTAATACACAGTAATAAACGCTGACACTCAGTGATACTTAGACACACTCAGGGTCACTCAGGGACACTCAGGGATAATCAGAGATACTCAGAAATACTCAGCTTTGGAGGAAGGAGATCTGGTAACAGTTGGTTGGCTGGCTTGCACAAACACTACTTTGAGAACAATACAGAAATATTCACTGTGCACATTCAAACTAGCGATTCAAAGTTAATGTAAATCCATAGACTAAACGTCGTTCTATATCAAGTGTTGCCACATAAAGTTTAATCAATCCTTTCACTCACCTAAAGGTTCGTGCCTGCCGCGACAATGCGTGATTACTTTCTCATTTACATATTGTACATACTTACATTAATTAAATCACGTCTGTTTCCCATAGGGGTAGGCAGAGACCACTTCTACATATTGTATCAATTGATTATACCTATACAAGGTAATGTTTTAAAATATTTTGTCAATAAAATTGTCAATCTAGTATTAAGATTATGCATTTTTTAAAGAACTAGAGTTATTTATTTTGTTGTATGATAAATGAGAAATTAAAGAACCAAACTAATTATTTAAATTTGTATTTAAACCAGGAGGCAACCAATGGGTCACGTAATAATAATGTAATACCATAATAACAAAAATAAAAAACCAAATGTAAATCATGTCCCGTTATTTGGATTTAAGTGAGTGAGCAGCTAGCTTTACAATCTTTTTCTTGGCCGAAACGACACTAGCGCCAAACATTTGTGAATCGCTGAGCAATCTTGAACATTTTTTGTTGTTTTGTGAAGGAAAATTGTCTCAAGTATCCATGTGTGCACATATATGTGTTATGTTGTGTGTGCGTGGTGATTTGTGTTAAATGCTGATAGAAAGAAATTAAAAATCAGGTATATTTTAACAATGAAACTTTCATAAATGTGAAGATACGCAGTGTTTGGTGATATCGAGTGTTAGTGAATCCGTCGGGAGACGGTAATCGTGTACGTTTATTCGCTATTTGTGGATTCTGGATCTCGTCGACTCGATGTACCATAAACAAAAATGTCAGCGATCCCGATTTTTTGTTTCTCGCAGCATACTTTATCGTTATACCTTAATTAGATCACACGAATGATATAAAATAATGTTAGACGCTTTCTCCGGAGGTGTCGTTTCGTCGGGACAGCGTACCTGAGGCAATAAATCGGCCATAATAAACGTGCGCTTGGTGTGCTCGCGACACTACACCCGTCTCATTGTTTATGTATGGAGTATAAACGAAGAATTTTTATGGGATATTGCGGTGTATTCCCGTTTTAATTGAATATCTGGATATAATCAGGGATTGTTGTTGGCTGGCGGCGGTGGGAGGCTTGCCACGACCGCCAGCGTCGTTCCGTCCATCAAGGTTTTTACATATCTCTATTTATAATAATCTCGGGATAGTTCGGTGCATAATGAAATATTCGTAATGAAGTGTGGTTCGGTGGATTCGCGGGACAAGTGCCAATTATTGCCCCCGTGACGAAAAGCGCCGTCGGGCCGTATGTATACAAACGCTTTTGACGATGTTTACTCGCGATCCTGCATCACCTGGCCAGGTTTCTACGTTCAAACCTCTTTGAAATTACGTATTTCATCATTAGAAACGCAAATTCAACTTGCATGTATGTAAATATCACTTTTTTATAGTATGTTAGTGTTGATAGGTACTGATAGATTGAAAGCAATAATTTCTTTGGCATTTATGTATTTGTCAAAATGGAAGAGCTTTATATTATTCCGTTTTATTATATGTGATATTTGATCTCGTTTGTTTATTTAGTCTTTAAGTAGCATAGTTTTGTTCTTACCAAGTTAATGCAGACGGTTTAAGGTTGATAACGCACCAATGGTAAGACAATGTTCTCAGCCACTATTAAACATATGAATAGGTCACAAACATGTACCTGATCATAACATTGGTGAATGATGTTTGGAATAAGTTGCTAACTTGCTAGTAATAGGTTCTACTAGTATAGTACCTTGCAGAACGGCTTATATTCATGATTCAATTTCTTAATTCACTATATGTACTTACTTAACAAAGAGAAGTGAATGAATTCTCGTTGTATTGCATTTTGTACTTTACATGAGATTAGTAAATTTGACTGGTTTACGTTGGAATCATTAACAAAATAAATAAATGAAATACAACTATACAAGTATGTATACAAATAATTCTTTCTATGATCATTATAAAGTGGATACTTTTAATTGAGGTTCATACTTTGTTATTTAAATGTAATATCATCATCATTATTTCGAGTTGTGTTCGTTTCTATTACAATTAATGACAGATCAGAGAGATTAATCTATGAAATGACCGTAATGTTGTAGTTTTATGCAGTCATTACGACAGCTGGGTCATTATTCGAACGTTTCAACCACCACACTTTTGTGGACATATTTTTGAAGAATTGGGTGTATATTTTGATGCCGTTTTTGGATATTTGCGTAAACTTTGATATCTAACCAGAAAAAAATCGAAAATGTGATTTGGAACAAACGCCCAAACAATGACACAGCAATGCTCCTGCCGGTAAGGCAATTTTCATATTATAGTATACCGTACCTTTTCTTTGACACATTTATAACATTTTCATTTAATAAACATATGCCGTATAAAACTTATCTTTGCGTATTCTAGAGTGCATGGGAAAACAAACCCACTTCAGTCCTGTTGCACAGTTATCAATATTTGAATAGCTGATAAATTATATTCTAAACGTGATGATTGACTTGAGCATTTACTCAAGCACTCTAGCGAATGTTCTCAAGTCTATCAGCACCATAAGATTTAGCAATAATATTGTTAAATACATATATACACTCTAACAGCATTGTATAATTTAAAAAAATCCTAAAATTATTTTTTATTTAATTAATGGGTTTGTTTATGTCTGGCTGTTAATTCCTTAGATAAAGTAAACTTTTCAATAAGATATAATGGATAATTACACTTAAGTGTATATAAATTTGTGTGATGAGGATTTTTTATCCAGCCTTAATTAATATTTTTCCTGTTAGTTAAATAAGAACTATGAATTATGATTTGCATGACTCTTTCATGGTAGATGGTATTACATCAAAATTTGAGGTGAACTATATAATACTGAAACAAAGACTGTACTGTTTTAGTATGTGTTTATGTAACTATTATGTATGCACAATATTTGTTCAATTACATTTTATCATTGAACTTATGATAAGGGAGAAGAAATACAGTTCTAAGATTCGTATCGTTATCCTGTAGCTTAAATACCTAGGTATGTATACGGTTTTTGATTTAGATCCTTTCTGATGAGGTCAAAATTTCTATTTTTAAAATCTTTAATTTAATTTGCACCACCCTGGTGCAAATTTGCAACGTGCTTGTCGTTATGATAACCCTTTCTAAATCAATTGGACAATTAAGACACGACGAACAATAACCAAGAAAAAAAAGCGCTAGCCATACTGCGGGTAATCAAAAATGTTACAAGTTGAATTTTACAACAAGGTGTTCAATTAATCTAAAATTCTGCATACCTACAATATAGTACGTAGTTTAGTAGGTACTGAATATTTCATATCGAAAATGTGTCATACAATTGTATGAATAACTTCCATCACCCATCAGAAAAAAACTTATTTTTATTAATGGCGGCGGTTTCGCAGTGATTTCGCCAATGTGAAGTTTGTGAGATAACAATAAGCAAAGAGAATAATATCAAAAGTAAAAGCCTAAATTCCTAATTCTGTTTCCCTAACTTTCTAATTGGCTAAAAGACAACAAAGCCATTGCAAAAAAAAAGGCAAACATTTTCAATTGGCCATCTTCCCTCCACAAAGGTAAACGGAATCCTCAAAAAAATATCTAGTTCAAGTCATAAACTACATGCAATATAAAAAAAAAACATGGTATTTAGTATTTCACATGCAGTATAGTGTTAGTTAAAACCTGATCTGATGATAGGGACCGTTCAAGTATTACGTAAGCAGATTTATTACAATGATTTACCCCCCCCCCCCCTCCCTCTTGTCATCAAAAGTAGGCTCTCCCCCCCCCCTCCGATGTTTACGTAAACCTTGATTATCATTTTTTAAAGTTATAATTCTATAAATAAGAAAATAGGCTTTGTATAGAGGACTTTAACGCACATAATACTCATTTAAACAAAATGTAAAAAAAATACCCCACCCCTTCGGTCATCAAAAATAACCAAACCATAGATCCCCCCCGCCCCTCTATAGTGCTTACGTAATACTTGAACGGTCCCATAGACTCAAAGTGCAGCTATAGGATCTCTACCATACTCAACTTAGGCTACTTCTCAAAGAACAGCTGTTAAATAAAAAGTTCGTAACTAAAACTACTATCTTTGAAAAAAAGCTCTCAACATGTTTTTTTTGACCGATTTTATTTTTCCAGTCAAGTTGGCGAAGGCACGCAGGGGTATGATAAAGGAGAAGGAGAAAGGCGGCGGAGCCCGCCTTAAAGACGAGCCCAACGACCCTGCAGAGCCTGGTAATTTTTTTTTCTTTATAAGGGCGAGGACCAAAAAGTTGGACCACAGTTAAGCGCAGTTAACCATACAATCGACGAAGACGAAAAAAGTTCCGTTGTGCGACGAAAAGTATCCCTACAGTTGTATGGCTAATTTTCGTGTCACAACGGAAAAGTTTCATAGAAAATTTAATTGATTGAGTTAGCGTGGACAACTTTTTGGTCCTTACCCATAATGTCTAATATTCATATTCATTTATTCACTGTGACAAAAGTTATACAGATTGGTGATGGTATTTTTACCCACATTGAATATTAACAAGTATAACAAAAAGCAAGCTTTGAAAAACTGTTGCTAACCAACTTTAAATTGTTTTACATCTTAAATGATCATTCAAAATGAAAAAGAAACCTAAGGATGACTTTTAAATACCTATTTAATGATACCCCACTTGTCATAGTTCGTTTATAATATGGCGTCTGGTTGCCGCCATCTTGAATTTTGATTACTCTTATATCTTAAGGGATACACTAAGACAAATCGATTGGCTTAATAATCATCAAAATTGGTCCAAACTTTTAGTATTTAGTTTCTAGGCCGCCACAAAGGAACAAACGGTCACGAGCGTTAATTTGGGACCCATTTCAAGAAAAATATGCTTGAAGTCGTCAATGTCATTAGAGATGTCAAGTCATTTGTAACTCTTAGGAAACTCAACCCTATTGTTGTAGAATGTCAGATTGACTTAGGACCTAAGGTGGGTACCAAATTAAATCTCGTGACTGTACATGCAAAAAATTATAGGCTGATAAACACAATACCCACCGCATTCCGCAGTCGGGTAATAAGGTGCGAGGTCACGCGCAAGGTGGCCAACCAACTAGGTTTGGATTGGTTCGGTTTCCGAAACTAGAAGCACTACCTCACGCACCTACAACATCTGCAGTTACTTATTCGTATTCCCACATTAACTGTCACATTATTTTTATATTCCCTGCGAAATTATCTGTCTGATGATGAAAACCGCATAACAATCCGTACAGTGGGTTTTGAGACCATCGCGGACATACAGACAGACAGATGCGGTGGAGGACTTTGTTTTATAATAAGTAATTTAAATAATAACAGAATCATCGGTGCGCGAGTGCGATACGCACTTAACCAGTGGGTTTATTATGGCCGCCATTATTGCGGTGTATTAAATACTTAAATGTGGATAAAGTATCCGTTTTTCTCGCACATACGGGGCTCTAATCTATTCGGTATAACCATATCGCCTTTGACATGTTATCGTATTGTTTTTAAGTCTGCCGTCATTACTTTCTATAAATAAGAGCTATTGTAACGTTGCTAATACGAAAACATGTCAAAGGGAATATAGTTTTACCGAGTAGAATAGAGGTCCAGGGCCCTAAAATGGCTGCATTTATTGCGTGCCAAAATTTGGATAAAGCACCCGTCACTCTCATACTTATTACGTGTCAGAAAGTGACGGATGTTTTATCCAAATTTTGTCACGCAATAAACGTAACAATACCAGGCCCGCAGGTCAGAAAGTTACAAATGTTTTATCCAAGTTTATCCACACCGATAAAGACGATCGCTGTTTTAAAACTGTCCATTATCTTTAAGTGAATAGGCTTATTTCTGGGAAAGCGTGTACAGTCAAGTGTAAAAATATGAGAGAACGCAACATACTAAACATAAGATTCCCAATGCACCTAATTCCAGTGTAATAAGAACTTCGTAACATATTTATAGCTAGCATCTACAAAAATGAGTGAAATAGAAAAAATACTTCTAGAAATGAGAAATGACATGAGGAAAAGGTTCGAAACAATCGAAAGTTCCCTGGCAAAAGCTGAAGAGAAAATTACATCAAATATAAACAGCAATATGAACGAAAAATTTAACAAATTAACCTGTGAATTGAACTCTTTGCGTTTACAAACAGAAGAGCAGGAAAATAGAATTGACGAGATAGAGAAGAGAGCTGTACAGAGAAATCTGGTGTTTTTCGGAATAAAAGACGAAGAGGAATCATATTTGCAACTCGAAGGAAAGGTTGTCAACATAATTAATGAAGCCTTAAACATGAAAATACACGGAACAGAAATAGAAGCCGTCAGAAGGATAGGTAAGAGGGGAGGCAACCCTAGACCAGTAGCCATTACCTTTACCACATTGGGAACAAAAATAAAATTTTTAAAGAACAAGGGCAGACTAGAAGGCTCCAATATTTATGTTAAACATGAGTTCCCGACAAAGGTATTAAAAATAAGAAAGGTACTTATGTCGCAACTAAAACAAGAGCTGGAGAAAGGAAACAAAGCCTTTATACGCTACGATAAACTCATAATATCAGAAAATAATAAAAACCACAGAAACAAACGAGCACCATCGTCATCCCCGCCCGCAACTTGCGAACGAAACTCCGAGACCCAGGCTTCAGGAAAAATAACGAAAAAACTGAAAGTAAACAACCGCATCACAGGATACTTGAAGCCCACTGAGAGAGCTACGGAAGACACGACGGAATACACCATACCTGAATGAAATACAGAGGCCCCCCACTCCATACCAACAATAACAAACATAAGCTCAAAAAACCCTACAAAATCTCCCAATACGGCTGGTCCCCGCGGGATGAGTAGACCAAAACCCCCCAAAATACCTTCCAACCAATCGACACAATGTAAAACACAAAGGGTTTTCTACATTTGTACCTGGAATGTCAGGTCGCTGGTAAATGAAGCAAGGCTTATTGAGTTCAGACACAGCATAACAAAGTTTAAATGGGATATCATTGGCATGTCAGAGATCAAAAAAGAAGGAAAAGAAATAATAGAAAGTGCGGATTATATTATGATATATCACGGAGAAAAGATTGGATCAAATGGTGTTGGTTTTCTATTAAAAACGGAGATGAAATCTAACATATTAGACATACAAACTTTTTCAGATCGAGTCATCCGTCTAGATATATGTCTTAACAACAAAACACTACACCTAATACAATGCTACGCCCCAACAGAAAAATCAACTGAAGAAGACCTTTTAACCTTCTATGAACACTTACAATCTGCGCTAGAAAATACAAGTAAAAATATAGTAATCATGGGAGACTTCAATGCGAAGATTGGAAAACCTACACACGACGACAGGAAAGTAATGGGCCCATGGGGATATGGAGAGAGAAACAACAGAGGAAAAGTACTACTACAATTTTGTTTTGAAAATCAACTACATATCACCAACTCGTATTTTAAAAAGAATCCTAAGCAAAAATGGACTTGGATATCGCCCGATGGAAATGTCCGAAATGAAATCGATTTTATTCTACTCAAGAACGTGAAAGAAGTCACAGACGTACAAGTATTAAATACGACCTTCCCCACGGATCATAGAATAGTCAGGGTGAGCCTTGTACAACAATTTAATAACAATAAATCTCGAAAACTATATGGGAACAAGGTTAAACAATTGAACCCACTGGAACAAGAGTCACTAAAAAAGATAATTGCAGATGACATAAACGACATCGAGTTCGATGACATTCAAGTAGCATATCAAAAATTAATTCGAAACATAAAGGAAGCCATGACAAAACTACCCAAAACTAATAAAACGGACAAATCAATAATAACACCCTACGTAGAGAAACTAATTAATAAGAGAAATATACTAAAAAATAAAGAAAAAAGAACACGTGCTGAAAGGAGCCAACTTCAAGCACTCTATAAATTAGTCAACAAACAAATAAAACGAAATTGGAAACATTACCGTTACAAGATTATAGAAGAGGAGCTAGAAAAAAGATCATCAGTAAAAAAATCACAAAATATACTTAGTACGACAAAACCCTGGATTATGTCATAAAAAAATAACAATGAAAATTTAACAAATAGAGCACATATAATTAACACTGCAACTGCATTTTATAAAAATCTTTACCAAAATGATGGGCTAAGTCATGAACATATGATAGACTACCAAGAATGCGATATCGTCCCATCTTTTCTGGAGAGCGAGATTAAACATGCTGTTCAACATTTGAAATCTTTGAAAAGCCCGGGTGATGACGGCATAACAAACGACATCCTTAAGGCAATTATGGAGCCTCTAACGCCAGTGCTAACCAAACTATTTAACGAAATAATAAAAAACAAAAGAATACCGAAAGAATGGGGAATATCGGTTATAACTCTGCTATATAAAAGAGGTGACCCTAAGAGCCTAGAAAACTATAGACCTATAAGCCTACAACAGACCATATACAAAGTGTTTGCAACAATTCTATTGAAAAGAGTCGCAAAAGTGTTGGAGTGCAATCAGCCCCGAGAACAAGCCGGGTTCCGCCGAAATTATTCAACTATTGACCATATTTTCACGCTAACACAAGTCATTGAGAAACACATGGAGTACAGAAAAAGCCTTTACATAGCATTTGTGGATTATTCGAAGGCGTTTGACTCCATAGTCCATACAACACGGCCCTCTATGGCTGACACTTAAGGAACAAGGTGTAGAAGCAACCTATATAAATATACTTCAGGAAATCTATAGAAATAGCAGAGCCATAGTCAAGTTAGAAAAAAAAGGAGAGCCGTTTGATATTCAGAGGGGAGTAAAACAGGGCGACCCCATCTCTCCAAACCTATTCACGGCATTATTAGAAACGATTTTTAGGAATCTAAACTGGAAAGACAGAGGGATCAATGTCAATGGCGAATACCTAAATAATCTACGCTTTGCTGACGATATCGTCTTAATAGCAGAAACACACGAAGACCTCACATTCATGTTGAGAACCCTAGACAGAGAAAGCCGAAAATGTGGGCTGCAAATGAACAGAGACAAAACCTTTGCTATGACGAATGATGTAAAGATACCAATTACGACCGAATCACATACTATTGACTACGTAGATAAGTATGTGTACTTGGGAAAGAGTATATCGTTCACAGAGCCAACGTCCGGCGAAGTAGAGCGTAGAATAAAGATAGCGTGGACTAAATACTGGTCATTAAAAGACATTTTTAAGTCGAAACTTCCAGTCCACTTGAAGCGAAAAGCTATGGACTCTATTATACTTCCAACATTATTATACGGATGTCAAACCTGGACCTTCACGAAAGAAATAGTTCAAAAGCTAAATGTGTTTCAGAGAGCGGCAGAAAGAAGTATGCTAAATATTAGAAGGAGAGACAGAAAAAGAAACACGGATATAAGGAAATTAACGAACGTGACTGATGCCGTTGAACTTGCATGCAGATTGAAATGGAGATGGGCCGGGCACGTAGCAAGGATACCGGATAACCGGTGGAGCGAGAGGATCGTACACTGGTATCCGCGTGACGTGTCTCGGCCGCTAGGCCGGCCGCGGCGGAGGTGGGTCGACGATATCGCTCAACTAGCCGGACCCACCTGGACCCGCCAAGCTAAAGAGAGAGGACCTTGGAAGGAGTTGGAGGAGGCCTACGCCCAAAGATGGGTACCTCACATATAAGAGCAAAGAAAAATAAACTATTTAAATTAATTAAATTAACTGCAAATTCAATATTATATAATGTACTTTTTTAATTTATTGTAAATATTTTTATGAAATGAAATGAAATTGTGATGCATGCACTTGTGAGAATAAAGGCTTTATTATTATTATTATTATTATTAACATATTTATGGAAGGATTGAAAAAAAGCTTTTTTTTATTTAGTTACTTAAAACTATAAAGTATACTTGATACCTGTATTAAGATAAATATTTTTTATACATATAATAAATACCTACTCCCAAACTAAGCTCTAGGCTTGTAATCGCGGAACGAAAAGGTTGACCAGTTTTCAAATAAATTCATTTACGCGTTGCCAGCAACGTGTTACCTTTTATACTGTGTAACAATAGTGGCTGTTGTTTATACGTGACCATAGCAACACTTGTATCGACCAATAAACACTAAGTTCAGTTAACCAATAGTGGCTGTTGTTTATACGTGACCATAGCAACACTATTGTAACGACCAATAAAGACTTGAGTTCAGTATGAACCAATAGTGGCTGTTGTTTATACGTGACCATGGTAACCATGTATCTGTGGGCCATGTAGTGAAATGACATTCATTATGACGGAATGTGTCATACTCGGTCGATAAGCAGATACTGATAACTTATACTGAGCAAGGAAAAACAGAATGTTAAGGTGGTCAACCTTTTCATTCCGCGACTGTACTATAGGTACTAGCCAATGATATAACTACATTACATAGAGAAATATATACTTAAATATATAGAAAACATCCTTATCTCAGGAACAAATATTCGGGCTCCTTCTTTACCGGGATTTGAACCCAGGACCGCTAGCTTCGTAGGCAGGGTCACTACCTACTAGGCTATCGGGTCATCCAGGTATATCGTAGGATTCTTTCGATACATATTGTTGCACTTGACTGTACCACCCTCGATCTCGTCGTTACAAGACATAACATCAGCCTCCTATTTCACCATCTTGACAATGACATGTGACAAGTGACAGTTCGGTATACATTGGAAAGTTAACACTGGGTATCACATAAACTGCGCATAGTGTACACTGATATGTCACCTGTCATTGTCATGGCGGTGAAGTAGGGGGCAGATGAGACTGAGGTCAAACGCAAACAAAAGGATGACAAAAAAATCTCGAATAACCGTATTTCAACATAATATTTATACTGAAATAGAACAATAGTACGCGATGGTGAAAGCAGCCGCTGTATCGGCCATGCATGTAATCGATTCGGCATGTTCGCGAGGACCGCAGCGTACTGCTTTAGTTTACTTACTCAATTATTAGAGATATCGGTCTTTTTTAGGGTTCCGTTTTTTTTTTTTTTATGGCATAGAGTAGACAAACGAGCACACAGGCCACCTGATGGTAAGTGGAAACTGTGACCCATAGACATTCGCATTCACAAGAATGCAATGCAATCTTATGACTGCAAATGCGTTGCCAACCCTGAGGACTAAGATGGAATGCCTCTATGCTAGTCATTTCACCGGCTCTCTTATCCCCAAACCGGAACACAACAATGCGAACACTGCTATTTGGCGGTAGGTTAATGGATAAGATGGTGGTAGCGATCCGGACGGACCCAGCACAAGGTCCTACCACCCGCAAAATCCCCACGCAATAAATAGGGGTATCTGTTACCTTGTCGAAACACCTTCAACCCGGTCACTCCCATAACTGTTAGCTAGATAAAAACCCCTGATATAATGACACCCTTTCTATCAGAGCTGATTATCACTTAAGGGTCTACCATGGGCACTTTCAGTTATTGTTAAAAACCGATTTGCATTAAAATTGCTGTCCTAAACTAGCTGCCATCAAAATTTTTCGTTTACAAGTGGCTGGTTTCGAGATTTATGCTATCAAAGTTTGACATCTTGGCCTTTATTTCTAGTTTTCAATTTAGAAAAAAAAAACCTTCGACGATTTATTTGATTTGGTAATGAAGAATTGGCCAAGATGAAAAAGTTATATCCACTTTTGTGTTATTATAGTCATGTTTTTAAAAAAATATAAAGAAATAACCAAAGGTTATTTTGAAATTCTGTTCGACAGAATCAAAGATGAATGTATGTTTTTTTTTTCATAAATTTACATTCAGTTGAGTCATTAGAACTTTAACTTCATCAAAAACGTCTGCGTCTGTTATGGTCATGGTAGCCCCTTAAACGGCCAACCGAATTCATGAAATCTACCTAAAAATTTAATTAAAAAAACCGCATCCGAATCGGTTTATTCGTTTACTAGCGACCCGCCCTCGCTTCGCTTCGGTTTATGCGAGTTTTCTGTAACATGCGTACATAAAACAGAGTTTATTATACATAAAAACCTTCCTCTTGAATCATTCTATCTATTAAAAAAACCCGCATCAAAATCCGTTGCGTAGTTTTAAAGATCTAAGCATACATAGGGACAGACAGCGGGAAGCGACTTTGTTTTATACTATGTAGTGAAGAGCTACGGTGCACCGACACACTCGCATAGCGGTCAAACTTATAAGTCTTATAACACCCTCTTTTTGCGTCGGGGATTAAAAATTCCACAATTTCAAGGGTCAAGGATTTTAAAAACTATTTAATCGTTATTATTATTATATGTCTTTTATTTTGCAACACTTCTTTGTAAATACCTCCTGGATTCTCCCAACTCTGTCCGTTGGAAGTGTTGGAACCTCCGAAAAAGCGTCAATTTCCTCCCGCTATCTACCCTTGGGTGTTCCTCGCCGTCTGTAGCCATCCCGCGGGACCCACCAATTTTCCGCGTTAAGAACCAGCTAAATAAATAAGTATAACTCTAAACTTATTACCTCTATTTTCCAAATGTAGGTACAGCTAGAACACGATGTAAACGTAGTTCGCCTTTAAAACAAAGGTACATCGTGTGGATGGGTGTGTGCTTTCCTCGACCATACGCGCCGTCCTCTCGTTTGGTTGCGTATTAAGTATTGAGCTTAACACCCCAGCGGCAATAGGTATCAGAAACTCCTAAAGGGCCGGACGAACTATTCTATTTATATTATGACTTGAGTTAAAAATAATAATGTTCAGATGATTTTCTATTTTAGCTTTAGTACCTATTCATAACGTATTTAAGTACTTCTTAGAAATTGCACTTGGAGAAACCAGTGCATTAATTATGTAAATGCTTCGATCGATTTAATTTCGATCGTTAACTTCTAGGAATCGAGGACATGTGTGTGATTATATTAAACTGGATTCTCTAGCAATCGTAAAGAGTTGTCAGTTGACGGCGCGGCGTCTGTAGAGTTGTTTATTTGTAGTACGCTCGCGACTTCATCCACGTACGCCTTTATTCCCTCGAGAACTATTAATGGCGGCCGCATATTGAGCTACTAGTGGCCGCCAAAAGTTGCGGATGCGTTTTTTATACATTTTGTATAGCATCGGTTGTTTGAGTGGTCAAGTCCGAGCCACAAGTTACGGGAGTCGTCCACGTTTGCGGGTGGTAGGACCTTCTGCAGGGTCCGTCCGGATCGCTACCACCATCCTATCCATTAACCTACCGCCAAACAGCAGTGTTCGCACTGTTGTGTTCCGGTTTGTGGATAAGACAGCCGGTGAAATCACTAGCATAGAGGCATTCCATCTTAGTCCTCAGGGTTGGCAACGCATTTGCAGTCTTAGGATTGCATTGCAGTCTTGTGAATGCGAATGTCTATGGGTCACAGTTTCCACTTACCATCAGGTGGCCTGTGTGCTCGTTAGTCTTATCTATGCAATAAAAAAAAACGCTCGCTACTAGCGGCGGCGTTTGGTTGTACCCCTCGTGCGCACACTGGGCCACCAGTAACCGCAGCTAGTAGATGGGTCTGGTGGATTACCTGAACCACTAGTGGTCGCGGTTAGTGCCAGAGACTAGGGGCCATTATTTGCGGCCACCCTAACGACTGAACCCTATATTCAAGCCGCGGACAGACAAGGCTTACCTCGGGAAAATTCTGGTGTCTCCTGGTTTTGAATATAGGGTTCGGCCATTAGAGGATTGTTAAAGAACACTTGATTCGCGTAGCTGTCGATAAAAATCTATACACATTCACCTCCGGGCGATTACGTTTCCCACCCTCATAATCATGTCCGACTTTTTTTGAAAAGGAAAACGTATGAACCTTATTTTTCATAATATCTACAACAAAAAATCGTAAAATTGGAATAGGCTTTAGGGGCGAGAAACGTTATCGCATTTTGTACGGAAAGGACGATGGGCAAAAATTTCCCCACCCACCAACAGAGATGAAACATGTCTCAGTGTGATCTTGGCAACATGATGTATTTTTATATGGCGACAATCGCTATATGCATGGGGTTTTCTTGGAAAAATATAATCGTATCGTATGGAATTTGTTTGAAAATTAATACATTCTTGCCTTGCTTGGCTCTTAAAACGTTTTTTCCATTAAAAACTTCCCATCGATTTTGCTTCTAAAATAGGCATGCATCCCGTGACTGCTGAAGGGTGGGGACGGGGCCCATACAAAATTGTCCATCACCCTTTACAACTTCACAATCCTCTCAATAAAACAAGCAATAGGTTTTTTTTTACTTAAATTAGTATTAGTAATTAGTAGGAAGTAATTTTTGGTCAGTATTTACAGCATAGCCTCTACTCATAAAATTTTTTCGTTCGTATTTGTTTGAAACGTCCTTTGACCTACATTGTTTTAACAGACAAACTTCCGCGTTTGTAATATTGGATTCTGTTAATAATATGAGAAAGAAGGGAGTTAAAGCTGAGATGACGGCTAGGGATGTGTGGAAGAAAGACATGCTGCGATACCCCATAGATGATTGGGATAAGGGCAAGATGGTGATGATCAGTGTGATTGGTTATCATCGTATGATGGCCAATATTTTCGACCTGCGGTCCTAGTATGGCTGCGTCTATATCGCGTGTCAAGTGTGGATAAAGCATCCGTCACTCTCGTACTTATTTACGTGTGAGAAGGTGACAGATGCCTTATCCAAACTTTGTCACGCGATAAACGCAGCCATGTTCAATAGGGCTAGCCTGTACATTTTAAGAAATTTTAAGAAATCACAGAAATGAAACCTCTAGTAATTTACAACGTGAAGTGAGGAATGAGTTGTCAAATTTGTCTCACGGCTTGTGATTTCCACTTTAAATGCACCGCGCTGCGCTCCTGCCAGGTTAAGGCTAGCCACACCGCTTGCGTGACACGTGCACGCGTACGTGACGCAACTGGTGTGACATATTGTATGAGGATTCATACTGTACAACGCAGTGGAACGCGCGCGGATCCGGTGTGGCTCGGCCGTTACTTCGTCCGGCGGCAGGAGGCTCTACTTTGAAAATCTAAGTATCCCTTTCTCTCGAGTTAGTTTCGAATGACGAGTAACAGGGATGGAACTAACGTAACTTCGAACTTCGATTTTCAAAGTAGAGCCTCAGAGCAGTTTCGTACCCGGATATGCTCTCATTTTACTTCTAATTTGAAATTTAGTTGTCACAGTTAACTGTCCATCGGTAGACCTTATGCCTTTTGTAGTACAGTTAAGAGAGTTGCTGTTTGTATGATAATGGAGACGGAGGCCATAGGAACTAGGAACTCTTTAATGGCTCGTAGTAGATCTATCCAGTTTGGACTCCTCTTTTTTAGTAGGTTTATTGTCAATGTTAGAAGTACAGTCGGCAATAAACTGCTTTATTTTAACTTATTGTAGTGCCGTGTTCAGCCCATTCCTTGGTTTTGTCAATTTGCGTTTAACCCACACGCTGCTCCTGACCTGCTTTTGGTGCTCCCAATCCTTTACGCATGTAGAAACCTGTCAAGGTGTTTGGTGTCCATATAGACGTATGTCAGCTAACGTCAATCCCATACAATATATACACCGATTGGTTAACGTTCGCAGAATTCTACTTGCATACTGATAAGAATTCATACATTCGTCTATACAAATCAATACAAGACCAGCAAGTATAATATTTTAAACATTGTCACCAGGTCACGGCTCCCGGCCGCCATCAGCGTCGCTGCCGACCCCGGCGGCGCTGAAGAAGGAGCCCGAGGAGCAACACAGGGTCAAGATGGAGCCCCACGCGCAGGAAGACGCGGAGCTCGGCGTTGACGGCATTAAGACAGAGATCGACGGACTCATGGACGGAGACGGTAAGGAGCCCGCAACACAAGGTGAAGGTGTCTATTAAAATATACAATAAGATACCTGAAACCTCCCACGCCACCACCATCGCTACCACCGTCTTATCCATTAACCTACCGCCAAACAGCAGTGTTCGCATTGTTGTGTTCCGGTTTGGGGATAAGACAGCCGGTGAAATGACTAGC
Organism: Acleris laterana; assembly: GCA_963966035.1. Lineage (NCBI taxonomy): Eukaryota > Metazoa > Arthropoda > Insecta > Lepidoptera > Tortricidae > Acleris > Acleris laterana. The sequence goes on along the minus strand of OZ014462.1, from coordinate 11,524,104 downwards.
ATAGAGGCATTCCATCTTAGTCCTCAGGGTTGGCAACGCATTTGCAGTCTTAGGATTGCTCTGCAGTCTTGTGAATGCGAATGTCTATGGGTCACAGTTTCCACTTACCATCAGGTGGCCTGTGTGCTCGTTTGTCATCTATATGCCATAAAAAAAAAAACACTGAAACAAGAATCCAGCTACACAGTGTTTACAAAGAAACTTAAAGAACTGCTGATATCAAAATCCTACTACACCATTAATGAATTTGTTAATCAAAATTAATAGTAAAGTAAGTCGTCCTCTCCCATCTTTGCGGTGCCCATCAGGGTTCATAATGAGCTATTCTAGTGTTAACTTCTAAGCTAGTAAGTAAGATCTATGTAAAACATGATTGCAATAAATGATTGAGTATTGAGTATTGAAGATGAAAGGCTGCTTTGAAACAGGAACTTGACATCTTTCGACCAGAAGTTAGGACACTCCACAGTCCCAAAAAAAGTTGTCACCACGCGCGTTACAAACGAACTAAAGTCGAACTCTGAAGCCTAGCAATTCATTGAAGTTACTGACGACTTTTGGAAGCGACCTCAGCGATCCATTGTAACTTGTGAAATTCGTATAATTTGGCAATATTATATTATGGTATCTAAGAACTGATCTGATGATGGACTTCGAAGTTAGCAATAGAATCTACACTGTACTCAACGTAGACCCATCGAATTGGTATTTAATTGTTTAGCTTTGACTTTATGAAAATGATAACTACAAATAATTAACAGTGTATGTTAAGACTACGCCGAGCGTACGCCGGATGTACAGTGGCGCCCTCATTACTTTTATTGTGTTTTCTAATAAACTAAAGTATTTTCTTGAAATTGAACGAAATATTATTGTACTACAAATGAAAACACAACTTATAGGGTATATCACAAAGTTTAATAACAATTCACCTTCGAGTTATTAACTAAACGGAAAAAAGTGGCCACCTTTTCCCGTTAAGCTGACTACTCAAAGGGTAATTGTTATTAAAGTTTGTTACGTGTCCCATAAATTGTGCTTTTACTTGCGCTACAAAACCATTTCGTCTGATTCCAAGGAAATTCTTTAGTTAATTAGAAAACACAATAATAGTATTGAGGGCGCCTCTGGACGCTCGGCGTTTGCTCGGCGCAGTCTTAAGACAGAAACTGATTTGAACGGTGGATCATGTTTTTGCAACTAACTTTTCTGTGAATCATACCTAATTACGCTGTTCTTTCCCGGCACAGGTGACCCCACGAAGTCCCCTTCATGCGAGATGGGAGGCCCGGGCTCACTGAAGTCCGAGCGGCTCTCGTCAGACTCGAACGATATACTGGATCCGCAGACTGGCCTGCGAGGCTCGTCTGGCAATATGCAGGTAAGCCGTTAGATCACAAACTTTTTTTTCCAGCCATTTGGTCCGTTCCATTGCTGGCCAAAAGCCTTCCACTTGACACTGTTTATTTATTTATTTATTAAGGATATCAACAGCACGTGACAAATCATATAAACAGTAAATTTAACAAGACAATAGTATAGTGCCAATTACTGACATCCACCTTTGAGCTATGAATAAAGAACGAACAACTACCAGATACATGCAAGTAGTTTACAAATTTGTAGGTAAACAAAGACAGATAGTCGTACAGCTACATACAGATAAGAGTGTATGTGTGTGTATGAGTGTGTATGCGAGTGTGTGTGTGTGTGGGTGTGTATGTGTGCGCGTGTGTGAAGAGGCTCAAGAACGGAAACTATTAACTACTGCTGATTTGAAAGATGTTTTGGATATGAAAAATAGATCCAAATGGTTAAACGTAACATTGGGGAATTTAGGGCATATTTGGTATGAACGAGAGGGACGTGAAACAATACAAGGTGGAAAGTTGAGATGGGGCATTAAGGGCAGCTACCAGAACCCTTGAAAGAAATCGTCAGAAATTAGTATTTTTTTTTAATGCCAATCGATCCCATTTCTCATAAGGATTAAATCATTCTTTGAGACCAACTGAGGTTAGAGTACTAGAACACTCACAAATCAAAGAAAACGTTTTCCATACATTTAGTAGGGCAAAACCAAAGTAGAAGTACCTTTTATCAAAAATCTGTGAATGTCGATTGTCATCACTCAAAAAGTTGGGTGAGGTCTCCTAAGATCAATTTCGCGTGGCAGCAAGGGTTCTGGTAGCTGTCCTTAATGCCCCATCTCAACTTTCCACCCTGTATACTGTTAGAGTGACGAGTACGAAAGGTTGGCGTATTAAAAGTAAGTTCCGTAGTAAGCGCTAGATTGTCTAACCGGGCATTGGCAATGTTATGCAGCAGGCTCATTCTGTTTCTGGAACGAGTCTAGAATGTCTTGATCGTCCCACAATCTCCTCTTAGGCCTTTCTGCCTGCGCCTATGTTTATCTAATGAATGGATAGTAATAATAATTTTAAATGAACTATCCTCACCCAACGATAACGGCTCATTTTGGCCGAGGGTTGAAAATTTGTGAAAATCAATTATTCATAGGTATACGTCTTTTTTTTTATGGCTTCACTTCACTCGACTGTATTGGCCAAATACTCTCACATTTGACACAAAGAATGAATAACATTTCATAAAAAAAACAGCCGGGAAAGTGTCACTATCACGCGTTTGACACAAATGATGATTGGTCCATCTATGACCCCTCCAGGACGGTAACCCAAACTGCCGCAACCCCAACGGGCCCGAGATGGGCTCGTGCCGCATGGGCGGCGGCCCCATGGGTCCCGGCGCGCCCATGGGCATGTCCAGCGAGGCCCAGACCCTGCCCTCCAACGTCATCAGCAAACAGGCTGGCAGCATGGAGGTAAGGCTGGGACTTACACTGATTCAGGCCTTCTTACTTGGCAGTGCAGCGGTGCAATATTACTATAAGTAATTTTAAAAGAGCTGCCACGCACGAACAGAATGAGTAAATGAAATTAAATGTGTGTTAAATATAATAGGTTTTTAGTTTGAAATTGTGACTACACACACAACCATCAGTGACATAAGTTTTGTACAACCTACTCTTTTGCTTTACCACGAGCTAAGTGATCTCGTTCGATTGGCAAATAACTACATAATATGCCTTTTAATTCTTTATTGGTTTTGACCATCTTGCTTCGAAATAACAATCAGTAGTAATCACAAATCACTGTTAACGTTACGACCATGTGTACATGTGTACTGAATGTATTTTCTGAAGACCTTCTCTTTCTCTCTAACATAGATTACAAGAGCGGTTATAACGTCAATTCACAAGCTATTTAACTCACACATTCGAGGATAAAATGACTTTCTACTTCGATTGCCAACAAGTGAAGAAGTCATCTTCCTCCCAACCTCTCTCTTCTCCTTTGAGTGTTAACGCGTTGTTCCCCCCAGCAGCAAAGCCAGATCTTCGTGTTCTCCACCATGATGGCCAACAAGGGCGCGGAGGCGGTCATCTCGGGGCACCACCACTCCATCATCTCGTACCACTGCGCGCAGCCTGGCACGAAGAAGTATCTGGAGGTATAGCATTGTGTCTATAGTTGTATATGGGTACACTACATGACTCCGAAGAGTTATATTCCGAATTGATGAGAACCCCGAATTTTCATCATTCCGAATGCAATGTTTTAACCTTTTCGACGCTATGTCCGATATAAAGTCTAAACTCACACGCCAATGACTGCTAAACACCAGAGCTAACATCAACCTTACCTCATTGACAATCCAGTCTATTTTGCGCTGTCAACCATGACGGATATTTCCGTCGTTGGCGTTGAACCAGTGGTGCGGATATATCCGTCAATGGCGTGGAAAAGGTTAATAGGAGTCTTTATTTTTTGATATTGCTTATTATTTGAATCAAACTGTTTGGTGTAGTAATTAAATTGTAAGTTTAATATAAAATAGCTACAGCGTAACATACCTTTCGGAAAAATGAAAATTGGGACAAATTAATATTCGGAATAAAATTATTTGGATTTTTTGGATCCCAGTTGCATATGTATGATTTTACTGGATTTTATTTTACTTCACATTTGATTTTGAAGTAGTTTCTAGATTCTAGTTTAGGTTAAAGTTCTGTCATTTGTAAGTCATATTTTATTTAGGATAGCGGCCATTTGTAAATGTGTAATGGAATAATAATACTCTTAGGTGGAACGGAGCCGAGATGTTTAAATGTAGATAAAACCATTTACTAGGTACTTAGAAAGTGAAGAAGTTTAAACTGGTAAACATCTTAGCCTAATTGTGCAAAATGTGGTTACAGAATTATTAACAAGTTTTTAGAGTTGTTAGTAATTCTGTAGCTCTGCCTATCCCACTCTGGGAATAAAGGCGTGAGCTTATGTATGTATGTATGTATGTATGTATGTATGTATGTAGAAGTTTAAATTTAACAAACTGAATAAAAATACATGGCAAAGTAACAAAAATATGATCTTTTTCCACTTACGTCGGTAGAAGTGGAGAGATCGTTTTCATGCCTAAAATTGTGTTTTTTACCCAAAATTTTAATTATCTAACTTTAATCTCATATATTAAATACATTTAGTCACGCACTAACAACAGTCTGCCACCAATTTGATGCGTAGATAACTGGGTCTGGTCATTCATGAACCAGACCATTTTTTTTTCAAAGGCTCGGGCGACGTGTTATCCATCAGGTTTTGTGGCTAGTAGACATTTGCAATTCCAAGTTCAAAGTCTTTTTCAAGGTCAATATTACAAACAAAACATGAAATGGATACGTGACTCAGTACCAAAAGGGGCTCAAGTAAATTAAGTTACGCTACTTAGACGTTTGTATGTAAGACCTTTTGTTCTGAAATTGCTTACGTAATCTTTTCAAGTTAAGCCAATTTGAATCTAAGGCACAGAACAACACATTTGAGTAAACGAAAACAAGGAAGTTAAATATCTATTCAATTTTATACCTTACGCGATATTGAAAAAAGTGTTTGTTTTTGTAACTCTCAATGACTTGTTGTTTTTTATACTGTAATGTATACTGCCCTCCTAAGTAAAAATGCAATATCTGAATTCGATAGCCAAAGCAGATTCAACTCTGTCCTGTTTGTAACTAGGTTGCAATTCGTACAGGTGTTTTGTCTGAGATATCACCTAGGGCGGAATATTGCTGCGATAAATAGGTTGTTAAGTGTGACGGAACCAGGTTGGTAACCCACTTCAGGCGACATAGATTAGGAATCGATTATGTTTGTAGAAAAATCATACGATCGATTGAATTACAACACTTATAGCGATTGGTGTAAAAATAGGTGGGCTGAGTTGTTACAATATTATTTGTGATTTACGTGTTCCGGGTACAGTCAGCAGCAGAAGTGGCTACGCAACCGAAGAGGTCAAAATAATTTGCACTCAACTCTATTGTCAAGATAATACGTCGTGACTAGATCATTAAAACAAGATTTTTTGGAAGAGCGAGGCGTCCCAACACAGACTTTTTAAGTCTAAAGGGAGGCCTCAGCAACTGTAATTTTATAAACTGGCTAAATGATAATAAAGTTGTTTTTTTTTGATGATATTCTGCTTAGCTACTTTTGATGCTGACTGTACTATTAAGTTTTCCTGTCTTCATTTAGGATATGGGCTATCTGTTTGCGTTTTTGTATCCAAACCAGTTTGGCAGATCATACGTTTTTGAGTAAAAAGCATCCAAATATTTACATCGCTTCAAATTTTCTTTTTTTGTGGCTTGAGAAAAGCAAAATAAATTTTCTGTCTTGAGAAACAAATACGTTGCAAACCCTGACGACCAAGATCGACACAATACTAATAATTTCACCGGCTTTTAGTTTTTAACCTTGACTCCGCCGGTGACAAGAAAAAACGTTTTATTTTTCTCTTATTTGGCTTAAGACAGAAATCAAACCAAAACTATGCTTTCAACTCTTTACAGAAACACCCTTTAAAAATGGGCCAGTTCAACAAACAGAGTCCAGCCCAATGGCTCAACAACCTCGCCATGGCGAAGACCCGCGGCGGCATGCGCGGCGGGCCCAACATGTTGGGGCCCAACCAGATGGGGCACATGATGGGCGGGCCCCTGGGACCCATGCAGCCGGGCCACGGGGGCATGGGCCACATGGGGCCCAACATGATGGGCCCGAGCCGGATGGGCGGCCCGGGGAACCAGATGATGATGATGAAGCCGGGGCAGATGGGTCAGATGGGGCCCGGCATGGGGCCCATGGAGGGGTTTCCAGGGAGCACCCCGTCCTGTGGTGTCATGGACGGCCTCGGTGCTGATGGTGAAATGCCCTGGGACACCGTAAGTTTGATTTTTTGGCGCCTTTGGCAAAAAAAAAACTGCGAGTATAAGCTATGGAGCAACATACATTATTAATATATTAACTTAATAACTTTCAAAACGACAAAACCATGGAACCACACAAGTTTGGATTTGTCTAATGTAAATGGTGTTTTTTTGGAATCTAATTTTAATTAGTGGGTAAAAAGGAACATGTGTGTATTATATGATCTGTGTGGGTGTCATTATTACATCCAAAATTGTAAGCTTAGTATCAAAAATGTCCACTGCTAACTGATGTCTGCCCTTTTTCTCGCCATGCGATCGCAAAGTGCTTTAAAAGGCATTCAATCCCGCAATATTCTTTAAAAAAACATATTTATAACAAACAACAAAGAACAGAGAAATACGCCCAAGAAAAATGTAGTCAGGAAGTGGTCCGAACTCAGCTTAATGCTGGAATTTGTCATCTTCCGTTGGAACCATCAGGTGAAACCACAGAAGGTTACACACACTTAGTTATTTAAGCATAAAATCAAATAATAGCAAAGAAAATAAAGTTGAAGAAATAAAATAAAATAAAATTCTTTCTTCTTGGGTGAATGAGCAAAGGTCCTTTAGCCTTAAATAGTCAGCGTACCCATAAACAAAAAGAAAACAGACAAAAACGACACAAACTTTGTTATCTATCAACTTTAACACCCGTATTCACAAACAATACTTAAGGGATCCTTCACTGAGTAAACGCACTGCGTTCATACAGCTTTGTGATTGGTCCTGTTTGACTGACCTTTTGTTTCTGACACGATTTGAACCGGGTGCGTAACGATCGATATAAAAATATTTTCTATAATATCAGTCGATATAACGCTCATTTGATATACTTATTGAATCATATAACAACATTGAATATATTTAAATATGATATAATTAACATTTTATGTAACGATCATTTGTTCTAAAAATATTTTATATAACATACATTAAGTATAATGCATAATTACTATAATCAACTTATGATATAAAGTTAATTTCATATAAAGTACAGTTGGTATAAAAAAATACTGTCTATACTAACTCGTGTCCAACCACAAGGGTCGGTTTCTTAGTTACCTATTGTGACCCTGCAGAGCGGTAACTCCTAGGTCTTAACTAATATATAGGTTAGGTTAGGTTAGAATTGTGTCAAGGCGCGAAGCGCCGTAACTACGCGGAATAGGAGCTCCGCAAAGCGGAGCTCCGTCGACTTTGCCTCACGGTCAGCGTTGTACCAAAAAATCATTCGACAAAAATAATATACCACATGATAGTTATACAATATGATTTTTATACAAAATGATGATTATACCAAATGATGTTTATAATAAATAAATGATATATCAAATGATAATTAAAGTAAATAAAAATAGATATTTTGATAATATACCAATCGTATATTATATAAAATGAGTGATTATATCCTTTAAAATTATATCAAAAGTTATTATATCAAATGAAATTATATTAATTATTTTTATACCGATCATTACACACCCATTTGAACCACCCTGTGCGTTCGTGAGCACTGTGAGACCTCATAGTGACGTTTGTGAATACGGGTGTAAGAGTTTTCGTGGCCACATTTTTGTTTGTTCTCAACGTAACACATGTCCCTATTGAATATGAACGATTGTTCCAGAAAAACTCCTCTGTAATGTCTAACGGCATGTCGAACGGGCCCTCGCTGCCGGCCTGCTCGGAGCCCGGCGACGCGCCCGCGCCCGACGCGCCGCCGCAGGACTGCCAGGGCGGACCCAAAGGTACACGGGAACTGCTTTCTCATCAAACATACCCTCATATTAACATCATCAGACATCATTATTTGAGATCTGGATCGTACAGTCACGAGATTTAATTTAGTACCCACCTTAGGTTTTTTATTTTTTATTTTATGGCATCGAGTAGACAAACGAGCACACAGGCCACCTGATGGTAAGTGGAAACTGTGACCCATAGACATTCGCATTCACGAGACTGCAATGCAATCCTGAGACTGCAAATGCGTTGCCAACCCTGAGGCTAAGATGGAATGCCTCTATGCTAGTCATTTCACCGGCTGTCTTATCCCCAAACCGGAACACAACAATGCGAACACTGCTGTTTGGCGGTAGGTTAATGGATAAGATGGTGGTAGCGATCCGGGCGGACCCTGCACAAGGTATTGGAAATCAGGTATTGGAAGTAGGTTTGGAAAGAAAAATATATTATTTATATTTAAATTATTAATTTATTTCTTTTATAATTCACACTAGGAAGTCAGCACGATTGACAGAAGTGACACAGTCATCAAAATTATAAAAAGTTATATGGCGATTTAAATAGGAGGTTGAATACAAATTCATTTTTAATAAAGAAACAAATAATTCAACACGCCCCCTTAAAAATGAATCACCCTTTATAGTATACATTTATACATAATTAAGAAACTAAACAGCACATGTGACTTCCAAGTATTTGCTGGGTAGGTAATACGAGTAAATGTATGTACAATAATTTTTGGTTCAACATTTGTTGCTAGGATTAGGGAAAACCCAGTAAAAACCTAATCAAACCAATTAATTAATAAAAAAATAAAAAATATCATAACACAAGCAATCACTTCTCTAAACCCATTTCCTTTCGCATTGCCTCAAAGGTGACCGCAGGTAATGGTTTCGTCAAAGCATCGGCCAGCTGTCGACCTGTGGGAATATAATTTAATTTAATTATATTTTTCTCAATTTGTTCTCTTGAGAAATGATATTTAATATCAATATGCTTTGACCGCTTATGATTTGTGGGGTTATTTGCAATACTGATACACCCATTATTATCCTCATAGATGGTGATGGGGTCGTCAATGTTCATGTTGATGCTAGCTGCTAAGGACCTAAGCCATAATGCCTCTCTTACAGCCTCATACAATGCCATGTACTCGGCCTCGGTGGAAGAGGCCGCGACTGATGTTTGTCTCTTTGTATTCCAGGTTATTGTACACTGATCAAATAGTTTAAATAAATATCCCGTTGTACTTTTCCTGTCACGTGTATCATTTCCGCCCCAATCTGAGTCTACGTACCCGCATAGAATATTTCTATAGTCACACCTTTTATAACACAATTTAAGATTTACAGTACCTTTTAAATACCTCAAAACTCTTTTAAGACATTGCCACAGCTCTTTGTTGTTCTTGTTTGTGTATCTACTTAGTATATTAATGCTTGTACTTAAATCCGGCCGAGTGCATAGCATTATATACATTAAACAACCTATAACGTTTCTACATGGGGCATTATATTTGTCATCTGAATTCAATGCTTCATAATTCAGTTTACTCTCCAAAGGGGTACTGACCGGGTTGGAATTGTGCATATTAAATTTACTTAAAACTGTGTTTATATATGCACTTTGATCCAAAGTTATTTCATCATTTGATCTAGTAACTTTAATGCCAAGAAAAAATTTAATTTCTTTTAAATCCGACATTTCAAATTTGCTCATTAAATACCTTTTGAATTTATTCATGATTTCAATTTCTGCGCATATTACTACCAAATCATCGACATATAATACTAAATATATGTTTTTACGAACATCACCTCTATCTAATACATATATGCACCTATCAACCGCAGAATTTTGGAATCCTTTTTCTTTGAGTGATCGTTCGAAAACCTCAAACCAACACCTAGCTGCTTGTTTTAGTCCATACAGCGATTTGTTTAATTTACAAACATAATTATTTTTGCCATCTACGCCCTCAGGAACTGTCATATATATTTCCTCTTTCAACTCGCCATTTAAAAAAGGAGTTTTGACATCCATATGATGTACTAAAAGGTCAAATTGGTTTGCAAAGGCAACCATGAATCTAAAACTAGCTATTCGGGCTACAGGCGCAAACGTTTCGTTGTAGTCCGTTAGATATTCCTGACTAAATCCCCTTGCTACGAGGCGGGCCTTGTATCTTATTGGTCTGCCAAACTCATCATTTTTTATAGTAAAGATCCATTTACAATCTACGATATTTTTGTTCTCAGGCCTTGGTACTAATGTCCATGTTTTATTTTTAGAAAGAGAATTTAATTCATCCTTAATTGCGTTTTCCCATTGAATTCTATCATGTCGGTTTTTGATTTCATAATACGAATTTGGTATTTTATATAAAACAGACTGAGTACACAATAAATAATCATCGTCATATTCTTTATAAGATATCGCAGGACGACCTATGAGCCTATCACTCCTTCTAAGATCAATGACCTTGTCTGTGGGTTCTGTTTCTTGTATCTGAGATGGCGAATCAACTGTTAAATCAGATTCATATTTGTCATGGTTTATTTTGCGAATTTTATTAGGACCGCTATTGTCATCACCATCAGATTTAGAGTTATCTGATTTATTGCAGTCAAAATTTCGGGACTCTGAAGGTACTGATTTAAGCGTATCAGCATTAGTTGTTTTATTATGAGAATTTCCAATATTCTCTTCAGGCGTTAGAACAGGCCTGGACCGAACAAAATCAGTCTCGTCCACGATTACATCTCTGACTACAACATACTTTTCGCTTTCTGGGTTCCAAACTTTATAACCATTTGGTTCATAACCCACTAGTATACCTTTCCATGACTTATCATAAAATTTCGCCTTAGTAATTTTGTTATGAACGTACACTGTTGAGCCAAAAACCTTTAAATATTTTACTTGAGGTTTTCTGTCATGCCACATTTCGAATGGTGTATGTGAAGGATTGAGAGCTTTAGTAGGTGTTATGTTTATTAAATAAACAGCAGTTAATACCGCTTCTCCCCAGAAACGTTTTTCCAACTTGGCACCGTTTAACATGGAACGAGCTTTTTCTGTAATGGTTCTCACCATTCTCTCAGAAACACCATTCAACTGTGGAGTCCTTGGAACAGTTAAATGATAAGTGATTCCTTTTTCAACACAATATGCTTTCATTTCAGTAGATAAATACTCTCCACCGTTATCACAATATAAATTAACTAATTTTGTATTGAATTTTGCCTCACTCTTTCCTATAAAATCTTTAAATGTCGTGAATACATCTGACTTATAAGTTATCAGGTACGTAACACAGTAATGAGTATATTGATCAACAAATAACACAAAATAGTTTTTGTTATCAACAGTCGAAGGTGTAATAGGCCCACAGACATCAGAGTGTACAATAAACAATGGTCGCTTAATATGACTTTTATCTTTTGCCGTTTTAAATGGCCGGCGACTCTGTTTCCCTTTTATGCATGCTTCACATAATTCATCATTTGGCACCACTGTGTTAATTTGATTAATGTCAGAAACCATATTGTTTCTTTTTAAATCTAAAAATTTATTTTTACTTATGTGTCCTAAACGTTGATGCCACAAAAAATAATTATTTTTATTATGGTCACACACTTGGGAAACAGGGTTGCAAATATTAACAACTGGAAGAAAATCTAATGCAATTAAATTATTGGTTGACCTACCTTGCATGATGGTTTTACCTTCCCTTTGTATTTGTACACCTTGTTGGTTGAAAATTATTGTCATTCCAGCACGCTGCATTTTTGAAACGGACAATAAATTATATGGAACCTCGGAGCAGAAGAGCACATCCTCCAAAACTCCTTGTATGCCCATATTGCTAGTCACATGCATAGTTCCCTTTTTAGTCGCTGAAACAAATTCACCATTTTTAGCTACTGAAATTTTAAGTGGAGTATGCAATATGGTGAAGTTATAAAATAAATCTTCCCGGTTTATGATATGGTCAGAAGCTCCAGAGTCCAACAAAAATGTAATTTTGTTTCCTTGTTCCTCTTCTTTATATTCTCCGGTCATGAATGCAAATCCGGAACAGTTGCTTGATGTGGATGGTTGATTCATCTCGACCACCTGTACCGTTCTTGTTCTTTCATTATGTTTTGACTGGTTTTGCGATCGTTTGAAATAATAACAGTCGTTTTTCACATGTCCTTTACGACCACAGTGGTGACACTTTAAAAATGTTGTATTCTTCCTTCGATTGTCTTTCTTGTAACTATAATTTGACGTCTGAGGGTGTTCAAATTTCCTTTTTTTAAACGTTGCAGCGGTCCGTTCGACATGAAGAACTTTTGCGCTTGTGTCACAAGATTCGTTCTTAAGTTTCACCTCGTGATCCAAAAGTCTTGTTTTCACAAAAGCCAACGTCAAGTTATCCTCTGTCAACGTTTCGATCGCGGTTACGACACCGTCATATGTTGTGGGTAATGTCAAAAATAAATGAGCCACCTTATCTGTCTCTTCCAACTTGGCTCCTGCTGCGAGTAATTCCGCAATCAAGTCGTCAAATATTGCAAAAAATTTAATTAGTGGCACACTAGGTTGTAATTTTAAGGTCAATAATTTTTTTCGTAAAGCCAATTGCGTTGCAAGACTTTTTCGCTCATACAATGCATCTAAACTATCAAAAATGTCTTTGGCAGTGCAGTCTTCTTTTACAAAACCAAGATATGAATCTGACAAATATTCGACAATCACATTTTTTGCAATTCTATTTTGTTTTTTCCCACTCACGGGTTCGTAATGCCGGGACTTGTTGTAGTACATCAATCACGTCCAACTCTGATAATAACGCACGAATTCGAAACTTCCAAACGCTATACTTTTCTCCGTCAAATGGTTTTATATTCCGTTTTAATTTTCCATTTTCCATTTTTTATTTAAGAAATTTGAAAACGTACACTGAGCACATAACCTATTGGAAATCAGGTATTGGAAGTAGGTTTGGAAAGAAAAATATATTATTTATATTTAAATTATTAATTTATTTCTTTTATAATTCACACTAGGAAGTCAGCACGATTGACAGAAGTGACACAGTCATCAAAATTATAAAAAGTTATATGGCGATTTAAATAGGAGGTTGAATACAAATTCATTTTTAATAAAGAAACAAATAATTCAACACAAGGTCCTACCACCCGCCCAGAGTCAATCTGACATTCTACAACAATAAGGTTGAGTTACCTAGAAGTTACAGATGGCTTGACATCTCTAATGACATTGACGACTTCAAGCATATTTTTCTTGAAATGGGCCCCAAATTAACGCTCGTGACCGTACACAGATTCAGGTTACTGTCTTTCCTGTGGACATGCCCGAAGTTAACGTTTATAAGGTATTTTTTTCTGGCTGAACACTCATCCGCATGAACGGGGAAAGGTCGACTTTATTTCTATCAAATAAAAACATAACTTATATATTTTGCGGGTTGTAGGACCTTGTGCAGGGTCCGTCCGGATCGCTACCACCATCTTATCCATTATCCTACCGCCAAACAGCAGTGTTCGCATTGTTGTGTTCCGGTTTGGGGATAAGACAGCCGGTGAAATGACTAGCATAGAGGCATCCCATCTTAGTCCTCAGGGTTGGCAACGCATTTGCAGTCTTAGGATTGCATTGCAGTCTTGTGAATGCGAATGTCTTTGGGTCACAGTTTCCGCTTAACATCAGGTGGCCTGTGTGCTAGTTTGTCTTCTCTACGCCATAAAAAAAAATGCACTCAAGCTTTTAACTATTGACCATAGGAGAGGCAACTCAAGTGTGTATGACCCATCTAGCAGACGTTGTAAGTGTACGAACAGATGAACGAAAGACTGACACATACTCAGTAAAATAAATTGACGGAGACGGGGAACGACAGACATACAGAAAATGTCACAGACTCATTTATAGTCTCACCCCTTCGTACGCTATTGCTCTGATCAGTGCTTAATTTTCATATCTTTTTTTATAGAGTCATGATCTAAATATAGTTGAACTTGGTATGTTTTTAGCCTCCTGCATACAAGATATTGTTAATAGACATACAAGTTAGAGACACGCTACACAGGTTTTGTCAGATAAAAACTAAATAATAATAAAGATAGCTCATCAGGCTGAAAACAGACTGGAAATAGAGGCCCAGCTAAAATCGAATTTAAATTAGAGGATTTTTCCTACCAATTGTAATATTAACACGTGACCCGTAGCCTTAACGCATTAATCATTTCACTAACATCCAAAACATTAAAAACTATAACAAAGACCGAAACGTCTACAATGCTATCTGTCTATTACAGGTGTTAAAATTCCAGACGAGAACCTCACGCCGCAGCAGCGAGCGCACCGCGAGGAGCAGCTGGCCACCATCCGCAAGATGCAGCAGATGCTGTTCCCCGAGAGCGGCGGCCCGCCCGACCCCTCGCAGCCGCCCGGCGACGCCCACCCGCCCAGCTCCGCGCCCAGCATGAACATGCCCTTCCAGAACATGGGGCCCAACGGACCCATCAACTCGGGGCCCAACGGACCCATGGTCTCCATGTCCAACAGCATGAACTCCGGCCCCCCGTGCACCATGTCGGGACCCAACGGACCTATGGGCAACATGGGGCCTAACGGACCCATGGGAAACATGGGGCCCCACGGGCCTATGGGTATGGGGATGAATATGCACGGTAATATGGGACCGAACGGCATGATGGGGCCGAACGGTCCTATGATGCCGGGGATGGGGCCGAACGGGCCTATGGGGCCCATGTGCGGGATGAAGGGGATCAGAGGGCCCTGCGGAGGACCCGATATGAAGACCGGGATGTGTACAGATATGCATATGGGGAGAGGATGCGGTGGACCTATGGGGGTAAGACCAACTAATCTGTTTTCAGATTTTTCTTGCATATTTTAAACCATCTCTTGTTATTGGAATGGGCTTACATTTGAAATACATACGTAAACGCGATGTCTGCTTTTTCGTTGTCTATTTAACCATAGTACAGCCGAATACAAAAATATGTATCGAAAGAATACTCTCAAAAATGTGTTACCTAGTTCTTATTATTATTACAATGGAATAAGATGCATTGAGACATATTTTTGAGATTTATTCTCCCATATTTGTACACTTCACTGTACAAGCTTAGAGCTTAGTTTGAAATTGGGTCAAATACGAGATTGTCCACTGTATTGTATTTACTTTCATTTAATAACAATACTGGAAAAGGGCCCAACCTTAAGTACGATCACGAGCGTTAATTTGGGACCCATTTCATGAAAAATATGCTTGAAGTCGTCAATGTCATTAGGGATGTCAAGTCATTTGTAACTTTCAGAAAACTCAACCTTATTGTTGTAGAATGTCAGATTGACTTTGGAGCTAAGGTGGGTACGAAATTAAGACTGCGCCGAGCGTACTTGGGATGCACAGTGGCGCCCTCATTACTTTTATTATGTTTTCTAATAAACTAATGTATTTTCTTGAAATTAGTCGAAAGGTTTTTGTACTACAAATGAAAACACAACTTATAGGTTAATACACATAGATTAATAACAATTACCCTTTGAGTAGTCAGCTTAACGGAAAAAACTGGCCACCCTTTTCCCTTAGCTGTTATTAAAGTTTGTTACGTATCCCATAAATTGTGTTTTTACTTGCACTACAAAAATGTATCGTCTGATTTCAAGGAAATTCTTTAGTTGATTAGAAAACACAATAAAAGTAATGAGGGCGCCACTGGACGCTCGGCGTTTGCTCGGCGCAGTCTTAAATTTCGTGACTCTACCCGAAACCGACGTGCGAGCATGATCCATGTATGAATGTGGAAGAAGAGAAAGATTGGTTAGGATCTTAGCAAGTGGAAAGTGGACTCTGCCTACCCCTCTGGGTAATATGCGTGTTTGATTGTATGTCTGTAAGTAAATAACGTGTGTGTGTCCGCAGCGGATGGCGAGCCCGATGGGCGGCATGGGCGGCAAGCCGTGCATGATGGGCGCGCCGCATATGGCCCCGCGCATGATGCCCGGCCCCAACATCAACGCTATGAACGGTGAGACCCTGCAATGAAAGCTACAAGTCGTAACTTAACCCCCTGCAACTGTGGTGACTTTTTTAGAAACATTCTACTGACGTGGAGTCACGAGACGTCAGTTAAATGATAAGTTACGGTTGAAGTTCATTTGCACGTCATGTCATGATACAAAAAGTTCGATATTCCCTTGCAATAATATTACGATTATGACACTACACTATCGCATGGGGCTGACCTATAATGATAGATGTTTGTTGACGACGCGATAGCCTAGTTGGTAGTGACCCTGCCTACGAAGCTAGAGGTCCTGGGTTCAAATCCCGGTAAGGGCAGATATTTGTATGATGAGTGCAAATATTTGTTCCTGAGTCATGGATGTTTTCTATGTTTTTAAATATATATTTCTCTATACTATAAGTATTTATATCGTTGCCTAGTACCCATAGTACAAGCCTAGAGCTTAGTTTGGGACTAGGTCAATTGGTGTGACATAGTCCCCTGAAAAAAAAAAAGTATAATGTGAACTAAATAAATGACGCTGACAAGTGTCAACCTTAGCGATAAGTAGATCTCACAGAAACTTTTGTCAAAACTGGTAGAGCGATTTCTTGGCGGACCGTACAGTCACTGAGAAGCTTTATTACCTTGTCGCAGTGGTTTGAATTTTGTATATTAATAATTTGACAAGGTAGTTACTAACATCTACTGCTGAGTTCGACTGTGCCTAGTGCTTAGTTTGGGATTAGGTCAATTTGTAAGAGATTATCCCTGTTTTTTTAAAATTTTTGCTGTTGTAATTCCAGGAGGTATTATGATGGATGGCATGATGATGGGCCACGGCGACTGTGGCCCGGAGCACCACGGGATGCCGCAGCATTGCGACGAGTACGGACGCGCTAGGAACGTGAGTACTGACAGGCTAGGTACACTCCGAAGTATAGGCATTAAAATATACCTACCGTGCTCGCCGGCGGGATTTAAAATAATTGATGTCTGATGATAGGGTTGTCGCGTGATTGATATTGAGTATGATGATGAATCGAACGTTGTTAATGTCGTTATGAAATAGCACTGTGTACAATACTGAGCATTGGACCAGCATTATAGTCTATGCTTTTAGGTATATAAAAAATGTAAACCAAGCACGTGACATTGTCAAATAGCCAATCAAAACTGTTTTTTCGAACTTTGACGAATCAGTTTTCTGCTTTTATTGGCTGACGAACTATATCACGTGGTTGTTTTTTTTATTTTTTTTAAATACCTAAAAGTATAGATTATAGTTTTGTTAAAAATGGTAAAGTAACTAGTTGCTGAAAAATATTTTTTGATACATTAGTCAACCATCACAATACCTTGACCTGTTTCCTCAGATGGGCCCGGGCGATGGCGGGGGGCTAGGGCTGGGGCCGGGCCCCGGGATGCACAAGGGCCCGCTGCGCAGCCCCAAGAGCCCTGCCGGAGACATCGACTGGCAGAAGATACACCACCAGTTCTTTGACGACCCCAAGAATGGAGACAGTGACATGAGTAAGGACATTTTTGTATGGCTTAGCAAAGGATTACAGGCCTCGTGATGGTAAATTTTGAGGCATAGTTTATTTAGAAAAATAGTTCGTCCATCGGCTCTTTCGGAGATCCTGTTACCTATTGCCACTTGGGCGCTAAGGTTGGTGCACGCATACACGCAAGTCCCGCAATAAAGTTTTGTTTGAAGACGAACTACTGTTTATACTGTGCTTTAATATTTGTAATTTTAATATTGCTCGTGCGTTGTCAATCCTGAGAAATTTCATGTGAGGCATTTCATTCGGTATATAGACATATTATATTTCTTTTAAAATGTATAAATAATAATTAACTTCGTTTTCAGTTATTATGATATTTTCGGCTTTAAAATTTGAATGATAAACGGGAGTTGTTGGTTTATTTTTATAGTTAGAAAGTTGTCAACAAAAGCGACACTGAAATTGCGGCTCTTCGTTCAAAGTTTCAAATTGATAGCATTAATTGTTGCTAAAAGTGACATACAAGAAGTCACAGCCAAGTTGCATCTTTTTTGACCCTATCGGTACGTTGTCATAATACCGCAGTACGCAGTGACATTTTAGAGATGGTTAATTCGTTATTTTTAAAAGATTTTTACGAATGTGGGATGGGCTTGCAACCTGTCACTAATACACTGGTAAACATCTTAGCCTAAAAGTGCAAAATGTGGTTACAGAATTTTTAACAAATTATTGGAGTTGTTGGTAATTCTGTAGCTCTGCCTACCCCACTCTGGGAATAAAGGCGTGAGTTTATGTATGTGTGTGTATGTTGTATACGAAAAGTGGTCAAGTCAAGTGACGTACTACATTGATACCGAGACCAGAGGGGCTATTGCTTAACGCACTCGCAATCGCAATTGTTTTCATTTTGAAAATCGAAGGCTTGTCTGAATACAAAATGAAAACAATTTGTCCCGCTTTGAAGCCAATTGAGGTTATTGTAGCAAGAAGTAAGTGTTGCGGTGGTTGTCGGCAGGCACGGCGGTGAAGTCCCCGTGCTCGGAGCGCGGCGGCTGCCTGCCCCCGCCGCCCTACGGCGCCTCGCCGCTGCACCGCTCCGCCTCCGTGCCCATCGGTGAGAACCTGAGCAGTGAGCACACACTACCTCAGCCCGAAACAAATACCGACAAACACCATTCGTGGCTCCCTTATGGAAAGCCTACCGTTATTTCGCTCATTGAATACAAAACAGATACATTCCAAAATAATTTGCTCTTTTAAAAATCGTATTCCAACAGCTTCTAATTTTAAAATGCAACACACTCATTTCGGATTGTGTCCGTTTTGTATTCAATGAACGATTTGTGCTAATGCATCGTTTGTCAGAATTTACGTTTATCCTATAGACATTTCCGTCTCAATAAAAAATGGTTGCCTGTAAAGTCGGTTTTACGGGCGAAGATTTTACGTGACAACGTCTTTTTCTCGGTAGAATATTTATTGATATGAATATAATTAAATTGCACAATAGGAACAAGGAATTGAATGAAAATAAGAATTGCACAAATTTTAACTATAGAAATATATTTTGTTTACTAAAACATTGTACATGTAAACTTAAACTTAACTAATTCCTATTTGAGTGATTTTGTTGAGGATAGGTACTGGAAGTTGAAGGCATTTGCTCGTCCGTTTCCATTGTTTTGAGAGTGGTGATTCCTGTTGAACATTTGAAATTGAATGGATGAATTTTTAATTTTAAAGAATCAATTTGAAAATCAAAACACTTATTCAGATCGAAGGTTCAAATTTTTGCTAAATAAATTTGAAATTAATTAAAATTTGTAATTGTAAATGATGAAGTTGAAAATTAAAACATTTACTTAAATTAGATGTTAAAATTCTTGCTCAACACAGTTTAAATCAAGTTTTCTTATATCTGCCACTTTTTCTTAATATTTGTAATTTTAAAGAATCAATTCGAAAATCAAAACATTTATTCAGATCGAAGGTTCAAATTTTTGCTAAATAAATTTGAAATTAATGAAAATTTGTAAAATAATAATTAATTAATTAATTAATTTTAAACTAATAATTTACTTAACACTATCAACATTTATCAATAGTATGACATAACCTATAAACTCAGTTTCTCAACTTTTGTGTCAATCTAACAATTAATCAATCAATCATAGTTTACGATAATGAAATATCAGTGTACAATTATTTACCTTTATTGTTGTAGTTGTTGTAAATGACGAATCTAAGCACTCCACATTTTCACTACAGACACAGCTGACGATACTTTAACCACACGTGTGAACTTGTATTATGACGCTTTCTTGTTTTTCCAACGCCAAGAACGTTCGAGAAAGACAAAGACAGAGACACAAGCATGCGCCGATTCAATGCGCCTAATTCTCTAGTGCTGCGCGCGCGGCAGACCGATCATAGTTGAGTGGGAGAGAGACGCAAGGCATTCGGCGGGCCTCTCTCTCGTTCGGTGACTCATCGTAACGTTACCGAGCGTTACACTTTTTCATAAGTGACTCCCAGCCGCAACCTAATTTAAGACGTTGTCACGTCAAAAAAACTTTTTAAGTAAATTAAAGTCCATGATGATTGGTCGGCCGATCTCGGTCACGGCGAAAGTTGTCGCTGCTGAGTTCGCATGTGGCTTATGTAGCTTAATTTTCTTTGTGAAAGTTCTTCCGCATTGCGGGCATGTGAACTCACCATTGACGGTCCATATTAGATGCATGCCATGATTAAGGTCGTATTAGCGAACGATATCTTGATTCTGAGGCCCTTTGAACTCTGGGCGGATCCAGCGGACTTCCTAATGGAAGCCCTAAGAGTTTCCAACCCGGCCTACCTCAGTGTTGAGGTACTCGTTGGGGTGCATTCCTCCCCCCTGTGGGCCCAGCCTTGACCCCCCGTGCCCCGCAGCGACGCAGTCCCCCGGGCACGGCGCGGTGCAGATGCCGATGTCGGCCGAGGCGTCGCGCGCCGGCTCCGCGCTCAACAGCCCCGCGCACTGCAAGCCGCCCAAGCAGGACGCGCCAGGTCGGTACCGGCTATGGGACAGATCTAGAGATTTAGCGGGTTAGGACACAAGGGAGCAATGTTCAAAGATGGTCAAAAATATATTGTAAAAAGGTACACACTGGTGCCTCTTTTTAAGTATGGTGATACGGTACTAGGAGAACATCACTCTTCAAATTAAATACAAACTTACACTAACATTTATTCAGTTTAATGTTGCGTAAAGTGTCGTCTAAAAGGGACATTAGTGTTAATTTACGTTTAAAAAATTAAGGCATGTTCAATAAGCTGTAAATAAGGTCTAGTTTTAAAAATAACCCAATCAAAACACATCGAGTATTAGTATAGATGTAGTGAATAATCCTTTCCCATCGTGAGTTGTCGGATAAGTTAGTATTTATCTTGCTTTCTCAATTAGCTTCAGTACCCATCAATAAGCCAACTGAGAAAGCAAGATAAATACGAAGTTATCCGAACAAAAACGATGGGAAAGGATTATTCACTACATTTGTACTACGATAGGAGTCAAATCTGGCGAGCTAGGTGGTTAGCTAGGCCTAACCACTTTGGTTTAGTCAATTATGCTTCGATATTGAAATCACACTGTTGACGTAATGACAGCCATAACGTCACGAATATGATGACTATGGGCTTGTACAATGTGAAATAGACACGCTAGTGCAAGGACATATTCAATACGCTGCGGTCTAGTTTTAAGCACCATAAATATGTTAATGTTAATGAAAATTTTGAAGGTACGGTGCCGTGCTAAGTCGATTTAAGTGGCAGAACGTGCTTTCGTGTAACAAAAACACTACTAGATTTGGTCCGCGATGTCGTCTACATAGAACTCTTTTACTACTGTAATGTATAGACCCTCATTTAATTTAGCGTAACACGTCATGTACATAACGTGTACGTAAAACAGAGTGTAATTTTGTAGATTATTGACAGAAATTTTTCGAAAACTATCAAATTTTTAAAGTAGTTATAAGTTATAACCTTTTATAGTCTACTTTAAGCTTTAAACGTTGCGAAAGAACCTTTCTCCAGATTTGAGTTAGATCTTAAAATCGGTATGTTTTTTTTTTCAATTGTTTATAGAACCGTCTTTCACCATTGCTCCTCAGGATAATTCGCTAGGGTGTTTTTACAGTCAAATAGAAGCAAAAAGAACTGTCTTTTATAGGTTAAACTTTTTAATTTCTTTACCAAAACGCTGCCATAACTATAGGTAAGTTACGCAGCATGACACCGAAGCCATAGTCGTAAAGCATGCTGTGTTAGACATTTTCCCAACCACAACATTATTTGCATTTGTTTTTTTTTCTGTAGTTGTAATGCGTTTTTTTTCTCCCCTCCCCCGCATACGCTTGACGCTTGAATCCGTGTGTTTGAAACGTTGCGCAAACGTTGGACGAACGCAGAGATATTAGAGAAACTGGACGATGGGGTGTTTGTCCGCACGCTCCAGTGCCTCGCGGCGCAGCAGAAGAGCAAGGAGCCCAGCCTTATGCCCGTGCCGGAGCCGCAGCAGATATCCTACCTCAACCAGTTCGAAGGTAACCGGAGGTCGCACCCAGAAATAACTTGATCACCATTAAACAACTGATATACTTTATATGGAGATGGTACGGGTCGAATGCGAGATGCACGTTAACGCAACGCGTTTTCTACTTTTTTTTAACTTGACACGATGCTGAGTTTTTTTTTATATTATGTCCTGATAACGCCCAACGTCCTATATGTAGGACATTTGTCAAAGTGACTTTTGACTTTATTTGACACAGAACTCTTTTTCGAACTAACGAAATTTCGGATTCACTTCGGATAGTAGGATCTTTGTAAGTATGCAATTACCCCTACACATTCATTATGTGTTTGTATATGTACGATGATTTTTCTTAACTGTAAGAGCATCGGGAATCACAGAAAGAACTCTGGTACTTTAGTTAGAAATACTTAAAGGTATGGCGGCCACCGGCCATCGACGCTCGCGTCAAAAGCATAAATATCTATAAATGTAACTTGTCAAATGTACGGGTACAATGTACATAGATGTTAGATATTGTCAGTGACATAGGCGTCTTGGGAACGTGTACATATTTGCGGCTTCTGAACGTAAATGGGGCGAAATTTTCGGTTTATATGCGTTGCGTTAACGTGTGTATTGCTGTCCGTACGTTCACGTTGCGTCTGGACCGATAGGTCAGCACTTTAATAAAAATATATGCGGGTAACGATAAAAAAATTACTTGTTTTACTTTTCCCAACCGGATTGGAAGATATGTAAGTTTCCCACTTGGTACGTAATTAATTAACACTAAAACGTCACGGCACAAACTTACGATTATAAATCGAGCACGGTTCGAGTTGTTTCGGACTCTTTGAAAGTCCAGCGTCAGGGAGTGAGTGTGTTTAACTAACAAACTCATTACATATATTTGATCTAGCTCAGTCGAACTTAGGCAACTATATTTAAGAACTTAGTCGCAATAACCTATAAAACAGAAAGTGGTTTAAAATTTTGTATTCTAGTAGCTGCGACAAGGTACTAAGAAGTTCAGTTACTTATGAGTTTGACTGTGAACAAGATTAGAACATATTGAGTAACGTTGCGCTGTAGTGTGAAGTCAAATAGCCCTTTTGGTAACAACGGCGGTTTATAAAGAAAGCTCACGTTAACGCGAAGGGCGTATAAGTCGACTCTATATGGCGTTTGAGGGGTTTCGAAGGGGCGGGGGACATCTAATCGATACTACCGCAGGATTTTGTTGATTGCATCGATACAATTACGCGGCTCAATCGATACAAACCACAATCAATTGATATTGTCGCGATGTAGTCGCGCAGCTGAAAGTCGCAAGGAACGACAAACTTAAGGTCCGTTCCCGATTTATAATCGTGAGTATGAACCAACGAGTTTTAGTACACACTTGTTTATTTCTGAATGCGGCATCACTTGAAATTTCATACGCTTTCAATGTTTTCTTCGGCATTTGTGTTGTAACATATGTTTTGTAGTAATTTTGGTTAAGTAGATCGTGTTGTGTTTGTTTTTGTGTTTAAATCACCTTGTTCTGATTGTGGTGGTGGTTGGTGAAAATGTGCTAACATGTGTACCTTCATTCTATGGCTAATTTGTACTATCATCAGTTCGTTTGTAGCTGTGTGTGAAGCGGGTTTATAGGGATGTACTTCCTGAAAATTTGGTGTTTTAAATTTGCTGCCAGAAAGTAGCAGTTTTACGTCGGCGTTGTTTGTTTATGTTTAATAGTGGTTAAACCATGTTTCGCTCTACCCATCCACCTACATCCATCTTCCTTCCTCCTACTGCTTAACTACCCCCCTTTCAATTTCCCTGTCCTTTCTCAATACTGCCCTTCCAAATAAAAAGGAGGCCTGCGCAATTTGATGGTGAAAGCAAATTGAACCATGTCTTAAGTATTAAGGTCACCAATACAGGGTGTTTGGCAGTCGGGTGTAGGGGTTTTAAGGGATGATAGTAAGGGTCATTCTGAACATTTTTGACCACATTTACTATTATGCTAAGTTTCACGGTTTCCGAGATATTGATCATTTTAATAGGATTTTTTGTTATTTTTCCTTATGTCCGTGATACGAAAAACCCCTTAATTCAAGTATTAATTAAAAAAAAAAACAGTGTTTTCTTGCATGACTTGAATCACTATGAAATAAGGAAGTTTTAAAGCTACATGCCATTTTTTTTTCTTCACAACTTTTTGAGTAAACGCGCAAGAGTTACTTTCTCCATACTAAGAGAACCCCGCGTTTGTTTTTCACCAAGTATGGAAAAACCAATTTTGTGAGGTTACTCAAAAAGTTGTAAGGAAAAAAAATTGGCATGTAGCTTTAAAAGTTCCTTATTTCATAGTGATTCAAGTCATGCAAGAAAACACTGTTTTTTTTTTAAATTAATACTTGATTTAAGGGGTTTTTCGTATCACGGACATAAGGAAAAATGACAAAAAATCCTATTAAAATGATAAATATCTCGGAAACCGTGAAACTTAGCATAATAGTAAATGTGGTCAAAAATGTTCAGAATGACCCTTACTATCATCCCTTAAAACCCCTACACCCGACTGCCAAACACCCTGTATATTCGCGATTTTATGAGACATACACCCTTTTTTTTAATGAGGTCAGAATTGTAGCGGTTCCCTTCCAACATGTTCGTTTCCTGCTGAATTGCGATTCGATTTATCACGTTTTGAATAAGGTCGTAAGTCAAGATAACAAGGTCGTAAGCCATTATGATGTAATAAAAATAACTGTTTTCATGTCTCATACTCTGAAAGCAGGCCATTGTTTATCTTAGAAGCGGGTTGAAAGTGAAGAAAAGTTATTTGGAAAATAACAATGTCAATTTACCTGTGCAGTACAGAAACCTCTACAGACTCTATGTAGTAAGATTATTAAAAAAAAGTAATTTGAAATCAGAATTATGTATGTCAATGACGTCAATGTGCAGTATTAGAAACACGGCCTCTCTGTAATAAGATTATTTAAAAAAAATTAAGAAAAAATAATAAAGTCAATGGACCTGTGCAGAAGCAGAAACCTATACCTACAGCCTCTCTGTAGTAAGATTATTTTAAAAAACTAAACATGTACTGAGCCAAGCTAACTTTTTAAACATTCACTCTTTGGTAAAACTATACTGAGTCTTACTTTTATAACGTTTATTATGAAGTTGTTCGTCATAGTCGACATGAAAAGTTCGAAAATTATCACTCGCAATTATAATTTTAGTGAGGCAGGTGCCTTTCTTCCCTTGGTTAACAATCTTCTATTGGGTGAAGGTCAATAGATGGCAGTCTACCACCTTACGGTTCTTTTGCTACGCCCTTAGGTACCTTAAAAGACCGGCAACGCATCTGCAATTGCCGCAAACACTGCAGGACGCAACCTATATCTTAGAGTGAGCACGATGTATTTCCATCTCATTCCAATGTATAGCTGCATCCTGCAGAGTTTGCGGCAAACGCCAAGCGTGTAGCGCTGGCATAAAAGAGTAATAATAAAAAAATAAAATATAAGTATAAAATGTAAAATTCAAACAATATAAAACAATAGAAAAGGTTAACATAGTAGGTATATCACTGGGAGTGAGTGCTGTCTTTTTTCTTCCAAACATCCCTATCACCTGTCATCTCAGTATTCACTCCCTTGTTTCTCATATAGCTCTTCACACATTCCATCCTTATTTGTGTCCTTCCATAAATTAATATCAGTAGACAACCTTACACAATTTGACTTAGAGCTGATTTTTCTATCTCCAGATAACAGTATCTGTCTGGTAAATTGTAGCTCTGTCCTTATCTTTCTTATGACAAAGAAAAGGACAGAGCTACAATTTACCTGACAGAGTTATCTGGAGATTGGAAAATCAGCCCTTAAACTCAAACCGAGCTGTTTGTTTGAGTTTTTAAATGTACTGTTATTCTGTAAACTTGTTGTATTGTGTAGAAAAAGTGATTTAGTAGTGCTTGTAGAAAAAATACATATTTAAATACCAAATAATCGCCTTTAACAAGAATCTCTAGCTTCCTAGTCGAACAAAACCATCCCCACAACCCACTTCACCCAGCTCTAAAAGCTCTCGAGGGCTCTCAACTCCTTCGCGCTCACTTGTCTCGTTGACCCCTTCAACTGGACATGGCTTGATTGTCCCGTTTTGTGCCAGGTCAAGAGCTAACGATCCAGAAACAACCGAACACATCGCTAAAGGACAACGGGCCGCCGTCGAATAGTGGGGGGCAGACGCCGCAGTCTAGTTCAAACCAGAAATCACCGGCCGGGTAAGTTGTTCGTTTACAGATTTGTTCTCAGACTGTTCAATAAACAGATGAAAATACATAAGACTTACCGCCCTACTACTTTCGAAGACCTTAGCTTTAGAATATTTCTTCAAATCTCTAGGTGTAAAATGTATAGATAATGAACGAAACCAGGCAATGTTGTGCCAATACACCTTCATAACAGGTCTCTTAACACGATCTAATTGTTCTTTGTGCAGGATGATGCCAGGCACGCCGGAGCCCCACGCGTCCCTCGCGGAGCAGCGCGCGGGGCGCTTCTCTATGGAGCAGAGCCCCGGGTTCATCAACCCGCAGACGCCCACCTCGCAGGGGAACAAGTGCTCGCAAGGTACGCGCGGAACTGCATGCCTGGACGTACTTGTGTGGGTGACTGTCGTCATAATGACTACATTGTTTCACTCAAACAACTGAGTGACTGAATGTGTAAGTGCTACCTCTGCAGCACCCCTGGTTCATGGCAGAATAGCAATGCTGAAACACATGCTGAGCCGGCGCCCTTTTACGGATATCCCGTCGCAATAAAAAAAAAAAAAAAAACTTGGTTTTCGTGTACAGATGAGAAATCCCGGCCGAGCCCGTCTTCCAACCGCCAGGATCCCTCGAAGACGCCGCAGCGCGACCCGCTCAGCCAGGGACCCTACGCACCGTCATCGTCTGCGTGTGCTAAGAGCAGCTGTAGCGTCGTCAACTCCTCGGCTTCTGGGGACGACTCCATGGCTGGGAACAACGACGTATGTATTTTATTCATGGTACTCAAGCCACTTAATAGTCCAATGGACTCTAAAGACCCGTGTACATTACCAACATTAAAACTGTAAATTCGTTGCCAATTTTGAGGACGAAGATGGAGTGCCTGTGTGCTAAATTTATTGCTACTCTTGTTGTTTTATATTGTAGCAAGGCCTTGGTGGAGCACGTCAAAAACCGATGGCAATTGGATCATCATAGACCATGTATTGGCTGTCGAAATAGTGGCATTTACAAAAGCAAAATTCACTCTTCTATGACATGCAAAGTCGGAACTACTTTTGCTTGACATGTGTGATTTTTTATAATCGCAGTTGTGTGTTGAAAAATAAAGATTATTGGCAAATATACAACCATAATTAGTATTTCCAGGGAACTCGTTTATGCACAGTAGGAACAGTAGCGGGCCTAACACGCTGCCTTGTGGAACACCATATTAATTTTCTAAACACGCGGACAGTTATTACAGCAACTCGTACAAATGAAATGTCATTTGATAGTAAAGGTATTTGGCAATCGTTTCAGACGACGTTATCGGGCGCGGGCCAGTTCCCCTGCCTGAGCCGGCCCGACATCCCCATCAACCCGAACCAGTCGTCGGCGGCGCACGCGGCGGCGCCCTTCGACCCGATCTCGTCGCTGGCGCAGATGTCGCAGCAGCTGACGAGCGGCGCGCCCGGCGGCGGCGCGGGCAGCATGCCGCCCTTCCCGCACCCGCAGCACCCGCTGCACCACCACAGCGTGCACCACTCGCACCACATGATGATCAACGACCTCGGTCAGTGCCCCGCATCACACGATCACACTGTCATCAACGACTTCTCCGTCACACGATATCACACGATGATCAACGAGCTAGCTCAGTACACTCACATCACACGATATCGCACGATGATCTACGAGTCTACAACCTCGGTGAGTACATTCACATCACACGATATAACACAATCAACGACCTCGGTGAGTGCACTTGCATCACGTGATATCACACGATGATCAAGAAACTGAGTGACTGCACTGGCAAATAATGCATGAACTGTACAACAACTCGCTGACAGTTCTGTTATACCAATATCCACATCACTCAGATGTGATACTAAATTTATTTTTTTCCAAGAGAACACTAAAGGATTTGTATTGGAATTGCTGGATTCAAGGTAATTCTGCAAGATTGCCCAGTAATGTGTGTGTTTGGTATGGAAATTCTACTGTAAATGTTGTCTTCGTTTTGTAGTTTGGTTTGATATTTTAATAATAAGTCAATTTTCGAATTAAATTTCTGTGGAAAAAGTTCAAAGTTGTTTGAATTATAAAAAAAAAATAGAATTTTTTAGACTCCATTTGAGAAATTACTAAACCAATAAGTGAATATTTTAACACCCATTTTCATTTCTAGGTTGCCACATGGATAACATGGGAGGTCCCGGCATGGGCGGCCCCATGGATGGCATGATGGGCGGCGACTTCCCTCCGGACATGAACCTCAGCCCCAAAATGGGCGGCGGTCCCATGGGCGGCCCCATGGGGCCTATGGGACCCGACGCCTCAATGATGGGACCTCGAATGGGCGGCGGCAAAATGCCTCCGTTCAACGGCGCTAACGTCCAAGTAAAAGCGAGCGCGCCCAACACGATACAGTATTTACCGACGCGGCCCCAGATGCCGTGCAACTCGGGCCCGCGAGGCCCCCCCAGCCTAGACTTCCTCCAGCGAGTAACGAATCCGATGCAAATGGACAGCAGTAAAGGTGTTCAATACTTCCCCCGCGGCATGGACATGGACGGAGGCATGCGCGGCGTCATGCGCGCGCCGGCCGGCATGCTCCGGATGCCGCACTACCCGGCCGGGTTCAACTCGCCGCCCAAAATGGCCGGGGACCCGTTCGGGAACCCGCCTAACCCCATGTGCGGCCCCAACTTCAGGGGGGTGAAGGGAGGCATGGGCGGCAACGTCCGGATGGGCAGCGCGCAGCCGCTGCCGCCGTCGATGGGCGGGCCGGGCCCCGGGTTCAAGGGCCAGGGCTTCGCGGTCCCGTCGACGGCGGACCCGAACTACGCGGCGCAGTTCCACAACTTCCAGCAGCAGCTGTACGCGACGGGCTCGCGCGGCGCGCCGCCGCACGCGCCCTACCCGCCCTACCCGCCCAAGTGATGGCCGCGCCCGCCCCGAGGCGCTGTGATACGGACACTCCCATCGCACCTAACGGATCTACCCAACGGCCTCACCATATTCTAAGGAATTTTGTATTTCTTTTACATAGTGAAACCGTGTGAAGTACTTAAAGTAACGTATTTAATTATACACCAGTGAAGAGAGATCAAAATATTTTGTTAGTGATTTTGCGTTCGTGAGATTCTTTATGATACGAACCGGCGCGAGAGACGCGGGTCTCGGCCGGGCGAAGGTTGTACAGATGTACAAAACTCTAGGCGTGTTATCGTGTACTGTTCGACATAATTTAAATAAAGTACAGTTTTTTAGAATCGTTTTGCTGATGGCAATAATTTAGGTGTAGGGTTTTTACACATGCCAATATTACGACGTATCGGTTCCTTTACTTAGCTATTTTTATATACGATTCCTATGCACACAGATTTCTAGTCAATTTTGAAATTAACGGAACCTGGGTCCCGCCGATGCGCGAGCGTCGGCGGGCGATTACACATTTTGGTTACTTTTAATAATTACAGAAGTACACTCTTAGTAACGGTATGTTTTGTCCATTTTTTTTAGTTGTAGATTTTATTAGTGTAATTAGATTTTTTATTAATTTTATTTCGGCTATATCGGCCAGTAACTTTAAATGGGAAAGGTGGGTTAGAATTATTCACTGATCCTCGACTCAATGTTCTAAATTGTAAGGTTCTATTTCCCCTTCGAAGGTGTTAGTTAACATCTACTTTTGCAAATTTTAGGCAACAGCTCAAATGTCTATTTGTTGTATTGAATGTTTGCAGCGTCTTGAGGGACCGCAGACACGTGTCCGCGCGTTCATTTGATCTGATAGCGATGTTTTTCTGTCTTCCAGTATCATTATAGACTTAAAAAAAAATGCAATAAGAAGTGTTCAAACTTCATTTAATTCTAAAGTTATACATGCTTAGTAGTCTTACTTTTAATATATTAAAAGTACTTAAAACGTCTGCCATATTATTTGCCACATGAATTTAATTTTCGTGATAATTCTCCTTAATTTATTCTAAATCCGTGCGAGTGTTTCGAGCTATTGTTTATTCGTTAGTGATAGCGTATCGGTATGCTAGATGTAGACGCACTAGCTGTCGCAGTGGCCTTCGAGATGTAAATGCCTTTATTATGAGCAATGCCGCGCGGCGTCGCGGGTCCCTGGCGTGACTTATGACTATATGTAATTTTTAAGGTGCCGACTACTCGAGTGTGTCCGTTTTGCGTGGAGTTCAGTCTCGCTGGGAATTAACGGAACCATTTTGAAGAAGGTATTGTTAATGTGAAATGGTTGTAGTTTCTGGAGCGGCGAGATGCGATGAGACTGTATTGTGAACCGTTTTAGCAACTTTCTGTTGGTGAAAGGGATGGAGTTATAGGACTCTTATATCTCTGTCTGTTTCACTCCCTGGAACTTGTCAGGTTTTGTCATGTTATAATTACAGAACGGTAATCTCGTAGCATTTAGGTAGCAATTGACAGTGCGAAAAGATTAGTGAAGTAAGTTTTTCCTGTATGAATCGAGAAAGAAGGAAAACTAATCAGAAAATGTGTTTTAATAAATTACTATCATTATAGCATTAGCTTAAAATTTTATTATCAAAAAATCCAATATATTTTACGCCACAATAATAACAATAAAAAAAACTCATTTTCTACCCATTGCATTAGTTGGAAATCGAGAGGTTTTCTTACACTACTAAGTGGATTTTTTGAAGTAGAAGATCTAGGCAAACTTCCAATAATTAAATAAAAGATTTATTACAAATGCCACGTACGGTCACGAGCGCTAATTTGGGACCCATTTCAAGAAAAATATGCTTGAAGTCATCAATGTCATTAGAGATGTCAAGTCATTTGTAACTTTTAGGAAACTCAACCTTATTGTTGTAGAATGTTAGATTGACTTTGGACCTAAGGTGGGTACCAAATTTAATCTCGTGACTGTACCTACAAGTTTAATTCAAAAAGACTTTCTAGTATTTTTTTCACCATATATGCAAGAAAACTTTCTCTCATCACTAATATCACGTTCATACTGTCAAGTGCTATTTAAATGCTACGAGATTTATTACCAATGTACAATACAGTCTCAGGGCCTGTTCCACTTTGTCCTACCCATATTGTATTCTAAACGACGCTGTTTTTATAATACGACTGCCTTTGTTAACAAGAGCTACAATATCGTAGCAAAGTAACTTGCGATATTGTTCAACGAATGTCGATTATAGTGAATTTAGTACAATTTATAGCCTATTATTGTGTTATGAACAGTTATTGTATGAGGATTGGGATGTCTTGATGAACATAGACAAAATAAAAGTATGTTTTTGTGATTGTTATAAATTAATCTACGTCCGATTCGTATGTTGCAACCACATCATAATTATATTGTACAGTATATCACAATTTATATGGTGTGTCGTGACACGAACCACGATTCCGATGATTTCCGAAAGCACGACTAAAACCTACGATCAGACTTGTACATAATAGTTAAAAGGTGCAACATAAATTGCATCTATGTTTTCCATGTCATTCACGCACGTTTGACAGCTGACTGAATGACACGCGGACGCGCGTCAACATGGCGTCACTAATAACCAATAATAGCACAGAATACTATCACGCAACGCGTGGATCACGCTGATTGGTTCCCGCGCTTCGAAAACATTGTTATCTGCGCAGGTACATCGGTAAGCCATATCAGTTCTGTTTTTACACAATTAGAAGGTGACTTTTACTAATAGTTATGGTGCAGAGTATTTGGTTTATTTATCATATTAAAGAATAATTACTCGTTCTTAAGTATCACGTGATACTTATATTCCATATACTCTGATTGAATAGAGCTATTTCTACTTGTTCACAACCTTTTTTCACATTGAACTAGTAGATTTTAACTGATGGAAAAATAAATTCCCATTAGTTTCAACCATAATGGTTCTATTGATATAATTTTTTTTCTATCCATGTACAGTGCGTACATGGATAAAACCCAGTTCGCACTCATTTATTTGACATAAAAGGGTAGTTAGGTTTTATTGTAACATCTATTTCTCTATACTTCTACACATATGACACGAAACAAATCAAAAGTAATGATTAACTGATGTGCATTTAAAATATGTTTGATAGTAATGGTTCTTTATTTCAACGTTGAAATTAACGAAAAGGAAATATAAATCAACAGGAGCATGTTTTACAATAATATACTCTGTTCCTAATTATAATACAGTGCCAAATCCACAATCAAATCTACGTGATACCCAACTCAAGTTAGTTAGTAGCAACAGTAAACTAGAGTCTTGTCAAGTAGTGGTTTGGTTTTTGTTAATCGAGTGGGAGTTTATCATCCAATTTATTTGCTCTGTGAACAAATAAAAATAATAGTCCACAGTAAGAACAGTGTGTAAACCGTGAACGGTAGGAAGAGCTCATTCCATCAGGTTGATATTTTCATTGGATGTGTATTTTCGTATTCAATACATACCTTGTTCCGTTTATTGAGATAATCTTACGTTCAAAATGGTTATGTTATTTCCTACGAGCATCCATCCTTTTCGCATAAACGTATAATAAAAGAGATGGGTGCTATTTATATAATCGCTTCACCAGTTTGTATTGACCTATCTTAGCTATGAAGAAGGCAGAAATTGTTTTTGTATGGTACCTTGACGTTTTTATTTTCATACGTTTATGTTCTGCCTTCGACGCGTATAGCCGGGTAACGGTCTTACACCGTTGGTGCAATATTACACTGTAAATACAAACCTCCACTTTACACTTATTAATATCTCGGTTTGTAAAGCTTTACTTTTCTCACTTTGATAATAAGATGCACAGTTTATGCGCAAATGTAATCAGAATTTCCATAGTGTACAGTCGACTATAATGTATTTACGTTTGAACCTTTTTTAATGTAATAAGGTGACAAGTCGACTGTTCCTAATTTCAACACTTCTGCTATTTGGAAACTGTTTATGAACATGAAAGAACTAGCTGTCTCTCTCCTGTGAAAAGGATAGATACTCTTTAAGTATAGCAAGGTTTGTGACAAGGTTATGAACCGCGATTGTGTAGTTGGAGGACTTCCCGTCATTGGAATCTGGTCTCTGTCGCTCACACAAGACTACCGTTCGAACAGGTACACTAATTCCATTTTGTTTACGCCCTGGGGGGTTATTATGACATAGATATGCAGTTCATTTTACGATGAGTGTAAAGGACCGAGCTATAGCAGTTACATAACTCTGTCCTTTTCTTTCAGCTTAAAATCAATGGCACAGATAGGTCATAATAATATGCCGAAAATTATTAGTTTCTGAGATATTAATAATTTTAATCTGAAATTTGGCGATTTTCTCTTATGTCCCGTGCCACGAAAAATTCTTAATGTCGTGTTTTAAATCAGTTTATTTTTTGTGATATGTTACATTTTTAGGCTCATCACAAATGGCAAATGCGTTTAAAAACTTCCCTGATTTGTAATGAATCTAATAATGTAAAATATCACAAAGAAACTGATTTTAAACACGACATTAAGAATTTTTCGTGGCACGGACATAAGGGAAAATCACCAAAATTCCGATTAAAATTATGAATATCAGGGTACTACATGACCTAATTTGTTCCAAATGAGCACTACTATGCCTCCCTAAAAAGTTAGTATCGAATATCCAGTCACCATGTAGTACCAAGATAGACTAAAATAAAGTGAAATAGACTCTGGTCTACTATTTCATAAAACTGAATGACAGCTGTCAAATGAAAATTCGGTGTAGAGTAATTTTGAAACTCCCCAACTGATGAATCAGCATCTGTTTCTGGAAAAGCATTTTCACCGATCACGTGTAACTTCCTACCTTGACACTGGCATAATATTGTCCCACTGGACAGTAGCCATTTAACAAAGAATTGAACTTGAAGGAAAATGATTTCTTGACCACTTGGACTATGTCAAAGTGATGTAATCAATCAAAACATAGGAAACTTATGATTTTATTTACACTGTAAATGTAGCATAGGGATAAGGAAACCGTCAATCAAGAATGATGGGCAATTGTGAAATGACCGGTTTTTACTGATTTGTATTATTTAATGACAATACACTCATTCTCGTAACATACGCGAAACACTACTACATAAATGAAAAAATGAGTAGCGTCGATAAAGTGTCAGTGAAGTAGAACCTTGTCGACTTTGCAATGTAAACCGAATTCTCACATATCAGCTGTTGCGAGCGAGCGGGATGGCGTTATATCTCTGCGCGAGCGACAGAGACAACTACCGACGGGTCATTTAAGTAAATAAACCACCTCCGCGATCGCAGTATAGTATTTATTTAATTGATATTGTCGTTGTATATATCTTGCCTTCCGTTTGTTGTTCCCCGAGCACGCCAGGGGGCACCACGTTGGAGAAACGTGGCAAATTAAAAAAAAACTGCACTCAGTCCAGTTCGTCACCCGCTAGATCCTAGATAGCGTTAATTTAGGTGTAATTAGAATAAGGTAAAACGGTTCTTGTTTTTTAGGCTAAGCGAAGAGCAATGATATAACTTAGTTTGTGTAATATTGATAAGAGATGAAATTAAGATGCAAACTATTGGTTGTGATTCAGACACAATTTGTTAAGTTGTTCGTAGATTGTCGCAGAATGGTACTTTACTGTCTTCACATAAGATCGCCTTTTATTTAATTATGTTATTTTTACATCATTATCGTTTGTACATCGCTAACAATAATTGTACAGAGTACTTTTGGACTTAATTTAGGGCAATAAATGTATTTATTTTATAACTCATGATGTAAGAATTTATTCTTAATTATTATAAAAAAAATATATGATATGCTTGTAAACACATGTTTTAATACTTCTATATTTAACATCATGCATGACTGATTGATTGACTTGGACCAGAGGCTCTACTTTGAAAATCGAAGTTCGAAGTTACGTTAGCTCCATCTCTGTCACTTGTCATTCAAGGCTAAATCGAGGGAAAGGGATGAAGCTAACGTAACTTAGAACTTCGATTTTGAAAGTAGAGCCTCTGGGAACCCAGAAAATTTCGTACAGTCGCTAACAATATATACACACGCAAATATACCCGAACACCCGTCTTTACTTCATACATCTGCGAACCACTGTAACTTCTTAAACCAGTGTGTAACTTCAAAACTACTTGACCAATTAGTTTGTAAATTGCTAATTAACTTAGGTCATAAATGGCCACCAAAAAATATTTAAAAAAAGACGGGGCTCTTTACCAAGGAACCTAAGAGACCCATAAACTTGAATGTCGTACAAAACGATAATTTACTACGAATAGGGTAATGTCACTAGGGGTCACCCAGAGACCAGTAGTCGACCTTAAATGCTCTTCCCACTCATACAAAGTATAGGCAGAGGCCGACTACAGGACTCTATAACGAGCTGTTGCGCGCGACTCCGTTCACGTAGAAAAATAAAACATAGCCTATGTCACTCAGGGTGAATGTAGCTTTCCAATGGTGAAAGATGTTTTGAAATCGGCGCAGTAGTTCATTCATTACACACGCAAATACAAATCTTTCCTCTTTATAATATTAGTCTAGACGGTGTCTAACTCCCCTTCAGATGCAAGATCGTCGTTTGTTGACCGTCGTTTGAGGAATCTTTACTTGATAATAATAAATAAAAATAAATATGTTAATATTAATAAATAATATAAATATGATTGATAACTCCTCTCGCATTAGTATTTATTATCCTGAGTGTCTAAAATTGAACTTTTTATACTTGTTTCAACCGATTGTGATTTTATCACATTTTGTAATATTAATAAGTAATAAAAAGCTACTAAATGAAAAGCCACGACCTTAAAAATAATATAAGGTGGCCGTTTTCGACCTGAGTTAATTAGCACCAAAACACTACACAATGTAACTACAACAAAATTGGCTGTTTTTTTAAAGTAATTCTCTTGTAAGAAGTTATAAATATTTGTAAATAGTTTGTATGAACTAAAGACGGGTGGGCGGGGCCGGTTAATTTTGTCGGTGAGTTTATAATCTAACTAGCGACCGGCCCTCGCTTCGCTTCGGTTTATGTGTGTTTTCTGTGACAGCCGCACATAAACAGAAATTATTTTACATAGAAACCTTCCTCTTAAATCACTCTATGTATTTAAAAAACCGCATCAAAATCCGTTGCGTAGTTTTAAAGATCTTAGCATACATAGTGACATACAGACAGCGGGAAACGACTTTGTTTTATACTATGTAGTGATACTGGGCTAAAAACACCTGACACGCTCTTATGCCCCCAGTAATAGAGACTTTTCAGACATTTTAATCCCAATGTTCGAGTATTTATATTATTGCCAGTGGCTACAATGACCCTTCACTTGTCTCGCTCTCGCTTTACTCGTATAGATACACAAAGTATGGCCGTCACACTCGAACTAGAGCAGGGTTCCCCAACCAGTGGGGCGCGACGCACGCCCCCCTTCCCTAAGGGGGCGTAGAAAGATGACAAGCGTGCGCGGGATAATGTTAATTGTTCGAAGAAAACATAAATTTTGTCCGTAAATAGGTGTAAAATGAATTGCATAATAATACATCGATTGTAATACATTCGGTCTATTTATTACAATGTAATGTCATCGATCGATGTTGTTAAATTAAAGTACGGGTGTAGTGAAAAATCCTTTCCGAGCGTTTTTTGTTGGATAATCTTGCTTTCTCAACTAACCTCAGTACCCATCAATAAGCCAACTGAGAAAGCAATATAAATACGAACCTATCAGACAAAAACGTTAGGAAAGGATTTTTCACTACATCTAGCATCTGTACCTTTGTGTTTTGTCACGAAAAAAAGGGGCAATGAAAATATTATTTAATAAGCAAAAAAGGTTGGGAACCCTGAACTAGTGTATCATGAATCGTGCTATCTATACAAATATCCCGAGATCCCGACCCTCAACTCTTGTAAGATTCTTAACAGTTATTTTCAAACTTTTGATCCAATGGGAAGGATCTTGTTAGTTTTAATTTTGTGTTGAAAAAGACCTTTGTTTTTTTTTTTACTTTAGTATAAAATTTGTCATTAATTCATACGCGCCAACATAAGCTTGGAACCGTCAAGCAATAAGGTTGCTAACATACAATAATCAGTCAGTCAGTTGCGTCACATCTGTACGTCTAATCATGGCCTTAAATCATAGACATTTACTTTTAATATGGCAACAATATGAACGTAAGGGTTGCTGTCCACTATACAAGACGTAAAATCGAAATAAGAAGGCAATATTTCAATAAAAAAATGAACTAGGTTAGTTTATTCATGATTTATTATTTTTTTGAAAATGATTAAAATCGAGAAGAGGCCTTGAGTAGCCTTGAGAACTGTGGAAAACTACTAATAAACGTCTAAATTAAAAAGTATTATGAAATTGTCTATGGAAACACAGAACGGAATCTTGTAAAAGATTAGGCCATTTCATAAAACAAATGTATAGTAACTCGCAGAAAACATCTTTGGGACAGTTGTATTTATTTCAGCTTTGCATTTTATGTTAAATTGAATCGTGAACCGCTTTGTAGGTCCCTTGGAAAGGATTCATCTTCGACTGTAGCGGAAGGGTTAGCAGTTTCAATTCTGCTAAAGAAAAGATTTGCATTGAGAGAAGACGTAAGGTAAACATCGATTTTGATTTTTTCGCCAAAATCTGGAACAGGTCATTAAAATGAAGTCCTGAAGTTTCTTACGCGTAAGAGGTTGTGTTTGAAGTGTTTATAATGTATTTTTAGTGCATCCTTGTACGAAATGAAAGTTTGACTTTTGCCACATATTCTTTTGAATGGCAGCTGACGGACGTATCATCTAGTTACGAGGGTAGATCTAGCCACTTGTGAACTGTTTTCCTATAATATTTCGACTAGATCATGTGTATTTTTACCGTTCCTAATTGTCAGAGTGGGTTTACAGGTTCTCACTAAAGTGGTAGCTTGAATTGTTTTTTCTCTAGTAAAATGTCAAATAGGTTGTCAAAGCTGGGTTGAGTCATTGTTGGATTCCTATTATCGTTCCAAATAATCTTGGAGCCCCAGGTCTGTTTACATGTACACATTACCATGTGTCAGGCATCTGATAACAGTTAAATTAGACTTGTTAAAATACCCACTTTCACTTATTTCCAGTGATTTTGTGTTGTTTTTATTTTGCTATGTGGCAAAATACTTCATTGTTCTGATATCCTATTGTGTATGATGTGAAGAAGTACAGTAGTTTGTGCCTGAGTGGTAATATTTGGCCTTATTGGGTATAATTAATTCATAGGCCTCAATCCGCATGTAAATCAGTGAGTGACAGTGTTTACAGTTATCTAGCAAACTTTTATTTACAACTTTACTCGGAAAGGGGCTTGGTAATTAAGATTAGAAGTTCTAAACGACTTTAATTTAATGAAAAAGATTGTTTTATGGTTACCCACTCTTTAATCATACCTGCTTTTAAAAAAAAAAGCACATTCAATTTATATATATTATCTTCAAGCTTCTGATTTGTTTTTCCTTGTCTTGCATGATCATTATCTAGGGAATTTCCTTGAGTGTTAATAAAACAAGTTTAGCTGTGATGCACCGTGAAATCTATCTTCAATGTTTATTGAACACTATGATTCTGAGTAGGGTGACTTCGCCGGTTTGCCGTCCTGTTCCAGTTTTCGTCCAGTACGCAGAGTAGTTTTGATCATAAGCACAGAATAGATATACAAAAAGCTGTCATCGCGCAAGTTTGAACTAGTCGCGCCCTTTAGTAACAAAGCATCATTCCTACCAACCTAAAAATATTACAGGACGTGTTGAGACTCTAAAAAAAAATACGGCAGTTGTCGGTTTGATTTCGTGCGACGAGCATGTCATCGCGGTGCTCGAAAAATAGTCCCAGCAAGAGATTTCACGGTGAGTTTTTACTGTTATTTACGCATTTGTGATAAATATTCTGGTGCATAAGACTTATTTTGAACATAATTAACTTAAATTAATGTCGTAATCTTATATTATTAACGGTAAACATATAAAATTTTAGCGGACTAATACTAAATAACGTAAACTGCAAAAAATCTAGTTTTCCGTCCGCCTGGACGAAAACTAAAATGTCAGATGATATTTGGTATCATGAAAATATCCAACAATGTATAAGATTTTACTTTGTGTTTAATGCGAAATGATCTTTAGTGGTTACATGATTCGATATTCAATTTTCGTCCACTCTTTTGTCAGTGTTGCGTGGGTAAAATAATATCCTGAATATGTGGACAAAAACTGAAAACTGTTGTAAATATTGAATATATTTCCGTCCACATGCTTTAATGGGTGTGGACGAAAACTAAAAACTACTCCTATGCTGATTATATTATCGTCCATTTGCTTGAATTGCAGGGGACGAAAACTAAAAACTGCTTCTATACACTTTACAAGTTTTCGGACAGTAAAATTTATTTTATTTGTTTCTCTTTAAAATAATATTTATTTTGTTAGAAAATGAAAAAAAAACCCAATTACAAAGAAAAGCTATTTATAGCTCAGTTTTATAGTTTTTTTTTATAGCTCGTTATTTTCTTTGTAGATGACTTCATTGGGAAAAATCCAAGAAAGAAAACTGCATCTTACTCCGAAGAGTCCATCCACTCATCCACATCCACTCCTGCCAAAATATATACCTTACGAATTATTTGCGAATATGTCCTGTAACAATTAAAAAACCAAAATGTGAAATTTGTTTATTAAAAGTACTGCTACCTAAAAGTCTGGTATTTGATTTGATGGCTTTAAACTATACCCCAAATACAGTGGTCGAAAACTAGATAACATTAGGACGGAAACCAACATTTTCGGACGAAAACTAGTAAAATCCATTCATTCATCATTATCATTTTTTATAAAAAAAACAGTTAAGATTACAACTTCATGCTATATCTAAACTTAAAATAGAGTATATGAGCACTAAAAATAAATATAATGCATTTACATTTTATTACTTAAACATTTTATTTGGGTCCTCCAAAGCTGGCAACTCCACTAACTGGACGAAAACCGGCTAAATCACCCTATGTGTTTCTAATATTTAAACTAACTAAGAACATGATTTTAAAAAGTTGTTTGGATAAAGGTGCCGCACCACTGGTTAACGGTGTGTCAAAAACGGCTCTATTATGTTACTATGACCCATCTTTTGTTTATGCAACAACACCATATTTTACATAGCGGTGGGCTTGCAGCTTGAATCAGTTATGGTCAAAAGTCAGACCATAACTGATTCAAGCTGCACAGATTTTTATCAGTGCTAGTCTTCGTCTTTTGTTACATCCAATTTATTTTGAAAGAGGTTATATTTTGTATTTCTAACACATACACAGAATAGAATAGAATAGAATAACATTTATTGTGAGAGATTAAAGGGTTAAAACTTCAATATTTTAACAAGAAGCTCTGATTTCTTATAGGAATACTTATCATATCTTTTTATTCTATATTTGACATGTTTAACTTTGTTGTTCCCAATCACCACTTCATAATTAGGATAATTGGATAAATAACTATGACAAATCAGGTTTTTTGACATTTAAAGTAATCCACAGAAAATTAATGTTGGGTGTGGCAGGACAAGCATAAAAGTCGTGTAAATGCAGTTGAAATGCGCTCTTTGCGTAGTATGTGTGGTGTGAAACTGATTGATAGAGTAAGGAATGAAAAAGTCAGAAATGTGGAATAAAAGAAGATGTAGTGACTAAGATTGAAAAGGGCATGCTTTGTTGGTTCGGTCATTTGGAAAGGATGGATGAAAGAAGGTTGACAAAAGAGATATACAGATCATTTTGAGATCATACAGAGATCAATTATACATATAAAGAAAAGAACGAAAGTGAGTGGACGGGTCGGAAGGGGCCGCCCTAGACGTACTTTTTCGAGTCAAATCGGAGAAATACTGGAAAAGGGCCGAATCTTAAGTACCCGAAACCGACATGAGTGCATGACTCGATGTATGAATGTGGAAGAAGCGAAAGAAATTTGTCAAGATCGTAGCAAGTGGAAAGAAGTGGTCTCTGCCTACCCCTTTGGGAAACAGGCGTGATTTAATGTATGTATGTATGTACAGAAAATTAAACATAGTATAAACTATCGACCCATACTTGCTTTGTTTCGGTTTATTTGAGTTTTCTATAACACCTGTACATAAAACAGAAGTAGTATATATAAAAAACTTCCTATTGAATCACTCTATCTATTAAAAAAACCGCATCAAAATCCATTGCGTAGTTATAATGATCTAAGCATACATAGGGACAGACAGACAGCAGGAAGTGACTTTGTTTTATACTATGTAGTGTTAAGTATTGGACCACATATTTATACTGTTTAGTTTTCTTTTATGCTTACGGCATGAACCCATTTCTAACTTTTATAAGTCCTTCTCTCTCTCCAGAGCCATGCTCTTGTCGGTAGAGTAATCGCCAACCGCTCCGGTCCTCCGTCAACTGCTTGAATTTCTGGTACGATCCAACTTTAACCTTCTCTTATATCTGTCCAAAGTAAAGTCCCTATGGTAAAATAAGTATTTACAGTACTCCCATCTTCTTAATAGAGTTCAGCTATAGCTATCACCCTTGCACTTGCAACTGACAGTATATCTGTCACTTGTGTTTCATACAAAGACGAAGATTTCCAAACTACATTAAGAAAATACAAGCACTGTATGTTTAAGAGAATTGTGAGGTGATGCTAAAATCAAGTACAAGCTTATATATTTCTTATTTTATAAAAATTGCATGAAATCACCTCAACCTGAGTCTGGATGCTATGCCGGAGCAGGCAGGCTGTTAATAGTTGCTTTCGTCATTCCA
This sequence comes from Acleris laterana, assembly GCA_963966035.1. Lineage (NCBI taxonomy): Eukaryota > Metazoa > Arthropoda > Insecta > Lepidoptera > Tortricidae > Acleris > Acleris laterana. The sequence goes on along the minus strand of OZ014462.1, from coordinate 11,481,769 downwards.
CCCTGTAAATCATAAACTTATTAGACTGGGACATGGTATGTTTCATTTCATCATCCCGCTTATCATGGGTTAATCCAATTATTCTTTATTCAAGTTGCATGCAAAAGAAGTTGTGCTTTTCTGTAGACTATAAGATAAAATTTAAGGCATTAAGGCAAAAAGTACTGTCATGAACCATGATGACAGATTACAGACAGGCCTCAGGTTAAGAAGCTAGTAGTTTTGGGCCGACTAGTGCCAAAAAATACCACCTTTCATCCCATATTGAAAAATATGTTCCCGAACCAATAATTTTACTATAACAGGAAATTATGTTACACAATATGATTCAATTGGTAACTAACTAAATAGTCACAAACTCATTGATTACTATTTTTTTGGTTTCACCATATTGGGTAAAACATGTAAACTTCATTGATCATCTTCAAGGATCGGAAGAACGCCCGTCATCTTGAAAACATAACCCTGTTCCGTCAAGCAGAGACTTCCTTGTGATGTTCATAAAAAATACTAGGTTATAAGGTATTTTACACCTTTATTATACTATCTATACTAATATTATAAAGCTGAAGAGTTTGTTTGTTTGCTTGAGCGCGCTAAACTCAGGAACTAATGGTCTTGTTTGAAAAATTATTTCAGTGTTAGATAGCCCATTTATTGAGGAAGGCTATGGGCTATATAATTATCATACTCACATAAACCGAAGCGAAGCGAGGGCGGGTCGCTAGTAATTTATATGTATTCAATGACAATTTTATTAATGAATGTCACCAGAATGTTTATACACACAAACAGTATACCAATTTCACTGATTCAATATGCCCCAATGACGTTTGTAGACTGTGAACGAACTTCTTTGAAATGGGTCCTAAATTCTTTTCACGTCGTTGTGGACACACAATTAAAAATTTTGAAAAAAAGTCGTCGTTCTTTTTGATTGGCGAAAGTGTTTTTCCCCATAACCATTCCCACTAGTATTGTCGTTGAATACATTTAAATTATAGTATAATAAATCTAAAAAATACCTGATAATATTTTTTATTAACATCACAAGGAAGTCTCCGCTGTACGGAACAGGGTTATGTTTTCAAAATGACGGGCGTTTTTCCGATCCTTGAATCAAAAAAAAGGCTCTTTAGTTAACTTCACCGGTGAATTGTATTGTTTACATTATTATTGTATTTATAACGTAAATAAACTACGCAAATGTTTTTATGCACAATAGGTGGCTAAGGAAATAACATCTGTTTCTATAGAACAACTGTAGGTAGGTAGGCTATGTTTACAGAAAACTTGAAAAAAACGTAAATGAGGAGGGATACAGTATATAAATATATTACGGATTTATGGATTTGAATTCGGTTTCTTTTCCTCAATAATTTATTGGAGATATCGTCCCTTTACTTTCTCAACCTTGTATCTGATCGAATAGTTAGATAGGATAAGCACTCATGTTTCCTTACGTATAAAGACTACTTTCCTATCCAACTATTTGATTAGATACGAGGTTGAGAAAGTAAAGGGACGATATCTCCAATAAATTATTGAGATATTTTTTTTAATAGATGAGACTTACAAACTAAATTGCTTTTCGAGGAAGCCATAGAAAACAAAAGGGAAAGGCTGTGCAATGTGACGTCAAAATATAAATATTATTACATACACAATTAAAAAAATATATATATATTGATTTTTACCCCCACTGACCCAAAAGGAGTGGTAATATTTTTGACAGTATTTATTCTGGACATACAATCTAAAAATATTATTTCATTTCAGAAATTAAAAAAACCTAAATACGCATGTTAACTGCCCTCTTTTATTTTTATTTTATTCAACTTAAATGTCCATACAAGTAGTTTAGTGAAAACATGTGCACTTAAACTGCTTATATTAGTCGAATATCAATATTCACTTGATTCTTATTTTACAAAAGATATGGGTTATTCATTTGTTTTGTAACATTCTATTTAGGACTGTATGCGATTTTAATCAAGAGTGAACCGTAAGTGTCCATTACTGGTGCATGTCAGCGAAAAGTGTCCATCATTGGTGCCGACACCCTAATAGGGTATTTAAAAGAATGGCGGACTGTCGAGTTTCTCACAGCAGTGGTTGTCCTCTTGGGAAGCTCTGGTAAATTTTTGCCGTGTACAAGTGCCCGTGTGGCCTACTTACTGTATAAACATCTTTTACCTTTTTATCTTAAGATAAACTAAGAGAAAATTTCTTTGTTTACCAACTTTTCATGCACAGATTATGTATTTTACGGCACCAACTGTTCAAAAACAATGATTTATTACTAACGGTGTTATCTCGAGTTAATTCACTGCTGTTCCACTTATCATTTTATATCTTCTCAAATACCTACGGCTCGATTGGGCTCTGATAATAATTAATATAAGACGTCTATTACCTCACAACTAATAAAAATAATTATCAGTTGTAAAACATAACAATAGAACATTTATTTTGACTAGCTTGCCGAGGGTTCTTAGTTCGATTCTCGCTGTAAACTTTGGATGTTTTGTATGGATGTGTATGTGTATGTATGTATGTGCATATGTATGTGTTTGTCAATACTCAATTATTATTTATAGTTTTTCTGTATTGCTGTTCTTAAATACCCGAAACCGACGTGCGTGCATGACTCGATGTATGAATGTGGAAGAAGCGAAAGAAATTTGTCAAGATCGTAGCAAGTGGAAAGAAGTGGTCTCTGCCTACCCCTCTGGGAAACGTACATCATTCCATATCATTGTATTCACGAATATACTAATTTGAACTTTTCATACTAATATTACTTAAAATGTGTTTGTTTGTCCATCTGTTAAGGGCACCTCAGACTTACAGTTAAGCTGCAGTCCCAGATCTGTTAAAAAAGGTATGAAACTTTAAGGAAAAGAAAATAGTGTGTGAAGCACATAGGATACTGGTAATTCACATTTAATCGTTTTCAAGGCCTGTGGGAATACTGATAAACGCACGTACACAAAGTTGCGGAAAAAATGCTATATTTAATATAAATACATTTTTCTTGTGATCTTTCCTGTGGGAAACAGTATCCTAATTGTATTGACTAATTAATATTAAATAATCTAATATTTGCTCTGACGTTTCGGCCGGTCAATGTTTGGTTGACCTAAATATAAAGTTGAAATGTAAAGAAAACATTACTGACCTTTGTAACACATATGCCTTTCTAATAGTTATATAAGACGCTGCAAAGTTACAAGTTTATCTGGGTTTTGCTTTCTATTGAACACAAGTGTATTTTCAAACATGGCGCCGGTCTATGAGAGTCGATATTGGCGTGGGATAATGCGATGTTTAGTATACTCTATAGTGGTAATTTGTGGTGGTTTTTTATGGCTGGATTAATGATGCTTTTATGCATAATACTTAAACGCGGTATCTAAGATTTTTGATAACTTTGCTATCTTGTCAAGTTGTCAATCTGTTTTTAGAGTTTTGTACTTCAAAAATAGAAATGATAAATATGGATGGGAAGCAAAAGGATCATTTTTGTTGTTCGTCTGTCGGTCTGTCCGTCTTTCAAGACCCCGTTTTATTAAGGCAATGTTTGGGAACTAAAACTACGTTGATCTATGGTTTCCGAAATTGATTATTGGACATTCAATCTCAAAGTTCGAAACTTTAAATATTAATTTTTTGGTTAATTTTGCGAATTTATGATTTAATTCTCTATTATTAAATTACGTTAATCAATTTTATTTATAAGCGACCGCCATCGCTTCGCTTCAGCATGGCAGCTTTACAAATGTTTTATATTCATAATTATCTTCTGATCACTGCAATAGTTATATTAAAATTTTCATGGAAATTCGTTGATCCGTTTTGAGAAAAAAATATCTCATTTATCATCGATTATCATCATATAAATAGCAGTTTTCACAAAAAAATTGTATTTACATAATTTTGAAATCACAGAAGGACACTTCAATTATATTATATAAAAAATCTACTAGATGACACCTAACATCAACTATTAATATGGGACCAACTTCGAAAACGTAAACGCAAAACCAGCTGATTGCTTTTAGTATGGGAGATTACATTTTTTTCTACCGATTTCGATATTAGTCCCATAGTAAATTTTGTATTACGTCTTAGGTGTCACACTGTATAGATAACATTAAATTTCAAAATTATTTGCATTACGGAAACTATAATGAGACCTTAAACTTGACGCTTTTCTGCCGTTGACCCGCCCCATGCCCCATAGTTCTTTGATATGATGAAAAAAATATCATCGTACAAAACGGTTCAAAGTCACGTTATTAAAATTGGTTGCACGCGTCGTGTGAGAAAAAGTACACGTTGCATTCGTAACACAAGACTGGCGGTGTTTGGAAACAATTACCCGCTCGTCAATTTAGAAAATTGATTATTTAATCACGCCTTTGGACATATTCCCGTTTGGCTACTCGCTGTAATTGCGCTAATTTGGTGACCAAGGTCAATATACAAAGTGGGATGGATCCTGGATAGTGATTCTCTGAACAACGACGGTCGGATGGCCGGCCGAGTGAATGTCCAAGCGGTGAGTTTAAGTAGTCCCGTCACTGCGAACAAAACATACTTTAGCGCGTGCATTTATTCAATTTAGCAGCATGGTTTCGCTTATTGAATAAAAAACGGACACATTCCAAAATAATTTGCTCTTCCATTAAAAATCGTATTCCAACCGCTTCTAATTTTAAAATGCAACACTGACTCATTTTGGATTGTGTCCGTTTTGAATTCAGTGAACGGCTTCTGCCGATGGATCGAACGTATAAGGCTGCTTAATTGAAAATGCACGCGCTAAAATGTGTTTTGTTCGCTCTGACGGGACTAACAAAACTCGCCGCTTGGACATTCACTCTTCCGTCCGTCCGACCGTTGTTTTTGAGAGAATAACACCCCTGGAAATATTTACATATTGTGATGTGGTAATTAAATCCAGGGTCTGCTCGAATCACCACCATCATTTGAACGTTTAACTGTTTTTCATTGTAATAAGGCCCATAAGCGGAGGAATCTATTTGTAGTCGGCTGTACCGAAGTTCGAACTCCAGCTACGGCCATGGAATTAGACCTTTTAAAACTTAAGTACAGTGGCCGTTGCTCTAACGATAAAGAGAAACAAACGTTTCTATTCGTTTAGTTTTTAAACCAATCGCGTCACTGGCACATCACGTGACTTTTCGTATCACGTCATCTACCAGTGACGCGATTGGTTTAAAAACTAAACGAAGAGAAACGCTAGCTAGCGTAGTGCATCATGTCTGAGCCCTCTGAGCTGTGCGAGATGGCGGAGCGGTGTGCGAGGAAAAAATCCACCAATAGGAGAGCTGCGCAGAGCGAGGCTAGCAAAATTAAGTATTTCTATTGGTGGTTTTTCCTCGCACACCGCAGAGCTCTGATGGATACTCACCCTTAAGCAGGGACCGTAAGGATTCAGTTTAGCATACATCGGTGACTTCAAGTGTTTCCACCAGACTAAACAGACTCCAAGTTCGCCTATGTACATTATTTATATTGATGCAAACAGTCTTGTAATTGTTTATGTGCAATAAAGAGTTTAAATACCATCAGCCCAATGGAACCCTGACCCACCATAGAACGGTGTCACAGTGACATTATAAAACAATTTGTTTGACACTTCTTATGACTTGAATCATAACGTCTCTGTGACACAGTTCTATGGTGGGTCAAGGTTCCAATGGTCTGATAGTACATACATACTTCGTACGGGGCCCGCTCCGCTCGTAGTGGAAACCGCTTTAAGGTTGCCAACGCATTGGCAATTTATTGATTACAAATGCCTACAAACTATCGCGCCATTAAAAAATTGTTTTTTTTTTCCAGGTTGTCGTGGAGCTGTCTTGTTTAGCTGACGTTTCTTCCTTGCCAGGAGACTCGGGACCTTCGGCTAGCGAGTCTAGGATGTCAGTGTTGAATCAGAGTGGAGAAGAACAGGTAATAGTTGTGGAGATACCATTATGAGGATTGTGGAGAGACTCTTATATCGCGTAGCTGTCAAAGAATCCGTACAAACGTAGCTCCGGGCGATAACGTTTCTCATCCGCTAAATCATCCGTTCCATCCACGATTTTTGAATATGTTCTACTTATTATGAAAAACTAGGTTTGTACTTTTTCGGTTTTTTTTTGTTTTCTCCAAGAAATATTTTCTTCGGTGGAAAACGTGCAGACCTAGCTTTTTATAATCTGAGGAGCTGCCTAACGCATTCGCAATCACAATGGTTTTTATTTTGAAAATCGAACGCTTGTCAATTGTTCCGCTTTGAAGTCGATTGCGAAGACGAGTGAGTTAGACAATAGGCCAGCATCAGACGGATTAAGGGGAGAGAAATGTTATCGCGTTTTGTATGGAAAATGTAATCGTTCACAGCCCTCTTAATACATTTAATCCCTCAGTGTGTCTCTTTCGTTGTGAACTAAGCTTTGTATTTCTAACTAAAACTTTTTATCTGGTTAAGATATTCGGGCGATATAATTATTAGTTTGCCAAAAAAAAAAGATTAATATAGAGACAAAACAGTAGTAAAAATAGTTCAAAATTTTGTCATATTACAGTACCCGTACAGCAATATCATTATCTAATTATAATTAAAAAAAAAATGGTTTTCGAATAAAAACTTTATAGATGTGTAATTCTTCGTGTGATTTGTTTGTTTCAAACACTTAACAAGTTGTTAATAAAATATTACATTTGTGCATTCAGGCCTTTAGTTAGCTTATCGGCATATTCTATAATTACTACGTACTTATTAATATTTCTCCGTAACAATAACATAATGTGTCTTGTTTACATTCGAGTGTTAACGCAAAAATCACTACATATTTAGTATAAAACAAAGTCGCTTCCCGCTGTATGTCCCTATGTATGCTTAGATCTTTAAAACTACCCAACGGATTTTGATGCGGTTTTTTTTAATAGATAGATGGATTCAAGAGGAAGGTTTATATGTATAATATTTTTTTATTTTATGTTCTGGTGTTACAGAAAACTTATATAAACCGAAGCGAAGCGAGGGCGGGTCGCTAGTAAAATATAAACACTATGTCAGGTGTAATAATAATTTGTATCTGTCTGCTTCGATTGCTTTTATAACAGGTTTTAATTTATCTAACGATGCAAAGAATCATATTTATATGGTAGTGAAGAGTAAAATAACGTCAGCAGAAATATACGTAAAGATTATCGACTTTAGCAAGTTATTGAAGGCATTGGTTATTAAAAATATCCGAAATCGATGAACGTGCGTGGGGAGGGACATTAATGTCGAGGAACCGAAAGAGGTATGTATGGACCAGTGCACCTGGCGTTCCATGGTCTCTGGCTACCTCTGTGCATGGGAGATAGGCGTGAAGGTATGTATGTATGTAATTGTGTATTGAACGTGTTTCTTAGAAACACGAATGTTACGATAAAAATCAGGGGACAATATCACACCTGACCTGCCCCAAACTAAGCTCTAGGCTTGTTGGGTACGGTCGGCCGAGAAAGTTGTCTATCTGATTTGGCAAAAGTTTCCGCGAGATCTAATTATCGCTAAGGGTGACACTTGTCACTGTCATAATATTATAGCAGGGGGAAATCGAACTTGTTGTATCATGACGTGCGAATGCACTTCAACCGTGGGGAGGTAGACTACATTTTTGGCCGACTGTACTAGACCACGATAAACATACTTACCATTGCCAACTAGGCTAACCGCGTCAATATACTATCATGCAGGAGTGAGCGTGAGAGCAATAGACAGTTTTAGTGAAATAGGCATCTTTACAGAGTATAAAAAAAGGTCGCTTCCCGCCGTCTACTCCTATTTATGATTTGATCTTTCAAAGTACGAAACGGGTTTTAATGCGGTTTTAATCAATAGATATAGATTTTTGTAGTCGGTCTAGTCGTTTTTGAGTTAATTTGTTACAAACATACTTACAAAAATACAAATCTTTCCTCGTTATAATATTAGTGTAAATAAAATATGGTTTATGTACGGGTGTTACAGAATACTCGCATAAACCGAAGCGAAGCGAGGGCGGGTCACTAGTAATAATATATACTTTAATTTTACGGTATCAAATTAACAATTAGATTTTATGACACTAACGATAAATGTTACGAGGCAACATACACGGTAATACCCGATGTTAATTCCGTGAAAGACCATCGCAAACGGCCTTGTTTTTAAAACTATACGATTTGCAATTGTAATGTTTGCAAGCCTTGTATTACAAGCATTTTACTTGTAAAAAAAATCATTATTACAAAAATGCGTTTATCAAAACTACATGTGTAAATGACGGGCTACAAGTGTAGTTATTTATTTCACAAGTATGTTTTTACACTTGTATTCGTGATTTTGTTTATCAAAAAAACCTTTGTAACTTACAACTTGTAAAAAACCATGAAAAATTCGGAGAGTGGCCGCCGACTCTCCATTCCGTCTTAAAGTTTTACAAGTGTCTTGGATAGTCTTCATTAGTTCTGCAGTAACATTTTAAAAATATTTTTTCTTTAAAATGTGGTCAAGTGATTCAAGCGACGAAGAAAATGTTAGCATTACGGAACCGAGAACATACAAAACAAGAATAGACTACGGTTGTATGGAGTTGACATACGAATTCAACGAAAGGTTTAAAAACAAAAAGGAGAAAAAATATAATCACATTCTTTATGATTTTAGAAGTTTATGTATGTATGTTTGTATTTACTCGTACGTATTTTCCCTTAGGGCCTGAATAATTCTTATACAGAGAAATAAATGTAATGCAAATAAAATATGGGTTAAGAATATTTATTCGTATTATCGTTGTTTTATTTTAGTTTAAATGTTGATAAAGAACAAGGACACTCTTTATCCCACAAAATAGGAAAGTTTAGTCGGGGGCAGAAGCTAGTTATCTTTAAAACATACCTTTTAAATTCAAATTAGTAGAGTCCTTTTTGCTTGTTTTTGGTGTCTGAGACAAATCAGGGACAACATTCTGTTCAAAACAACAATTTTCTTTGAGATTTAAGACTAAAATAAGTACTGTTACGAACGTTAATTTAAGACCCATTTCATAAAAATATTGCTTGAAGTCGTCAGTGTCAAGATGCCAAATCATTTGTAACTTATAGAAAACTCAACCTAATTGTTTTGCTATATAGTTAAATTATTTAGAGATAATGCTTACCAATGTAGAGCTTTTTAAATTTGAATAAAATGTGTCTCAAACATATGCGTAATCTTTTCCCGGAGGGACCAGACCAAGCGATTGACAAGTAGTTAAAATATTTTTCCACGCTTCTATTTTTTTATCCTTAGACAATTTGTCGATAAATGCACCGAACAGAATCTCTTTTTTGTCGCGAATTAATTGTAGAACTGTTATTTTATTATCACTTTTAGACATTTTTCACGATTACTGCCCGTGTATCCTTTTCAAATATGGTTAAAATATGATTGAATCAATTCAAAAATGGCGGGAATACTGCTTCGCTCTTTTTTTTTAAATTTTCTTGTTCAGAGTAGGCAAAGAAACCATTCAGCCATGCGTTTAAGTAGACCATAAAGAAATAACGGTATTAAAAAAAATGGCGGCATTAAATTTTGGTTTCAAAACTTACAAGTATGAATCTACAAGTGATCAAGTTTACAAGTCCTGTTGATTTTTTTTGATAAACGTAATTTACACGAACTTGTAAAAACTTTCTTGTAAAGTATAACTTGTGAACTTGTAGACTTGTAAGTTTTGATAAACAGGGCACAGGTCGTCCCGATTTTAATTAAACAAATTAAATTTTATTCATTGATTATTTACACTAAAAAAATATTTTGATCCTTCGCAAGGCAGTAACAAATAAATCATGCAAAAAAATGTTATAGTGTAGATTTAGTAAAGCAAATAAACGGTATTTTTTTATAATTTTTCCTTGTTTCTTTTTTTCTTTTTCACTGTTAAAATAAACTTATGAGGTGAAAAGCTCCTTTCGCAATCCACGGATGTTAATGGAGCAAATTTAAGTAGATTAATATTAATAACCACTCTTCAAGTCTTTGTATTGTTTATTTATAACGGTCGTGCAAAGGATCAAGATTAAGGTTCAGGTAAGAAATTAATTAATATAATTTAATTTGTTTAATTAAATCTTTGGAGCCATGTCCTCACTATTACGAGTAATGACACCCATTTATCCGATCTCTGACCATAAAACCTAACACCAGCGAGTCAACATCGAAGCACTTGTTAAGCATTTCAGAACAATGTAATAGAGCGGCAGAGCAGAGCGCCAATATAGTGCCATGACTTGTATACTAGATGATAATCAGATGAAATACGATATGACCGCCTAGAATAGCGATGCAGGGGCGATATTTTGCTTGGTTAAACTTAATTGATTTTGACATGTTATTATATGGTTGTGCAGTCTTTCTAACTCGCCTCAATTACTGTCTAGTATATTACAGCTATTGTAACGTTGACAATACAACATGTCAAAAGCAATATCGTTTTACCGAGTGGAATAGAACTCAATATCTTGTGCGTTTCAACAATTCTCCCTGATTTTTCGGACGCCATTGTGATTGGCTATTCACATTTTACATTCGATACAGCTGCGTCAATATCACAACACCTTTGGGTTTTCTGTTCGTAAAATGATTAGTAGTGTTACGTAGGTAATTCATGATTTGATAGCTTTATGAAACCATTTACCTGATTGCTTGTAAGAAACACAATTTAACGCGGTAATAGGATGGAACTAAAAAAAATAGTGCTAATTTTGCCAATATACTTTGAACGATGGATGAAAGAAGATTGACGAAAGAGATATACACATCGATAGTGAGTGGACGGGTCGGAAGGGGCCGCCCTAGGCGTACTTTTTCGAGTCAAATCGGTGAAATACTGGAAAAGGGCCGAATCTTAAGTACCCGAAACCGACGTGCGTGCATGACTCGATGTATGAATGTGGAAGAAGCGAAAGAAATTTGTCAAGATCGTAGCAAGTGGAAAGAAGTGGTCTCTGCCTACCCCTCTGGGAAACAGGCGTGATTTAATGTATGTATGTATGTATACTTTGAACGGTAACTTTTTATTTTAGTTCATCGATTGTTTAATTTTATCGAACGCTATTTTTTGCTGAAACTATAATCAGGATAATTATACATTAATTGCGTATAGTTAGGCAAAATAATTTACTCTTGCGAGAAATACCTTTTGATGAAATTAAAATTATTCGTAATCGTAATTCGTTTAAAGATAAAAGTTATAAAATAATAGGAGCCGCTCCGAACAGCTGTCTCATTTTGATAAATTGCTTTCTCCAAGCTATAAAACAGTCTGAATGTAACCAGTTAACTGTTCACATTTTTTTTAATAGTAACAAAATTATGATGATATTTATGATCCATCCAAGTTATTACTTTTCGTTCCAAATATACGAATAGAGAAATATTACTTTGCAAACAATTTAACAAGCTTTAGAAAATTAACATACACGTAAGAATTACGTACAGTAATGGAAACTTTAAGACGTACCTTTTTACGTCTTATTCACATTGTTACAATAGCGAAAAAATATTTCTGTTTCTCTTACTCTACAATTGCATCCAAAAATGGATAGGACTCAGCATAAGGTCGAGTCCCTTGTGAGGGCCATGACGCTGGTCTTCCGTGAAGCCAGGCGACAACAATGACCGTACATCATGAATGATCGGCCACCGGTAGGAATTTATAACATGGATATGATTCTATTTAAATTTCGTGCACAATTAAGGTATTAAAAATGTATGCAGTTTTATCATCGAGGTTATAACCAGGGATTGTAAAACCGGTTAAATTAAATACCTGTATATAATTGTCAAACGATTACCGCTAAAAAAATAATACCTATATTCGAATTAGAGGTAATGTGACAACATTCCGCTTTTGTCTTTTTCACTATATATGCACTATTTACAGTATTCTTTACCTCTATTTAATACCGGTATTCGTTGCTCTTGATAGATAAGGTGTCAAAAAGACAATATGACTGAAACTCAACAAATTAGGTGTAACGTAACTCAATAGCATTGTTGGCTAACACTGGTTGAAATATCTGCTAGTACTGAACAAATAAATTGATTTGCGACGTATTTCCGCTGAACCGATTCAGAAGAATTGTTTATGACCCTGGGAAGGACGTCGGATTGGATTTTCGCTATTTTGTTAGGAAACGGCCTGAACGAGCCTAAGCCTATAGAACTACTTCGGAAAATAAATTGTAATTTTTGTCCTATGGCCTCATTGTTCCATAGATCAAATGGGAATCACAACAAAGTCCAAAATTCGAAGTTCATATTGCACTGTTCGGCAGCTCTCAAAGATGAGTAGGTAGGCATATTTACAAGAAAACGGGAGGGACAGTATTATACGAACTAAAACGTTAATTTCAATCTTAGGAGTACGTGGGCGGGGTATCATATGGTCGAACTCTTTTTTTAATTTTGTCTTTAAACTTTAAAGAAAAAATAAAAGCATTCCGTTTATCCACAAATTGGTAATATAATATTCACGAGAAAAACCACATGAAAATCTTGTATATGATAATGTATTGTGAAGCAGAACCATAATATTATAATAGATGAACGATCAAATGACACGTCAATGACGTCACGATCAAAATGAAAAGGACAAACCGATCATATGACAGAATGGTAATCTTTTCGGTGATTATCATTATCATAATTCAAAATTAGAAATTTTGCTTGTTTGGACACTGACAGGTATTACCGGTAATGGTTTTATTGGTAAAGTATCAAATAGAGGTAATGTTGTCAATTGTCGAAACCGCTATTATATTTGAATACCGGTTTTGATTATACCGCTTATTAGAGCTTTAGTGATATAAATACCAAAATGCAATTATAACCGGTTATACCTTATTTAAAACCGGTAGTAAGAATACCGGTTACGATCCCTGGTTATAACATGTCTTAAACAATGAAATATTGGTATACAACTAACTGCGCACCTCTCACATCTGTTGATGTAAAAGTCATTCTTTTTATATCAATGGATTCTCAATGTTAAAGGTAATCGATTGGAAATATCAAACAGGAAAAATATGATAATTTACTATAACAAATTAAATTCAGTGAGTTTTTAACAATATAATTATAGTTGGTAGTTGTGTGGTTGCCGGCTTAGAATAGTGCCACTCCATGTCTTCCTGTGGAAGTCGTAAGAGACGACTAAGGGAATAAACGCTTGTAGTGTTGTTAGGCGATGGGCTTGCAACCTGACACTTATATACACATGGTAAACAACAAGTTGTTAGAGTTGTTGATAATTCTGTAACTCTGCCTACCCCACTCTGAGATGAAGGCGTGACGGTATACATACATACTGTAATAAAAATAAATAAAATAAATAAATATCCGGGGACAATGTCACACCATTTGCCCCAGTCCCAAACTAAGCTCCAGGCTTGTACTATGGGTACTAGACAACGATATATTCAAATTCAAATTCAAATTCAAATGATTTATTTCAGACCAGGTCCATATATTGTTAGTAACATCTAGAAACTTAAAAGCTAAGTTAGTAATTACAAAATTATAATAATATATATAAATACTAACTAGTTTAAAGTTAGAAAACATCCACGACTCAAGGAACAAATATTCGCGCTCATCACACAAATATCTGCTCTTACCGGGATTTGAACCCAGGACCACTAGCTTCGTAGGCAGGGTCACTAGTCACTACCAACTAGGCCAGCGCGTCGTCTGTTTTTTTTTTTTTTTTATGGCTTAGAGAAGTCAAACGAGCACACAGATCACCTGATGGTAAGTGGAAACTGTGACCCATAGACATTCGCATTCACAAGACTGCAAAGCAATCCTAAGACTGCAAATGCGTTGCCGACCCTGAGGACTAAGATGGAATGCCTCTATGCTAGTCATTTCACCGGCTGTCTTATCCCCAAACCGGAATACAACAATGCGAACACTGCTGTTTGGCGGTAGGTTAATGGATAAGATGGTGGTAGCGATCCGGACGGACCCTGCACAAGGTCCTACCACCCGCAAAAATAGTATGTAATTATAGTTTTATTTTTATCAACACTTATCCATATTAGTCATTACTTTTGACGTTATGTGACATAAAATGCTAACGGTCGCCGATCATTCATCTTCATCAGCTTCATCTGATCCGTATTAGTCCACTGTTGGACAGACGCCTCTCCCAATGGAAGCCACTGCTCCCGATCTTCAGCTTCTCTCATCCGTAAGGACGTTGCCTACTTATTAACGATGAAATCTGTTTCAGGTGGAATGTCCACTGTGTATGGAACCTCTGGAGGTGGACGATCTCCACTTCTACCCGTGCACATGTGGATACCAAGTAAGTGGACCAATAGGGAATATGCATATTATGCATGGAATTTTTAAAATCGTAGTTGTTAACCAAATATGAAAATAACCTTGAAAAGATCACCAAAAGTGCAGTTAAAATTTAGAAGGATTTAAAACTGTGAATTAGAGCCGAATCTCATCTAATCTTACTTTTGGGGGGGGGGGGGGGCGGCATGTTCTTTTCTATAGTGGTTTGTATGTATGTAAACTCTTTATTGCACAAAAAAAAAGATTACAAGTAAATTCGTACATAAACAAAAGATTAATGTACAATGGCGAACTTATTTTAAGGGATCTCTTGCAGTTAACCTGACCATGATTGGTTTGCGAATGCCGCAAAGTTACACAGTAGCATTTTTTTTTTAATATACCCGCCGCATTTACTCTAGAAACTAACGTTTTGAAAAGTCTCACGTGAGATTAGGGGATGGGGGGGGGTTTTAAAATCAGCCCCCGACGGCAACAAAAGAGGAATAACGGGATAACAATTTGCGTGCATCAAGTCATGCATAGAAGTTACGCCGATGCAATTTCGTGGCAATCATTTGCGAGTGACGTACGTTTTGCATTCATGTAATGTGTGCTCAGTCATAAAAGGACTGACCGCGATGTGTCACCTCTAGTTGTTAAAACGCTCCGCCGCTCGGATGTTTGGATGTGCCAATTTAAAACCAATTTAAGCTTATATCACACTCGAAATAAGGTGAATATTAGAAACTGTTTGTATATAATCGGGGATTTCACGTAGACAGAGATTTGTATGCTTAGTTGTGATCAGTATCCGCGATGTCCCTTTTACAATTGTGTTCAATTTTTAAAATAAAAACCTTGAAAGTTAAAACGAAACTTTTATAAACTCACTAGTGGCTTTATACGTCGCTAATATGGAGTAAATATACTAGCGCTTCGGACAGGACCACCATCGCAATTTTTTTTCAATCATAAAATAATTAAGTATATAAAAGAAATTTATATCACAAGGTAATAAAGTAATTAATTATTAATTTTAAACCTAGCACCAAAAAAAAACATTACGAATGTATAAGGCCTGCTAAAGTCATCAACTGGTATCAACAAACCTGTTGAAGACTTTAAATTAAAGACACTAGGCTATAATAAGAATTGATTGGACTTTTTAATATTTTTAACCTTTTTCATTGCCAAGAACTCTGATTTTCGGGTGCGCCAAAGGTCATATAAAATTGTAAATTAGATTATTGGAACTCCGAAAATGTATGTCATAATGATCACTCTCCATATTTTTTTTTTAAACTAATGACTGTAACTTATAATCAACTGAACTTATAACGCCGATATTCATGGAACCGTACACTTTTCAGAATTTCTTAAATATCTTACGTGTAGATAAAATTAGGTTAGATTAGGCTAGATTTATAAATCTAAAAAAAGTAACAGTTTTTTGAAAAAATGCATTATGAGTTGCGATAATTATGACTTAAAAAAATATGAACAAAAAAGTATGAGCAAAATTTTTCGGCGTAATGATGAGTATAGTCACATCGTTCTTTGTATAAAAAATCGAAAGATCAAATTTATATGAGCCAATGGACCCCTGATTTTCATACAAAATGGACTCGCCTAGCGGCAGTTGAAGTGTTACACTGAATTGATTCCCTAGCAGTGTTGTAGAAAGATCCGTGTTGTTGCAGATATGCCGGTTTTGCTGGAACCGCATCCGGGAGGGCGAGAACGGCCTGTGCCCGGCGTGTCGGAAGGCCTACCCGGAGAACCCGGCAGACTTCACTCCACTCAGTCAGGAGCAGGTACTTACAGACACACACTACATACATCCATCACTGGCCAGAATTGGTTCAGGTAATCCATCTACACTTGATGCATGTACACACGTGTGAATTAAATTTAAACACCTTACATTTTAGTTTTTTTTTATATTCGTGTGTCTGAATTGTAATTTTTCCAAAAGTTATGTTTTGCTGTCCTGTCACTAATACACTGGTAAACATCTTAGCCTAAGTGTGCAAAATGTGGTTACAGAATTATCAACAAGTTTTTAGAGTTGTTGGTAATTCTGTAGCTCGGCCTACCCCACTCTGGGTATAAAGGTGTGAGTTTATGTATGTATGTTGTTTTGCTGGAACTATGTTCTAGATAAAATTCGGGTTTAAGAATATTTATTTCTCAATAAGAAGATATACAAACTTCACTTACATTGAGAATCTTAAAATTATTAATGTAATAACTAAGTAGGTAGCATATTGACACTGCCTCGCCTCGCCCAGTAACTCGTCCTTTTAGCGTTAGCGGGTAGATGTGCGCCATCTCACATTCCAGCGCACGGCGGCGCACGGCTCGCGGCTCGGTCGGGTGACGTAGAGGTTAGGCACTGTCAATAACGAGCTCTTAAATCTAACTTTATATTAATTAAACATGCATGTTATTTCAAAGCACTTTTCCAACAGAAGGAAACGAACCTTAAAATAAAAATAAAAACAAATTTCAGTTATACTAATTAACATAGGTACCGTTAATTAATTCTTAGCGTAGGTAAACACCGTAATTTACTTATTTATAAAAAAAAAAAGATCACCACATTTTTACTTTTAAGCGTTATAGGTACGTAGTTAAATGCAATAAAGCAAAATGTGTGTAGGTAGCAATAATTTAATTAGGTTCCTTGATTGTTTTTATTTTTATTCGACTGGATATTTTTGTAATATATGTAATTTCAGGTTTTTTTTAAATATATTTAATGTTTTTGCATTTCGTATATTTATTGGTAAGTTATTATATAATTTAACTCCTTCGTATGTAATGCTTTTTTTACCATAATTCGTTCTCGTTTTGGGTAAGGCTACATTGTTAGCACTTCGCGTTTTTCTTTCTCTTATTTCATTATTTGTTACAAAAGATAACTGTGAGTGAACCTGTTTGTTTCTGATTTTCTGTATTAAAGAGCAAGTGTTATAAATATACGTTTGTCTTATATTAAATATTTTTGTTTCTCTATATATTTTGGATGTGGATGTTAAAAAATCGTAATTAAATAAAACTTTTATTATTTTGTTTTGCGATCTCTGTAATTCTACTAGGTTAGTTTTTGCTGCACTGCCCCAGACTTCTACCAGATAATCCAAATGTGGCTTTACAAGGCTGTTATAGATAAGAAAACGAATGGGACGTGGGACACAACCAATCATTCTCCGTAATGCCCCGGTAAGGGAGGATATTTTAGATTTTAGTTTCTGTATATGAGGCTGCCAAGTCAGTCCCTCATCAAGAACAAGTCCTAAATACTTTTCCCGTTTACTTTGCTGTATAACTTTTCCATTTATAGTCAGCGGTAAAAAGCTTTCAATTTTTTTATTTTTGGCCGAGAATATTATATAACCTGTTTTGGCAGTGTTGATTGTTAGCAAATTCCGCTGAAACCATATAAATAAGGTATCAAGATCTGATTGTGCCTGTTGGACTATGTCGCGGATTGAGTTTCCATAATAAAATAAACAAGTGTCATCAGCATAAAGGGTGATGTCTCCATGCAGTCCCACCTCATTAATATCATTAATATAAGTTAAAAATAGCAAAGGCCCCAAAATAGAGCCTTGTGGCACACCATAGCCGATATTTTGTGGTTTGCTTACATATTCTCCTATTTTTACCACTTGCTTTCTATTTTTTAGATAGTTTTCAAAAATATTCAGCGCTGCGTTCTGAATTCCTAGGTTTTGGAGCTTTTTTAATAATAGTGGATGACTTACAGTGTCAAACGCCTTCTTTAGGTCTATAAACAGTCCTAAAACTATTTGTTTTTTATCAATATTTGTTTTAACTCTAGTTATTAGGTCAATAGTTGCTGATAATGTATTTGATTTTTGTCTAAAGCCATATTGTTTTTCTGATATGTACTGTATTGAAGTGAGATAGTTATCTAGGCGTGTGTAAAGCAATTTTTCAATAACCTTAGACAATACTGGCAAGACGGATACTGGACGATAATTTCCAGGGTCAGACTTATTGCTTGATTTAAAAATTGAAAATTCATAGTTTAATTGCCATAAGTAGGTTAGGTTAGGTTTGATTTATAATATAAACAACATCAAAAAATATAGTCTTCTATCATGAGATTCATGAGCCTTGAATGAATGAATGATTGTTATTTTCCAAAGTAAGTCACAGTATACATTGCATGTTATGTCAAAAGTACAAGAAATTACATTGGAATCGTCAACAATATACATAACTCTTAATATGATCAAAATAGAAATAAGAAGTCAGGATAACAATAACAATACAGAACTAAGAAGTTAACACCGTTAAGGATCGTCTCAAAATAAGTCAAAACATTACAAATAATAATAAAAAAAAACAATACTTACATATTAAATCAAAACAAATTATAAATTGAGTGCCATGTCATGACATTGCGTTCAGAATTACGAAAATTCGAAATTTTGATCAGTTCGGAATTATGACTCTTGGTAATTATGTAGTGTACCTAGAGAAAACACAGCCCTCTATTTTACCATCCTGATAATGACAGGTGACAGGTCGATGTACAGTCACCAGCAATAATATATTATCCAACATTGGGTGCAAAAATAACTGACACGCTCTCATACCTCTAGTAATAAAGATGTGTCAGATATTTTCACATCACTGGAATTCATATCAGCTAGATCACATGATATGGCAACGAAATACTGTATAGAAAACGGTCAAGTTAAAATTCAAATGCATTTAAGGGTAATTATATTGGTTTGACTGTTAACAATCTAGTCTCAAACTTATCCCTACTTTTGATGGCACTTAGCCAAGGATAGGAATACATTTTACCTACCTTTTACGTACAAACTTTCCTCCAGTGTGTTGTGTTGCCTGTATCCGAGATATAAATGAAACCTTGTTTGTTTCCGTCACCAGGTGGCAGCAATAAAGACGGAGAAGAAGGCTCGCGAGCAGAAACGGCGGAACAAGACGCTGGAGTCGCGCCGCGCGCTCGCCAACGTGCGCGTCGTGCAGAACAACCTCGTGTTCGTCGTGGGGCTGCCCGTGCGGCTCGCCGACCCCGAGGTATGAAAAAAAATACTTGAAAAAGTCGTTAATGGGCACAGACCACTTACCCTATAGACTCCGCATACAAAGGCGCCCCCGTAAGCCATGCTTATGCTCACAGAACACTAATTGGTTGCCATGGTTCTATGGGCGCGCACCACGACGCGCACACTTGATTATTCGTTGACTTTGAACTAGCCAATCACGGTGCACTTTCCGCCCCCCGCGCCCCGCCATTTTGGCTTAATGAGATACTAGACAAACTGTTCCGAAGCTGAGTCTATAGGGTAAGTGGTCTGTGTTAATGGGTCAATCAACTTTTCTTTGTAGCTCGTTGCCATGGTTACGTCTCCTGAGTCACTCTTTAAAACTGTGATTTCAAAGAATATAAGTCCACTAATAATCAGTTTTATTGGCAATTCCAAACCCATTCTTTTATGGGCTTTCTCCTGAGTGTGCTAGAAGTATATATTATAGCATTTTTTCTAAGAAACTCTAACACTGTTGTCTCCTGGGTTACGGGACAGAATAACAACAACAAAAAGTTGATCCACCCTAATGTCTAAAGCGTATTATAGGGTCGAGGACTAACTAACAGACAAAAATGCATGGTCTAAACCCGAAACATAGTCAATAATAATTTGATCAATTGCAAAAGCTTTATCTTGTCTACGGGACACCGTTGATGTAGGAAAACATATCGAAACTTTTATGTGGTCATCGTGCACCGTGTTATAAGTTATAAACAAATATGAGTAGGTGGGTTTTAGGTTTTTTTTTTCCTTTTTCTTCCTTTATCTCTCACGTAAGATTTTTGGCATGTTTTCCTGCTGATCTACGCATGTTATTTGATATTATATTGAATTTAATATTTATTGCTTTATATAATGCTAGATTAAGTAGTACCATTGTAATATGTTTAAATAATGAGTCTGCTGAGTTTCTTGCGGCGTTTCTTCTCAGCAGTGTCTCCTCTTGGGAAGTGCTGGTAGATTCTTGACGTGTAAAAGTGCCCGTACGGCCTACTTACTGAATAAATGTCTTTTATCTTTATCTTTTATGCTCGACAACACCCAATAACTCTAGGTCAAATATTCAAAGTTTAAAATGTTTATTCAGTAAATTGGCCACATGAGGGCTCTTTTACACGTCGGTTATATGGAGTGAATCTACTAGCACTTCGGGCAAGACCATCATTGCAGAGAAGCGTCGTAAGAAACTACAGCAGGTCATTTTTTCCAATCATAAGGGTGAATTGCAAAAATATTGTACATACATCATAGTTAAGGACTTAATTGAGAGGACGTTAACTTTCTTTTCTTGTTTTTCCTTTGTGTAACGAAATTTATGTGACTAATCTTCGTTACACAAAGGAAAAAGTGAAGGATTGTTAAGGATTTTCTAATTGAGCCCTTAACTATGTACAATATTTTTGCAATTCACCCAAAATACAATAATACTTAAAAGTAACATTACATGGTAATTAATAAATAATTATTTTAAACCTAACACAAATAATATCATTACAAATGTAAGCTCAATAGCAATAAATTAAAAATAGTGTCTAGGAGAACAACATGACGAGGTCACTACGTCAGGATCGATAATTAAAATAACTAACTGGAAAACAGGTCCTTTGCAAGCGTGAACAGACCGGACGTAATTCGCAACAAACAAGACAAGGTGTAATGTAACCTATCCTTTCAACGGCCATATATCACATGAAAATTGTCTGCTGTGGGCAACAAATAAAGTAAAGAACGGATACTACAACTCAGCTAATGGTTTAAACGTCTTTCTCTTTTGATTTCAGATCCTAAAAAGACAGGAGTACTTTGGCAAATACGGCAAAATTCACAAAGTAGTTATAAACCAAAGTACGACGTATGCAGGTTCACAGGTAAGCAAACATTTTTTTTATTTGAATTTGATGATTTATATGTCAATCGATTTGT
Organism: Acleris laterana; assembly: GCA_963966035.1. NCBI lineage: Eukaryota > Metazoa > Arthropoda > Insecta > Lepidoptera > Tortricidae > Acleris > Acleris laterana. The sequence continues at coordinate 11,460,358 of OZ014462.1, read as the reverse complement.
CTTAATCCCGTGAGTGCCACTAAAAAATTTGCAACCAAAAGCCATATCGTGTTTTCTATGTATTTAAGTATATATTTCTCTATATAAGTATTTATATCGTTGTTTAGTACCCACAGTTTAGTTGTTGTACAAGTCTAGAGCTTAGTTTGGGACTAGGTCAATTGGTGTGTCATAGTCCCATGATATTTATTATTTTTATTTAGGATTTATAACGATTCAAAGATTTTTTTATAGCTTGCTTTTTGTAAGATTTATATTTATTTATTCTCGTTCAGGGTCCGTCCGCGTCAGCGTACGTGACGTACGTATCCCCCTCGGACGCGTTGCGCGCCATACAGGGCGTCAACAACGTGGCTCTGGACGGGCGCGTGCTCAAGGGCTCGCTGGGCACCACCAAGTACTGCGCGAACTTCATGAAAAACCAGCCCTGTCCCAAGCCAGACTGCATGTATCTGCACGAGCTAGGTAACTATGGCTACACAGTGTAACAGCTTCAGAAAATCAATATCATCATTCTGGACAGGCGCACGCTCAAGAGTTCCATGGGTACCTGTGTGACAACCCCTACCATTAACATTTAACAATCGCGTATAAACCGTAACAACCCTTGTCGTTAATGAGTAACAAGTGGTAACAAGCGCGTATAAACCGGATCGATTTTTTGTAACAACCCTTGTCGTTAATGAGTAACAAGGGCGTATAAACCGTGACCGATATTTTGTAACAACCCTTGTCGTTAATGAGTAACAAGTGGTAACAAGGGCGTATAAACCGTGACCGATATTTTGTAACAACCCTTGTCGTTAATGAGTAACAAGTGGTAACAAGCGCGTATAAACCATGAGCGATATTTTGTAACAACCCTTGTCGTTAATGAGTAACAAGTGGTAACAAGCGCGTAACAACCTTAACTGTTACTATGCTTCGTAACAATCCTAACAATCCTGAAGATGTAGGCTAATTTCGGGTTCCTATATTCAAACCGCAGATAGATAATTATTACTTCGGGTTAAAATGTGACATTTGCCCATACAAAATGTGTCAATTTTTTTGGTATGTTATATAGGAACCGGCCATAATACGACAGGAGATCGCGACCCACTGTTTAGTATGTACCGCGTAAAACCATGTAACAATCCTGACCATTACTTCGTAACAACCCTGACCTTTGTAACAACCATAACCGTTACTTTGTGACAGACAACCGTGTAACTTGCTTGACCTTTACTTTGTAACAACCGTATAACAAACCTGACCGCTACTTTTTAAAATTCATGTGACAGCCCTGAACGTTACTTTGTTGTAACCGCGTAACAATCTTAAAGGTAACATTTCAATGTAGGCGACCGCGACCGGCGATTAAGCCCACTGTTTGGTATGTAACCACGGAAACAGTCCCCCCTTCTGGTCGCCAACATTGACCTTAACCGTTACTGTGTTACAATTGTATTACAACCGAATAACAACCTTAACCGTTTCTGTGTAACAATAAACACATGACAACAACAAGTTATTGTTGAAGAAAAGGGCCCAAGGGAAGTGTCCCTTGATATCCCAATTTTAGTGCAGATGTATAGTACTACCAGCTTCTTAAACGAGTTCGGCTGGCTATCGCTATCACTCTTGCACTCGCAACTGACAGTATATCTGTCACTCGTGTTTCGTACAGCAACGAAGATTGCCGAACTACATTAAGAACAGAAGCACTGTACACTTATCATTCGCTAGTATTCCTTTACTAAAAAAAATATTAGCTAACTTTATTCATAAACTATCGTTGTCGTCACGGCTTTTAATAGACTTATAACGGAATGAACAAGTTCTCTATAGTGAAAGTAAAACCGGTTCGATACAAGTTCTAGTTTCAATCCACTTTATTTCTAGCTTGCCCTCCTAAGATAATAAGCAATGTCTTAAATTCACCTCTATGTCGTTAATAGTAAGGTTGATATTACTACAGGAGGTTTATCTTAGTTACAGCGTTTTTCTTAGGACGGCAGAGCTGTAAATAAGTTGTATGTATAGGCGTTTATAACTTTATCATTAAACATTAGAGCTAGTCAAATAACAAAGAGGATAACAATGCTTTTAGAGGAAAAAGGTTGAAAGCACAACATTAAATAGGCTATTCCACTAATTTAAAAAACCTTTTTAACCCATATGTGCCCAGTGGGTCCCATAAAAAATACCCCCTTTCCCCCTCACACCCCATATTTTCAATTAGTCTTCATTAGTATCCTTTGGGACCAAAATTTTTTCTGGGCATATATGGGTTAAATTATTCATTATTACATAACAAGCACACTACATTGATATTTCCTTGAGATTCTACTGTATTATCAATAAAAATCCATGTTAAAGTTGAAATTATTAAATCTCTAGAAACGTTGTTTTAATCATTGCGCTGGCCATATGACAAGTGTGACGTCACAGGCAATTAGGTAACACACCACAATTTGTAGTAAGTATAATAATATGTTCAATCTTGTCAAATAGCCTATTAAACGCGTTAATAAGGTTGTTGCAATAGGTGTAATTGGTATGCACAGACCACTTACCCTATAGACTCCGCATTCAAAGGCGCCCCCGTAAGCCATGCTTATGCTCACAGAACACTAATTGGTTGCCATGGTTCTATGGGCGCGCACCACGACGCGCACACTTGATTATTCGTTGACTTTGAACTAGCCAATCACGGTGCACTTTCCGCCCCCCGCGCCCCGCCATTTTGGCTTAATGAGATACTAGACAAACTGTTCCGAAGCGGAGTCTATAGGGTAAGTGGTCTGTGTTGGTATGAAACCATTATTATAATGAATTAATAAAAGAAAAAAATATTTTTTGAAAAAGGAACTTCAGGAGATGATCATATTCTTTTCTCAAAGGCTGGCAACGTATCAGCGACTTCTATCCCGGTGTTGCAGGTTTCCATGGGCCCTGCTAACTATTTTTCCTCATCTAGCATTAAGAAAAACTCTATGTAAAGTCAAGTTTCTCTTGAGATCGAAAATTTTGACTCACTTTGACACTATCTAAGAAAAAGATAAAATAATAAGAATAAGTATGCGGATAAGTTCGCCTTTGTACATCCCTGTTATATTTCTGTCTATTATATAATTGTTATCTCTTTTGTTTGTACAATAAAGTGTTTACATACATACATACTATCTAAAGTAATAGTGAAAAAAATCGTTAAACCTTAAAATTCATAACAAAAATTAAAAACAAATTTGTTAAACACTGTCACACAAAAAAAATACAAATATAAGGAATGAGTACATAGTGCACTTCCACAAAGTGACTTTAAGGATGATGTCAATAATTACTATAATAAATTTGCAGGTGATCCAAAGGCGTCTTTCACGAAAGAAGACATGCATGCGGGGCTGCATCAAGTGTACGAGCGCAAACTGCACAATCAGCTGTTGCAGCGAGCGGGCCAGGAGGAGAAACACGCCGCCACAGGTAACTAGCGAAACGACCCACTGGGGACCACCGATACCATCATTCATCCATTTTCTTAGTTGATTAGTGACCCTGTCTGCGTAGCTAGCGGTCCTAGGTTCCAATCCCGGTAAGGGCGGATATATTTGTGATGAGCGCGAATATTTGTTCCTATGTCATGGATGTTTTCTATGTATTTAAGTATATATTTCTTTGCATAAGTATTTATAAACATTGTCTAGTACGCATACTACAAGCTTAGAGCTTAGTTTGGGACTATACTCCGTGTATTTAGGTACTTGAAAAAATGTAAACAAAATCACGTGATATAGTTCGTTAGCCAATAGAAGCAGAACACTGATACGTCAAAGCGCGATAAAACAGTTTTGATTGTCTGTTTAACAATGCCACAAACGGAGTATAGGTCAATTGTTGTCTTTGTGCCCTGATATTTTTTCATGTATTATTTATTTATAGTTAGGGCTCACTGATCCTTATTCAAGCTAAGGGATACATATTTCCCGCAGAAATCTATTAAATCATACAATTTCGCGTAAGGCAAAAACTCGACTCTGACTTGCGACCTGTCATCCTGGTCAATGCCCCCCTCCACTGCGAGCGAAGCGAGCCCCGTACGAACTTTAGTTTACAACGGTTATTTCAAGTCTTTCCACTGCGAGCAGTGCGTACAGAGCCTGCTCCTCTCGCAGGGGAAGGGGAAGGGTTAACCTGCCGCCAAGCAGCATGGTGAAATTACTGGTATTGGAGGCATTCCATCTTAGTCCTCTGTGTTGGCAACGCATTTCGCCCCTTTACTTTCTGAACCTCGTATATGATCGAATAGTTAGATAGGGAAGTAGTCTTTACTCTTTAGGAAACATGAGTGCTTTTCCTATTTAACTATTCGATCAGATACGAGAATGTGAATGTGTATGGGTCTCAGATGCCACTTACCATCAGGTGGCCTGTGTGCTTTACTTTCTCTATTCCATTTAAAACAATTGGGCTAGGGCACCCGGTTATCCTCTTGCATTTCTTCCTAATTTCACCGTTACCAACGGGACATTTTGCGAAGGGAACGTATTGCGAACGGGACATTTCGTGGAAGGGACCTCCTGCCTAATTTATGTGAAGGGATATTTTGAGAACGGGATGTTTTGCAGATGGCAATGTGACGAAGGGACCTTTTGCGAAAGGGACAAAGAGACATACTGCGTATGGGAAATGATGCGTAACCTTCCATTTCGTTACGTCACTATTATTCAATTTCGTGACGATTGAATACCTGATCGTGATCGCTTAGGCTATGGAATAATGTTATCTGATATGATATTAATTAGGTATTTGGGTTGTGTGATCTGGACCGCTCCTGATCATGATTACGTAAGGGTCACTTTTAAAATCTAATTTTGATCACATCAGACAGATTGTGATCATGATCACTTTGGCTCGGGTTTGTGGGATGGTTGGTTTTCATACTCGTCGAGTTGCGGAAAAGACCCCGCGACAACCTATCTGATTTTGATTACTGAGACAGTAGTAAATCGTGGGTCACTGTGGATAATAATTAATAACATTGTCTTGAGGTAAACCAGGAAACATACATCAAAAGGTATGTCGTTAAAGGTTATTGAATCACCTATGGTGTTCCATGCATCATCAGATCGGCCAGCGAGTTGCCAGCAACAAAAGGAGTACCCAGAGGGGCAACTGAATAGATATTTTTTTAATGAGCCATACAGGGTGGTACTCGATAAACTGTACATATTGAAAGGGGTGAAATTTTTGGTTGATTTATCGGTAAAACAATTTTAAAAATTTTTTTTTACTTACTGGTTATTTTTTTACAGATTTTTAATCTTTTTAATAAAGTTTGGATAGTACACTTACCTGTGACGGTGTAACTTTTGATCTAATAGCCCAAAAAAGATAAAACAAAATGCGTAGTATTGACATTAGTAAGGTTTATTGATAGCAATATTAGACCAATAAAAAAAAACCGAGTAACTACTTTTTTTTATGAAAAAATACTGCAAAAATGTCATTTTGTTTTTATAAAATTTATATATTTTATCACGTTTTTTTGCTTATTATTATTCATCGTTTAATTTTAGATCTAAAATAAATTATTTTCAACTTTTTTGTTACGACTATCGGACTAATTTAAATGTATAACTATGACAAATTACAGCTTTGTAGAACCAAGAGTCTCTCAGCCAGACCCCGGACAGACTGACAGACGTACAAACAGTCATGGCGAAACTACAAGGTTCCTTGTTTGTCTACGGACTTATAAAGGACGGTGTCGTCGGTGATACTGCAATACCGTGTAACGAACAAATTAAATAAGGTGCAAAATACACCTTGGCAAGTATGTCAGTAAGGTACAGATGTAGTGAATAATCCTTTCCCATCGTTTTTTGTCGGATTAGTTCATATTTATCTAGCTTTCTCAATTAGCTTCAGTACCCATCAATAACTCAACTGAGAAAGCAAGATAAATACGAAGTTATCCGACCAAAAACGATGAGAAAGGATTATTCACTACATTTGTACATTTTGCAACTTATTGAATTTGTTAGTTACGCTGTATTTCAGTATCACCGATGTTATAGTTTCTAATAATACAGTAGGGTAATTGGTTACTCTATACATTCCTTTTAAATAGGCAATTATTAACGGAATTTAACTTTTTATTTATGTTTATTTTTACTACCGACGCGTTCGTTATTGAACAAATGTAAAAAATCTTATAGAAATTTTAATTGCAGGTAACTCTAGTACGAATGCAGAAAAGAATAGTTCAAAAGAAGGTATGTATATTTTCACTTACTACTACTTTACTATTTATATGATAGGCTAGCTGTTCCCGTGCCCACTTCGTTAGGCGATACAAATTTCTTTTCGGTTAATATATCGTTCATTGAATACAAAACGGACACATTCCAAAATGAGTCAGTGTTGCATTTAAAAATTAGAAATTCGTATAAGATTTTTAATGCAAGAGCAAATTATTTTGGAATGTGTCCGTTTTGCATTCAATGAGCGATATATGCCTACGACACTCACAAGTAACGTGGTTTTCTATAGATAAAAGAATTTTCAAAATCGCTTCATTAGATTCAGAGATTACCCCTTACAATGTCACAAACTTTACAGTAAAACACAACTGGTATTGCTTACCGATGTACCTGCGCAGATGACAATGTTTTCGAAGCGCGGGAACCAATCAGCACGATTCATGCGTTGCGTGGTTGTATTCTGTGCTATTATTGGTTATTAGTGAAGCCATGTTTGACCATGCCATTACGCCATTCGGTCAGCCGTCACACATGCATTTGCACCAACTATAGGGACAAGTCTGATCGTGATTTAGAATCGTGCTTTCGGAAATCATCGGAATCGTTGTTCGTGTCTGTGCCATATAAATTGTGTTCTACTGTACCTCTTTATAATATTAGTTAGATTATGAATGAAGTTTAATATTTTATTGTTTTTATCAACAGGTAATCCATCGAACTTTATACCGGCAACAGTGGTCACATCGTCTCATATAAATGTAGTCAGTTCTTCTAAGTGAGTACTGCTTTAATATTTCGAATATTTCTCACTAACAAACAATTTTAGTTTACTCACACTTAGATACTTTTCATTGCTATGGTGTTAAATCAAAAAGTGATGCCCGCTAAACTAACATTGGACGGTTGCGTGAATGTACGTGAATGTAGTGGGGCGCGACTTCATAGATTGAAAACTTGTCAACCAAGTCCATGTCAGTCAACAGGTCACCATAATCAGCTTCTTATGGGGTGCCATTCTATTTTTGTTACTCATACAATCAAATAACATAACAGCTGTTTTATTAAGATTATTTTCTTCTAACTAGGCTAGGTTAGGTTAGGTTAGAACTGTGACCACATTAGGAGTAATCAAATACTTTAGAAAGTCCCAATCCTATCATACCATATCCCTAAGTTACCATTTCTAATATTAAATGATACTACAGTCTCGTAGCCAGTTTTTTTCTGCTGTAAGGATAATAAAAGTGCAAAGTGTTTAAAAGAGTAATTTTGAGATTTTCGTAGTTTCACATTTACCTAATACATATTGAAGTTAAAATAGTTCTGATTAGGATAAAAATAGCATTTTAATTTAATAAATACTTAAACTTCTATTTTTTTTAAATAGCTCACTAAGCTTAGCACTTAATTTATCCACGCAGCAAATATTCTCAAAACTTTTTCATGAATTCCTTTGTCCTACGACGCAACTACTGCCATTTATAATGTACAGTACCCCAACGAAAATGTTAACACTTAATTCACCGTCATTATAAATTTCAAACTGAGCATCAAATGACAATAACAAGGTTCAAAATATGCTCAACATTTTTATTGGGTGACTGTATGGTCAGTCAAAAAAGCGGTCTACCAGTTTTGACAAAAGTTTCTGTGTGATCTGATTATCGTTAAGATTGACACCTGTCACTGTCATAAATTAAGCAAGCGAAAATTTAACTTGTTGTATTATGACGTGCAAATGATCTTCAACCGTAGGGTGGTAGACCACGTTTTTGGCCGACTGTACCTAGTCCATTAAAGTTTTGAAATTAATTAGAAATTAAATCATCACTAATCATTTCAGATCAAAGAAAGAATCGGTTAATGTTAGCAATGGTAGTAATGGAATTGAAACGAGCAATAGTAACGGGGTGAATATGAACGGAAACGGCAGCGGTAACGGAAACGGCAACGGAAACGGAAATGGTAAAGAGGCGTGGCCCAGTCTCGGCTCCTCGCCCCCCTCGGACAGCCCCGCCAGAAAACAGAACAGTCCCAAGCCACACCAAACTCAGGGTGAGTGTCACATTATGTCACTATTTTGGCGTCCTAAGTAAAAAGGCAGTAACTTAGGTAAACCTCATATAGTAATCAACCTTATTATTAAGGGTATAGAATTGAATTTGCTTTGGCGATTGAATTTAAGATACTGCTTATTGGCTTAGGAGGGCATTATTTCTACTTGCGTATTATAAACCATCAATATTGATATAGTTAACGGTATTATAATACCACCTATAGCGTAACCGAAGCGTGAAAGCAGTTGTATATTGAGCGTTGTCATGGTAATAACGATGCTATAATGGTTATAAAAGAACTGTTATTACCGTGGTTACGCGCATTAACAATTTCAGTCATGGCGTTCGGCGTGCCTTGGTTTATGTGGTGTGCAATGTATATTATAGGACTACTCTTAACATGGAAACGCCCATTATAGAATTGTTTTCACGTTTCGGCTATGCTATAGCGGTTTATAGTACACGATTAGAAAAAGGCTTTGGTTTAAGCTCTGATTGAAAACGAGAGGTATTCTAATTTGAACACTATGATTGTGGTTTTCGGGTCATTTTGTATATAAAAGTTAACACTTTGAATTACTTTTCCAGTTAAGTCACAGTCACAAGAAAACGGCACATCAGAATGCTCCAGCCCCACACAGCCGCCGAGCCGGAGCGGGTCGGGCGACACGCCGCGCCGCCGCAAGAACAAGCCGCGCGTCGAGCCGCGCGCCGAGCCGCGCGCCGAGCCCGAGCGCGACGCGTTCTGCTCCGAGCTCGACGACCTCGAGGCCGAGCGGCACCACCTGCTCGAGGCGCACGACCACCGCGACAACTCCGACCACAGCCTGCTCGAGGACGACGCGCACGACCTGCTCGACGACCGAGGCCACAACACCCATAGGAACATACTCGCGAACATTGCTGACCCCGACCACAAGAGCCCCATCAACGGCTACGGCTTGCTAGACACCGATACCATGTATATAGGTAGTGATAGGCATCAAATTAGCCAAGGCATGATGGAGAAAGAGCTCCTGCTCAGGGAACGCAGCCGCAGCGAGATGCTGATGAGACAGAATGAGATGCTCGCCCGGCAGCATGCGGAACCGAAGCATTATATGCCACAGGGGAATATAGGATTAGATTCCAATAATGAATTATTAGGTGAGTTGTTACTTTTTATTTAAATTTGGTACAACTGATTTATGTTAATATTGCAAATAATAGGATGACCTATTTATTGGAAATGCAGTTATTAACTGCAGTCACATCGTGAGTATTGAATAATTTGTTAACACAAATTGTCATAGTTTTTATCGTAAATTTACCACTGGACATTTTGACCTAATTTTACTACACGTAATAGTAGGTATGTGTTATATTCTTGTTCTTGTACACTTGTTTACTCGTTGCACAACCTTTCACTCTTCTCAATCTCTCAAGGGTTAGCTGGAAGAGATCCCTTAAAGGGATAAGTTCGCCTTTGTACATATTTTTCTATTAATTGTATTGTTATGGTTTTTCTTTTGTACAATAAAGTGTTTACATACATACATACATAGTAGGTGTGACATATGTATAATTAGCGAATCCTCGTTGTTTCAGGTGCTAATTACCACGCGCGGATGCTTCCGTTCGGCGCGCGCGCAGACCAACACTATATGCAGCCGCACGCGCTCAACGGGTTCGACCAACCACACTCCTCGGTGAGCCACTGTACCACACATACACACTAGTTACTTCGTAACAGAAACGTTACTCGCTGCCGCCTACTCAATCCCGCGGCGTTCCAGTGTAAAATCCTCAGAGGGACCATTGCTAGGCCAGTCGAGCGAGCCCTCTGAGGATTATGGCAACGATGTCGTCCCCTGTCTGCAGGGCCATCATTCGTCGCAGGCTGCTTACCAAGGACCCGACCGTTTTTACGGTCGGCGCAGACCACCCCGGTCACCGGCTTCTCATCCTCCTAAGAGGAGAGGAGCGAGACGACCAAGAGAGTGCCGCCTACTGTTATAAATACCTACCGGCCGTTGTATCCCCGGGGACACAAATCGTCCCTTTACTTTCTCAACCTTGTATCTAATCAAATAGTTTGATAGGAAAAGCACTCATGGTTCCTAAAGAATAAAGACTACTTTTCTATCTATCCATTCGATACGAGGTTGAGAAAGTAAAGGGACGACATATCAGTTGAGTGTCAAAATGTGCACGTAGCGTACGTACGTCTAGTATAATATCTGTGTTGTCAATTTGCCTTATTAATCAATTTATTATTTAGTAGCCGACCCTCGCTTCGGAATGAAGTTAATTTATTTATATATTGACGTCATGCGACGGACAAACAAATAATTATAATAGGCACATTTTGGCGCGTAGCGTGCGAGTAACAGTTGTGATGAGGGAATTAAAGAAGGACGTAAGTAACAAAAAAAGGCGAGAAGTAATATCAGTAATATCAGGGAACTATGTCACACCAATTGACCTAGTCCCAAACTAAGCTCTAGGCTTGTACTATGGGTACTAGACAACGATATAAATACTTAGTACTCTGTTGTATAGAGTGACGGGGCCCTGACTGTAAATTTCATCTCGTATAAGAGTCAATAAAGTTTCCATTTTACGGTTTTCTCCGGTAACGCTAGGACGTTATGTTTTGTTATGTTTTTGGTTCTCGTATACAGGGTGTCTCATTCAAATCGGTCAGTATGGGAAAGTCAGAAACTATAAGACATACGAAGATTTGTTCTTAGGAACCATGTCACCGATTTTGATAAAAAGAAAAACTGCATTCATACATTTGAAAAAAAAACTGTACCCAGCTAGGGACTCGAACCTGGTTGTTTTGAAAAAATAAACTTACACTATTTCTATTCAGATATCGATTGTGTAGGTCTTAAGCAGTAAATGTTTTTTAAGAAACATGATGTCTAAAATCCAGAAAATACATTGTTTTCACATAATTTTAATTAATTTTAATAGATGTTCGAAGTGACCACCGTTACAATATTCAACAAGTTCAGGCATGTAAAATTGTTTTTACCTAAACGTGTTGAATTTTGTATTGAAAAAAAAAAACGTGGTCACTTCGAACACCTACTATGATAAATTAAAGTATGTGAAAACAATGCATTTTATTCATTTTAAACATCATGTTTCTTAGAAAAAATTACTGCTTAAGACCTAAACAATCGATATCTGAATAGAAATAGTGTAAGTTTATTTTTTCAAAACAACCAGGTTCGAGTCCCTAGCTGGGTACAGTTTTTTTTTCAAATGTATGAATGCAGTTTTTCTTTTTATCAAAATCGGTGACATGGTTCCTAAGAACAAATCTTCGTATGTCTTATAGTTTCAGACTTTCCCATACTGACCGATTTGAATGAGACACCCTGTATACATGACATGGGAAATTTTGGGGCAGAATCATTTGACAAGTAGTGATTTTATATATCGATAAAATCACCTATCGATACTTGACGCTAAAACCAGTAATAAATAACCTTCAGCTTCGTTTGCAAAAACACATAAATACAATAATGATAATCTGTGTCGCCAAAAAAATAATTGAAGTGGCCCTTACGAGGTAGCTTGTGACTCGACTTAGCCCACCTTATAGTGATACTTATTTTCATCGATTTTCTGTCATCTATTCACAAGGAATTTTAATAGATCAATCCTAACGTACTTTTATTTGAATTTTCAGCAAAACGAAGGGCGCTACCTGGCGGAAAACATGGACAAATTCTTCACGGACTTCCACAAGGCACAACAGATGCGGCTGCTGCTGGCGCGCGCACCTCCACACGCGCATGCGCGCTTCCCGCGGGAGCTCGACCACTCGCAGAGGTACGCCGGCTCACCACCAGCACTAGAGTACTACTACACACTATAGTCTATACTTTTAGGTATTTAAAAAATGTAAACATTCCAAATCACGTGACTTTACCAATCTAAACTGCTTTATCGAACTTTGACGTACGACGACTTTGACGGCAGCCAATAGAAGCAGAACACTGTCTACTTCTATTGGCTGACGAACTATATCACGTGGTTGTTTTGTTTACATTTTTTTAAATGCCTAAAAGTATAGACTATAGCTAGACTATCACTGTATTATTATAAAACAACTGGCGAAGCGACCCGCCTTCGGTTCAGTTTAGTTGATCACCAAACACCGTCACTGACATTATTGCGCGTAACGATGCCATATCAATGCTATAATAGTTATTATAGAACTGTTATTACCATGGTATTACTCATTATAGAATTGTTTTCACGCTTCACTTTGGCTTTAGGTGGTATTCGTTAACGATATCAATATTAGGCGTACTTTTTCGTGTCAAATCGGTGAAATACTGGAAAAGGGCCGAATCTTAAGTACCCGAAACCGACGTGCGTGCATGACTCGATGTATGAATGTGGAAGAAGCGAAAGAAATTTGTCAAGATCGTAGCAAGTGGAAAGAAGTGGCCTCTGCCTACCCCTCTGGGAAACAGGTGTGATTTAACCTTTCGTATGCGTAGTAGCAGATCTGCTCCATATACGCAAACTGCTAGAGAGCAGATCTGCACTATGCTTTGCGTGCCTCCCGAATTTAATTTGAACCTTATTGTGAAGCTTCCTAAGGGTTAGAGTTTATTGTAGGTTAGCCAATAAAGTAATCAAATTTACCAAAAATTGCTCCTTACATAAAAATATTCAGTATGGCCGCTATTTTTGTTGGTTTGATCTCACGTGACTGGTCACGTGACCGCGTTGCCGCACTGAGCCGTCAACAAATGTTCTGCCTACCGCATACGAAAGGTATTGGTATGTATGTAGTATTAGCGGTTAATCATGCTAATAACAATGCTATAATAATTATTATAACACTGTTATTATCATGGCAACTTTCATTATAGAATTGTTTTCACGCTTCGGTCACGCGAGTAGGAAAAAAAGTAATGCGTAAGGTGAACCGTAATGTGTGTGCGCAGGCTGGGCGGCGGCGCGGGCGGGCGCGCGGCGGGCGACGCCGACGACGACCTCGACTTCGACCCCTTCAAGGAGACGCAGAAGGCGCTCGCCGAGATGATGGAGACCGAGATGCTGCAGAACACCAGCGGGTAACTAACATACACATACCATATTTCCTTGTGACAAGTCTCCTCCATCTACTGCCTACTTTCCAGCCCTCACAACAATGTACATGCTTTATAGTACTGTTTACAGATACGCACTAGATCTAACAGCCTTTAAACCAGTTTTTTAACTTTTTTTTTGCGGTGGTACCCTTTTGAAACACATTATTTTACTGAGCCTTAGGGGCTAAACCGAATCTTTAAGGTAAAAAAAAAAACAACAAAAAATATTTTACAATCGTTTACTACTGAATATTTAACCTGAAGATAGTTTGAGTTTTGTCGGAGCCCTTGCAGACGCTGCACGCAGCCTCAGCGGGGCGCACTTTGATAATTACTGATACTTATATAAATTTATTTTTGTTGCAGCGACAGTATGGAGCGCGTTCGACGCGCGCGCCTAGCCCCGCCCGGGTTCGCGCACGCCGCCTACGCGCCCCACCCGCATCACAACCCGCACGCCCAGCACAACCAGCACCACCAGCAGAACCAACACAACCAACATAACCTACACAACCAACACAACCAACATAACCACCATCAAGGTCAGTGCCTCTTCCTCTTCCTATAGCCAATAACTGTAATAATAACGAGTGTACAGTCACGAGATTTAATCTGGGACCCACCTTAGGTCCAAAGTCAATCTGACATTCTACAACAATAAGATTGAGTTTCCTATAAGTTACAGATGACTTGACATCTCTGATGACATTGACGACTTCAAGCATATTTTTCTTGAAATGGGTCCCAAATTAACGCTCGTGACCGTACATAGTATTTTTAAACTTGGGCATAATAGGGAAACAACTCTTTTAAATCTTGACCTTGAATATAGTCTAAACGTGACCTCAACCTTGCAATTCAAGGTCATGTAAATATCTTTACAAAATGACACCAATGACAGCTGTGTTCTCTGAATCTAAGATTTTCCATTAAGGAGTGATCACTAGTATCGTATAGAACAAGCATCGATAAGTGAGTTTATCGATATAGGAACTCCCCTACCTGTCATAAAATGTTGTCCCCTGGATTACTGTCTGGTGATAAGGATGTTAATTGTGTGAGCTTTTTATCGATGATTTATTCCCATGACGTCCGTTGCGATCTTATTTGGTTAACAAAAGTATTATACTTCCAAAACCAACCAATTTAAATGCGCGGGGGCATTGCAAGCACAAGTTTTATTTTCGTATTCTTGATCAAACATTATAATCTGTTATCTGGTTCTGTGTTGTTAGTGCAAAACATATTAAAAAATTCTATTTTCTGGATCATTGATATATAGCATGTTAATCAAGAATTAAAGTTAAGTTTTGATAATTTGGTGTACAGTATGGTCCTGCTTATAACGAAGATCTTTCTTTGTTTTTTTGGGTTGAAATTGTCTCCTAAATTTGTATTTAGGAGTTTACCATCGAGATTTGCAATAATGTGTAATATTCGACAAGTGTAAATTAGATTATTTCGATAATAATTTAAGTTGATGTCAGATATGCGTCAGTAATTAGTCTTTAATAATTTGACATCTCGTTGGTGATACTGCAAAATTGTGTAACCAACAAATTTATTCTTTATTTTTTTTGACGTGTAAAAGTGCCCGTACGGCTACGGTACTTATTGAATAAATGTCTTTTATCTTTTTTATCTTATCTTTATCTTTTATTATAGAGTAAAATAAATCTAGATTTTTTTTAAAAAAATGGTGAATTTTGCTGTCTTAAAAAAAAATATTATGCGGTTTTGCATTTTTACTAACAATTTATCGCGATGGCCAGTAAGATCACCTGGTTGGATCCCCTACCTATTAATTTTGTATGTAGGAAAAATGGGCATTTCACTTAACGAGTTTTAAGACATTCTGAGAACGGGATTGACTGTCAAGTTTAAAGAAAATAGATTAGACTTAAGTTGCCGTTCGATCGCAACGCTACCCTCTGAAGTCAATAAGCGGTATCTTAAATTCAATCATTTGCAGATTTAATTATATGTGGTTGGTTGGTAATAAGATTG